>WEIT01027962.1:199362-220252 GCA_013389985.1 Dryoscopus gambensis | reverse complement strand
TATGAGAGGTGTTAGGTCAGGAGTGGGCTGGAGCTTGAAAGGGAAGCATATCCTATGCTTGAGGTATTACAAAACCACAGAAATGAAAAAGATTAGTCAGTTATCAGTGTCAGCGCAGGTAGTGCTCAAGCCATAATTGGTCTGACTTTTACTTTTGTTTGCAGTCAACACTACAGACTGCTGTAGGGTGAGACAAAAAGCAGTTTCAGTTGTATTCTCAGTGGCTTGTATGTCTGGAGGCTTTGCAAACACTACAGAAACCACTTGAAGCACAGATGTTTCCAGAAACAGACTGCAGGTAATATTTCTGGGAAAATGTACCTGTCCTGTGAGTAAATACTTTAAATAAATGTTTATGTTTATTTGAAAACATTTCTATGGGCCTTCATTCTGTCATCTGCAGAATAATAAATGAAAGCTTGGTCCAGATCTATACCAACTTTTTGATGTAGCCGCTGTTATGTTAAGCATAAAAGTGGACATAAACCACATATTTAATTTCCTGCAAATGGATATAAAAAAAATAAATCCCAGTGCTATGTACTGTTGCAGATCTGCGGCTTGCTGCTGGAGAAACATTTTAATCAGAAAAAAACCCTAGACGTTTACTGTGTGACTGTGACATTACAAACAGAAAGAACATGTAACACATTCTGACCTTTAACCATGAGAATTTGAGGAGACCATATTCGGACACATATCCCTGAACGGGTTCAAAAAAAGTCAGCAGTATCTGTACTGACAGTATACAGGGGCCATGGATTGTTTAAAGGCTAGGTTTAAGGTGTACTGGCAAAGTCATTAGCTGACTTTCTGAGTGCTCAGGAGAATGCTAAAGCTAAAGCATTCTTCCCTTCTGCCCTGCTCTGTTTGTTTTTCCCTGTTCCCCCTCCATGTTCATTTTTTGACAAACCAGGCTTTTGTGTTACATTTAGATTTCTTAACAATTTTTTAATAAAGGCTGCTACTGCAGTCTGTGAGACCAAGCATCATCATAATTCCAAGAGATCAACTAGATATGATTGTGTCAATAGGTACTTTTGTTTTCTCAGCAATAAGAATTTCTTTGAGCTTCACAGACTGTGAAGCAAATGTGGTTCCTGCCCTGAGGAAGAGAAGCTATATGTATTTTGAACAAGGTTTTTTCTGCATGATAATATTTTAAACAAGATTCTCTGGCAGAGAATGAATTCTGGTTTATTTATTATGGGAAGGGCACAGTTTGCCTAATCATGACTTTGCCATTGTACATGTCAATGGTTTGAAACATAATTCTTAATATTTCACTATGGTCAAAGAGCATTAAGATCAGTTTGTGTAGATCTAGAATAATGTCTTCTTCCATCAGGAATTCATAAACACAATCTCACATGCAGGCTGTGACTGATCAGGCAAAACTACCTTACTGTTTCCAATCCACTCTGAAGCATATGAGCAGTCTCCAATTCCACTTAAGACAATTATTGGTTTGGAAAGAAACTAAAACACATGAATTTTATGGATTCAGAAATGACTATTTGTGGGCATTTTTATGGATGAAGCTTTTCTTACTCTGGACTTAAATGTCCAGAAGAGGCAGTTGTAAACACAGTGTGAACCTTCTTGAAGCAGAATTTAATTTTTAAATACCTCAATTTTCTGCATTTTGAGTTAAAATTCTACAATTTTGCATACATAAGAGGGAGGCAGAACACCCAGGATCTGCCTGGAACCTGTCTCTCCATCGGGAGCAAGAACTCTGTATGAATAATACAGCCCAGAACTGAACTTCCTTTCAACTGATATAGTAGGATGACTCTATTGCAAAATGAACTACTTGCTGATGCACTGGAATGACAAGACATATTAATGGTTTTATATCAGCAATGTAAAATTCATTGTGTTAATTGATTACCAAAGGTAATGTTATTATTGTCATGATTAAATTATGACTATGCATCATGTCTGGGATTTAACAATAATGTATTAAAAAGGTGGTTGTAGTTATGGTCTTACCAGTAGGTTTTCATATTCATATATTAGGTGACTTTAAATTTACTGGCTAAAAAACCATTATTTTCTTCCACCATATGAATAAATGAACTTTTTGTGCCTTCTCTTGCATCTTGAACTCTTACATAGTGAAAAGTATCGCAGGACCAGATGAAGCCTCAGCAGGGATAAGTCTGGTTGTATCAATGAGAATGCTTTTTATTAAAAATGAAACTTTTTAGTTATGGCTCAAGACCATAAGCAGAGCTTTAAATATCTCTATTCCCTGATTTGTCTAGTCTGAAAGCCATATGGTTAATCCCACATCTCCTGGGATGAGCTCTATTTTCCAGCCATTTATGTGAGTTCTCTAAGAGCTAGCCATTATACAAATGGTGTACAACCCACCATCACAGCAGACTAAATTAGTTGTGCTGTTGACTTCAACAGCTTTTTCAGGCTTTCCACAGCATGGGCAGAGATTTGGTTCCCACATGCTAAACCTGGTTAGCAGTGGCCCATTAAGGAAGAGAGAGGTTCATATATTTCTGGAAAAGGCACTCTGCATATGTATTAGTGCTCTTGAATGGAGCATCTGGGAAATCAGGGAAGCAGAGACTGGTACTCAGTAAAGAAAGACTAGTATGCTTTTGGGGACCTTGTATTTGGGACTTAGAAACGGGTGTTAAGCAATTATGTCAGAGCTTAAACAAGACTGAATAAGCATTCTTGTGTGCAACTTTAAGACTGTTTATGTATGTCTGAGAGTTATTTGAGTATGTATGAAAGGTGGCTGGGTAATACGAAAAATTCGAGAGTAACTTTGATGCTCTTATAGAAGTACTAACAGACAACTTTTTGAGCATTCTATTGGATAATAGCAGTTTTGCTGAATATTGATGTCATTAATACATACTGAAATTCTTTTGAGTTGTCTTTCACATGATCAAGACTCGTGATAGCTGAAATGACAATGCATGTTCCTGCTAGTGGTGAGAGAGAAGAAGTCAAACAAAAGGAATAAACCATCTTAACTGTCAGAGCAATGTCAAGAGTACTTTGGAGAAGTTTTTGTGTCCTTGCACTTTTAGATTCAGATGAAGGATTCAGGCTCATATCTTTGAGGTGAGTACTCTTGTTCAGTGTTCTCCAAATCAGGGTGTGTGCACATGTCAGGATGCTCAAAGAAATCCATTGGGGTGTAGGGAAAAAAAAACAAACTTGAGAAGTGGGCCCATGAGAACCTCATGCAGTTCAACAAGTTCAAGTGCAAGGTGCTGCACCTGGGTCGGGGCAGTCCCAGACATGATCACAGCCTGGGAGATGAATTCATTGACAGCAGCGCTGCTGAGAAGGCTAGGAGCTCTTATGGATGAAAAGCTGGACATGAGCCAACAATGTGTGCTTGCAACCCAGAAATTCAGGCCCAGTGTTCTGGGCCTCATCAAAAGCAGTATAGCCAGCAGGGCAAGAGAGGGGATTCTGCCCCTCTTCTCTTCCCTGGTGACNGCACCTGGGTCGGGGCAGTCCCAGACATGATCACAGACTGGGAGATGAATTCATTGACAGCAGCGCTGCTGAGAAGGCTAGGAGCTCTTATGGATGAAAAGCTGGACATGAGCCAACAATGTGTGCTTGCAACCCAGAAATTCAGGCCCAGTGTTCTGGGCCTCATCAAAAGCAGTATAGCCAGCAGGGCAAGAGAGGGGATTCTGCCCCTCTTCTCTTCCCTGGTGACACCCTACCTGCAGTGCTGCATCCAGCTTTGGGATCCTCAGCACAGGAAAGACATGGACCTGTTACAGCAGGTTGATAGGAGGCCACAAAGATGATCACAGGGCTGGAGCATCTCTTCTACAAAGACAGGCTGAGGGTNATGAGCCAACAATGTGTGCTTGCAACCCAGAAATTCAGGCCCAGTGTTCTGGGCCTCATCAAAAGCAGTATAGCCAGCAGGGCAAGAGAGGGGATTCTGCCCCTCTTCTCTTCCCTGGTGACACCCTACCTGCAGTGCTGCATCCAGCTTTGGGATCCTCAGCACAGGAAAGACATGGACCTGTTACAGCAGGTTGATAGGAGGCCACAAAGATGATCACAGGGCTGGAGCATCTCTTCTACAAAGACAGGCTGAGGGTGCTGGGCTTGTTCAGGCTGGAGAAGAGAAGACTTCAAGGGAGACCTCATTGTGGCCTTCCAATACCTTAAGAGGGCCCATTAAAAAGAAGAGGGAGCTGTAATGGGCAGATGGTAACAGAGAAAAANTGGGATCCTCAGCACAGGAAAGACATGGACCTGTTACAGCAGGTTGATAGGAGGCCACAAAGATGATCACAGGGCTGGAGCATCTCTTCTACAAAGACAGGCTGAGGGTGCTGGGCTTGTTCAGGCTGGAGAAGAGAAGACTTCAAGGGAGACCTCATTGTGGCCTTCCAATACCTTAAGAGGGCCCATTAAAAAGAAGAGGGAGCTGTAATGGGCAGATGGTAACAGAGAAAAAGGCAATGATTTTAAACTGAAAGAGGGCAGGTCTAAGTTAGATTTTATGAAGTTCTTTTTCCAAAGGGTGGTGAAGCACTTCTGAGACTTTGTGGGTGCCCTATTCTTGGAAGTGTCCAAGGCCAGTTTGGATGGGGCCCTGAGCAACCTGATCTAGCAGGTGGCATCCCTGCCCAAGACAGAAGGGCTGGAGCTAGATGGTCTTTAATGTCCCTTCCAACACAAATCATTGCATGGTTCTATGATTCTATGATTTTTGTACCACTAATAAATAAAATAAATTTTAAACCAGTGTTTATCTCAAACTTTTTATTTTCTGTTTTCATGTATGTTTTATAATATATGTAATCTATTAGTACAGGAGTAAATGTATACATTTCATAAATAAATTTTAAAAAAAATCTGGGTATCTGTTCAGAAATTTTTAGTTGATGGAGTGAACAACCAAACCAGTCTGGAGACCACCCCTTTAGTGGACTAATAAATAGTTGCAGATATAAGAAAAGTGTCATGAGAAGGAAGCATTCCTAAAAGTCTGGTACATGAAAAGACCTCCTGCAATTGTGAGTACTGCTGTTGCCTGCATTGTTTTCTGTATTTCTAGCATGTCCATATTAGAGATCAGAAACATTTCCCAGTAAGTGTCATTCATGCTAATCCACAAAAAACTTTCATAAATAGTCTCTCCCAAACAACAGGAGTTTCACCAAAAAATTCTAACAACCTCTTGCCTGAAGTTCCCTGCTTTATTTTATTTTAAAGTATTTATTTACTTAGAACTCATTACAACGAATTGCATTACAGAAAAATGATGGGCACTGTGCTGGTAAACATAAAACATGAGGAATACATTTATTATTCTTGTGTACATGTGAGCTCACTCTTGCTCTGTCAAAGCTTTGTCCAAGAATATGACTGGATGACTTCTAAAATTAATGGTAATTGCTGTGTGAACCATAGTTTAAAGGATCATGTACATAACATATACCTAAAGAGGCTTTGTGTTCTCTATTAATAATGTCCAACAAATACAAATTTTATGCATAGAGTGGTTGATGATGCATTTTACGTAATGATAATAAATTCAGAACATGCAGAAATAGCATTAAGTGTCAGCAGCTTTTCTTGTCTATGGCATGATGAATATATCTATCATTTTACAAGAGTGATGCAAATGCGGGAATCTTGTTTGAGACATGCAGTCTCATGTTTAGAAGGAATTCTTTGTTCTGATTTGCCTTTGATGTTACTTGTATATCAGGTTTATGAAATAGACTTTTGGTAGTACATGCAAGTTGGCTTTGAATATGGGCATGAAAAACGTCAGCTCTTGTATGAGCAGAGAATAATGCAATGGACTTTATGTAATTTAAAGAAGAAGTAAATTTATGCCAGCAGGAAAACTTCTTCTTTATTTATGGACAATATGGACACAGTGTTTTAGTTCACTCTTGAAGAGTGAACTAAACTTCCGCTCCTTATTTCAAGAGTGCGCTAAAACACTATGTCCATATGAATGAAATTAATTTCCTGACATCCCCCACTTTCTTCCTTCTGTTCACACTGTGGAGTGGCCTTAGCACACATGAATTGGATTTTAGATTAAATAAAATCTGAAAGACGAAGTCCCCCTGCAAATGAACATTTGGGCAAAGGGACTAGATTAAAGCAAGTGAAAAATATAAAAAAGCCATGAATATCTGCTCCCTAACACTGACAGTTTCACTCTACTGACCCTCTATTTGTCTTAAGGACTTGCTAATTTGGACAGAATTTTTTATCTCCTTTGGAAGGGGATTCTTCTCCAGTGCTGCTGTGCCAGAATAACTATGATGGTACAGAATCTGTGAAATGGAGCAGCGTTCGTTAAGAAAAAACCCCAATTATCCTTAAATGTGATCCGGAGGCACTGCTGCTGTAAAAAGAAGCTTCTTATCACACGTTACAGGTCAAGCAGCGAGCCACGTAACGGGTCCTTCAGTAGTCTCATCAGCCATATGAGAACTGCTCTTCTGTTTGCTCTTGTCTTAGTGAAACAATGGCTGAAGACCTTTTTGTAAGCTCAGGTCATACTTACAGTAAATGCAGGGAAGCCAGTGGACCCTTCATACTTAAGTGAATATAGTCTGTTTCTCAATGCTTTTGGGCCAGGTAGTGGTAGTTTTAGCCAATTCTGAAAGTAACCTGATTTCTGACTAGATTGATCCTGCTGAAGTAGTCTAACAAATAAGATACTTATCAGGATGTTTAATAGGGTTCCAGTTAATTATATTTTCCCTGTATCATAGAGAACATTAGCTTTCTGAGTGGGTAATTTTGAAAGTGTTCTTTGGGATAGCACTAGGACAATCTAGATTGCTTTCAATGACTTTGGTTGGTTTCTGTGCTTTAGAAAAGGAAAAGTACCTTTTATAGCCTCATATCTGATTTGTGGCACTTCAGATAGGGGCAGGACCTGCATATAGGACATGCTACGAAATAGTATTCTAGTTCCTTTAAACAGACCATTTTTAGAGCTGCTTATAGATTAAACATTTGCTTATAGCAACATAAGGTCTGACAATAGCATGCCTTTTCTCTTGCTGTCTTTAGGACCTTTGGAAGAAGAAATCACTATTAACTATATTACACAAAGTGTGTGCATTACATTTGAGGAGATAGGAGTATCAAAGTCCAATATGGGTTTTGTCTTTCAACTTTTTCTATTGACTAATGTTTCACTGATCATTAAACTTGGTGTGCTTCCAGGGACTGAGAAAAACTATTAAGTGCCTATAAGTTCTGATTATTTTTGTTGAAAAAATTTTGTCTTCCCCCCGAAGTGATTTCTTGGTACTGGGTAATGGCTGTCATCTCCAGGGCACATGTGATCCCTACTCTGCTTTAATTTAGAGGCACAGAACATTAATCTGTAGTCCAGTTGTCCACTTCAAAGTACAGGTAACTTTGCTTGTAAAAGTGTGGTTAGCTAAACAGTGTGTTAGTGAAATGTAATAGTTAACCACACATGTAACCATATGAATACACCAGTCTGCAGAACCTTTGTTCTTCCCTTTGTTAGATGTCGCAGAGAACCAAGGAAGATGTGATGGCATTCATTCTGTCACTGTCTCTCTCACTGGTTTTACATCAGAAAGCATCAGAAGCATCAGAAAAGATTCAGGAGCATAAGTGTTTTGGTTTCCAGTGCTCTTAATTATTTTTAAATAATAACATTTCTATTTATTTTTAAAAATAGTAATAAAAATCATCCCCATCAAACACCAGACGGGGATGGAAACTGTTTTTGAACCCGATTATTTTATGTCACAATCAGTTTTCTATAAAGTAATACATAAAATAAAATGAAACTCTATTTCTTTCAGACCTGCTTTATAAAACCTGGTCCAAACTATTGGACTTACAGTAACAGTCATGGAGTTTTAGGTCCCTATTGTAATCACAGTGGTAGGGCAGGGGCTCTGTCTTACAGGTCAAAGTGTTATCTCTGCCCGCACAGGCCTACATGGAACAGGTGAACAAGTATATCAAGAGCTAAGAGTCTGCTACCAGAGCAGATCTAATTTTCTTTTTCCCATGAACTAGGAGAGAAGGAAACAGAACAACTGGCAACAGAGTGTGTGTTCTTCTGCACATTCAGTCAAGTGCTTAAGGTTTCAATGTCTGAGCTGTGGATCTTTGAATAGGTATTAATAGCAAAAATGATACCATGGTAAGCTCCAGAAAATCTGAAAAAATTTGTACTTTAGATCTTTTCTCTCACTCTGTCCTATATCAAAAGAATGCCTATTTTAGCAGCTACTTTTAAGTTCTTACACTTTAAAAATTCTGGAGTGAAATAGAGAGTTATCCTAGGTACAAAATTCATATTAGCTTCTATTTGAAACTTCCTGCATCTTCTTTTTTCAGGTCTATTTTTTCCTCATAATATAAATAGAGCTGTTAATAATGCTTCACACCACTGTCACTGAAAAGGTGTAGTACTTTTTCATTATAAGCCTTCCTTCCATGTTTTATCCAAAGAAACCCTTAGAAGTTGCTCTTTCTGCTTCAAAATTTGCATGCAAGGTTGGTGGCCAAGGTTAGCTTTTGACCAAGTTTGATAACATTTAAGTCAGTCTTCTAATTTAGTTTTTAATAAAAGGCGATAGCAAAAGGTGACATAATGATGGATGCCTGTACTATGGTGTGTCAGGGCTTCTCAGTTGCCTGTCTTTCTGCCAGCAATTGGACATGCTGTGATCATAAGTGCCAAGGAGCTAAAACAAAATGACACTTCTATTTCCTAGTGCTGCCAAAACTGAAGTTTGGATGCTCAGAAAACATGGATGACCACTGTCTTCCTTAATACCTGATTTATTTTAGTAACTAGCTTCTGATACATTTTAAGATATTTGAAAATGAAGCAAAATGAAGCGCCATAAACATAGAGAAATGAAAAACAGTTCTACTTGCCTGCTGCAAGCTTTAGAAAGAAAACATGGTATTGTTTTACAGCAAAAGGTGATGATATCTTATGACCCCAGAATGAAAGGCACTCAGAGTCTGTCAATTATTATGTAAAAACCTATTTTTTTGGTGTTAACAGCATAAAGGAAAAGAGGATGGTGTAGATAATCTTATGTACCTTCAGATGCTGGGAAACCCTAGATGCACTGCATCAAACAGGGCACCACATACTGTGCGTATCCTATCCATGGAAAGTACATTCCTTTTTGATCATTTGAGATCTTACACATTGTTCTCAAAACAAAACAATTGTATGAATTTATACTGTGAGAAAAAAGGGTGTTCACGTGAGACCATCTTGCTGCACTTTTTAAAGGCAAGGTCACACAGGTGATGTAAATGCTGGTGCTGTGGGAGCTGCACACGGGTTCTGCTGTGATGACAAGGTAACCCTGCAGCCACGAGGTATGTGCAGCACAACAGCCTGAAGGCCAGGCTCTACGTGCATGATAGCAGAGCACAGACCTGCACCCACTCAGGTTAACTGTTGTTCAGATCAATTACTCTATGAGTTACAATGCTCTTCAGGACAAGGTCGCCTCAGGGATGCACTTGTAACCTCACACACCAAGGGCTCCAAAAGTCTGGTCGGTAACTCTGTGCTGTTTTTTGTAACTAGGACATAGAATCACAAAATCGTAGATTCCTAGAATGGTTTGGGTTGGAAGGAGCCCTAAAGACCATCTAGTCCCCAACACAGTCAATTCCTCTTTGGAAGTGGGTTGTGCTCAGTGTTTTAGCTACCTCAGATCAGTCCTCATGTATGGTATAGGTTCTTGTAATTGACCTACTTCTTTTTATAGCATTTAGTAATGCTGAGCCAAATGCAACTGTGCTTAGACAAACAAAATACAAATTATGACTATCTCCCACAGGTTGGGGTCATCTATGAGGTCATAGCATGAGAATTACACTGGACCTATCCTTAACAGTGTATGTATTCTTACTCTCCCCAAAAAGTGAAATAATTTTCCGAGTTTTTGTGTGATGTTCACAAGTGAAAGATACCATGTGTTATGATTCAAAAACTGTTTGAAAAGTCATGTGTAACTCTGTGCTCTCTTGCCTTTTACATGTCTCCCTCTGATGACATCTGCACTTGCTCTGGAACTTACATGTAGAATTTCTGAAACTGAATCACAGCAGCACACAGAATTGAAAGCTTTTAGAAAATTGTCTAGTATTTCTAGACTAGCTTTTCTTCAGTGGCTCAATTACTGCTTATTTTACTCCAGAACTTCCTCCAAGAGTTTGCACTATATGGTCAACATAAGGACTCAATAGATGATCTACTTAGACATCCTAGGATGGCGTTATAGTTACGTATTAAACTCATGCTTCTTGGACTTACAAGTACGTCCTAGTATATGAGTGAAGTGATCTTAAAACCTGTATTTGAGGGTCACATCCTTATGTGGGCAGAATTAGGACTATCTGGTGGTCTGCAATGCTAAACAGAACTGGGAAGAGAACACAGGAATATGAAATGCCTGACAGCTTGGGGGAAGAGGAGGTAAAAGCTTACATAGGACTGAAGAACAGAGGAATGAGAAGCTGTTGGTACTGTCATTAAGGAACTCATGGCTGGGGTGTGCTCAGCTAGGATAATTAAAAGCATAAAAATTTCTTTGATGGGTGGAGTAGTGCAAGGATACTAAAGTTAAACTTATTCACTATAAAATACCTTGAAAGTTGTAACCTCTGCCAGATACCAAAGAAAAAGTGAAAAGTGATTCCTTCGTTACATATATCAGTGTGGGGTTTGATTTACAGTGACTGGCAGTGGTGATGCTCAAACACAGAGAAGGGTACTTACATCTCAGCTATGGCCAATACCAGTCTTTAAGCTCCATTTTTATTTGATCATCTCTGATGCTTGACCGTATAAAAATCCCAAAATATTACTTGTAAAGTTTATTCTCTCTTAACAATATGGCTTCTAATGAAGTCATTAAGGAGATTTTTCCAGTGACTTTCATAGTGAGAACACTTTACACTTAAAGTCTGTAAAGTCTTCTTCAGAGTTTAAGTGTGTTGAATACCTGTTTAGTTATCCTGACACATTTGTCACTTTGGCAATGCACAGCATTGGTACTTGAATTTCACTCACATTCTCTAACAATTCATTTATGTGAGGTGAAATGTAATGTAGAGGGTTTGATTTATGTGGGCTGATAGAGAGAGGCTACCCTTGAAATTATTTCTTGGATTAAGAGTGTAAGGCTTGAGATCTACACAGTTATAGTTATTGTCAGGAGAATTATCTTTCAACAACAAAGAAAGTATAAGCATTTCTAAATCTGAGTGTTAGAGAAGGAAGAAATAGAGATGAAAATCATAATTTGTTTGTATCTCTCTGCTCTGGCATCACACGTGTTCCAGTGTCATCACGGAAGTTCTGGGAATTTCAGACTGGGGAGGATGGAAATATGATTTGAAACACATTCAGACTCAAAGACTTGAAAATGGTAGTGCCTCATCTGGAAATTTGATCTGATCAAAAGCTGATCAAAGAATCCTAGATAAAGACAGGGTGACAGCCTATTTGGTTATGGAGGAAGAAGAACACATAGATATATCATATTTCTAGGTATATTTATTGCTGCATAGAAAGTATGAAGGGTATGCTCCTTTCTATTTCTGCTAAGCTCTCAAAATAGCAGCCATGTTGACTTATATAATACACAAATCTTCTGCTGGGCAGGTGGTTTTGCTAAATGTAATCCAGAAATGAAACACAGAAACAGTGCAGATGCAACTCAAATTTCTTTTAAAATATGAGTAAATAGTCATGGAATTAGTTCAAAATATTTAGTTAGTGCTAACCATTATTCCTTCCACTGAAGCTTACAAATACTTCAAAACATGAGTAGGAAGATAACAATCTTGCTTATGTGGTGAAGTTTTGTTTTGTACATTAACCTAGGAGGAATTTCATTTGTGCCCAATGAATTCAGCTTCAGTTACTGTTAAACAAGAAGAAAATGTGGAGATTAATTAAAATATCCCAGTTATATCTGTTAATTTATAAACATCTGCCAAAAAAGGTACTATTTTTCAGACAAATTGCATAGTTGCTTGATATCCTTTTACTGAATTCCAATGTGACTGAACTAATGGCATAAATATATGGAAAGCATGTGAAACAACAGTGTTACATCTTCAAAATATTCTGCTTTGGTATGAAGGAAATAGTGGTTTTATAACATTTCTTTAAGGCTTGATTGATCAAGGGTAAGGCACTGTCAGGAATATACCAGTGCAGCATCTTGTAAGTATGAATGTGCAGAGTTCATCCCAAGGAAGCCTGGTTACAGGTGCATAGCCCCGCCTTTGACTGAAAAGGATTTTCATTGTAGTGTGTACACAGGACAAAGCACAAACTTTCAGTAAAGTAAAACAGAGCCTTGCATTTCAGTACACGGAGAAAGGTCAGTTTTTCCAGTCCTCTATCTCCAGGACCTTTGGGCTATACCAGCATTCTATCTTCCTCTGGGAACCTGTGCACCATCATTGTGACAAGAACCTTGGTGCTGAAATAGATCCATGGTGAAGAACATGGGTATGACTTGTAGGCACTAAGTGACCTATTCCTGAGAAGGTCATTTGTCTTCAACACCTTTGTTCTAGTATCGCACATGATCATCTGTTGTGTGATAAAGACACTAACACGATGATGGCATGGTCTCTCCTGGGTAAGCCATGTTAAACCAAGTCAGTTGGAATCTAATAGGAATAATATATTTGCCAGGCTTGGAGACTACATTTCTTCAATCAATTGACAGTGATTTTTTTTTTCCCAATTTAGCACTTAGAAACAGATGTACTGATGTTGATACTCTTGGACTTAGTATTTTACTGGTGCATAATTGAAACTGTACTTTTGCCTCAGGTCCAGTCAAGGTTAATTTGTATTTGTAAATCTTAATGCAACAAACAAAGTGTATCTGTCCATCTGTGAAATGTTCATTATGTATTTTGTACTTAACTTTAGCAACAGAAACACTTAGCTTTCTGGATAGTGTCTTACTCCAAATGGAATGTCTTTGTAATAATATTGCACATCACAGCTGTAGGTTACCTAAATAGGCATTATATCCATTACTGTTATTTTACATTGTTCAATACAGCTATTATGTTTCATCAAAAATAGGAAAACATGCATATGATAAGTAGCAAGAAAACCAGCAGGCTGATAATTGCTCTATGCTCACTAATGTGAATTACTAAATGGCTCATCTATAATTGTAATTAACACCTCCTGCCTCAGCTTTGCAATTAGCTGATGTTGCTGCAAATTTTTTAAATATATTTAATCTTTATGTTGTTTCTCTGGCCTGCTCGTGTATTAAATTTATCATTAAACCTACAAACTATACATTGAGCTGCCATGGCAGCTACTCATTAGTAACATGAGGCCCTTGTACGAAGGCTGGTTGCATCTCCAGGGAATTCACAGTCAACACACTCCATTCTGGTTTAGTAAATGTACCTGCTGTGTATCCTTTCATGTTTGCTGGATCTGTTTTGGCTTAATTTGAATTCATGTTGTGTGTGAGTTTTCTGTGCTTATAGTGTCTTAACGAACTTTTGTTCTAGATACTGTGTTTTTGGAAAGTCACAAACAGAATGGGTAAGGAATTCTGGGGCAAAACTGCCTTCCACTAGAAAGGTTTTGAGGGGAGAAATCCCAACAGCCCTGATTAGGCTGAGGTGCAAGCTGTCACCATGCCAGCCTGGCTGTTTCCCAGCTGCCAAGCTCAGGAGCTGCCCAACTCCATGGCAACGCCCAGAGTGGATGGCCACCAACTCTCACTCTGTCTGCTTCCTGCTCCTTAGGCCCAGGGCTCCGGGAACACAGGGCTGCCCTACTCCCACAGCCTGCCAGCTGCCTGGGAGCTCCCTGCTCCAGAGAGACTGCCAGGTGCCCAGCCTTGGCAGTCGGGCAGCTCTCCTGCCTTGGCAGGCAGGCAGGTGCATTGGCTCCAGGGCTACCCAGCACTCCTGCTCCTGTGCCCTGCAGGCTTCCCTGCCAGATGGACAGACAGAAGGCAGGCTCCATGCGTGGTCACCTCCCTAGGCAATCTGGGAACCTGGGATCTTGGAGAGAATATTTTGGTTTTAAAAGAAAGTGTACATGGGCAAATTATGTGGAGAGCAGGAAGGTGAATTTTCAGGCTGTTGCTGGAGCTGCTGGCTCTCTGGTGTGCAGGCAGTGTCTTTCTTAGTAAGTTCTCAGATTCCACTCTGGGGCTTGCCCACAAAAACAAAGCAGTGCCCAGACTGCACCACCATAGCCTTGCTCACTGCAGCTTTTCTCTCACTTCCAGTGCAGAGAAGCCCTATAGCATTTCTGCTACTTCACACTGTGGAAAAAAATTACCTGTACTTAAAATTGTGTGTAACATTGGGGGAATTTTTGTCTGCTGTCACAAAAACACAAGTCCCTTTTTGGCTCAAAATTCTGTTTCCATAAAGCAAGAATAAGTATGAAAAACTCTACCTGGGGCTCAATATAATGAAAAATGCCTTCTGGGCACCTTTCCTGTATGGTCTGGTTGTTTTGAATGGAGGAAATAAAGGAGCATAGACGGAGTTCAATCCAGTTCTTTTCAGCTCGGAGATAAGAGTTTTAGACACTAGGTGGTACTACAGACAAAGGCCAATATTTGCAAACTTTGATGGTAGGGAATCGGCAGCTCTAAACTTGGCATCTAATCTGGTGGCCTGATTATTGGCTTCCACATCTTATATATTCCTGAGATAAATATATTCTCTTAGATCTGGTTTTGGAGTGTTGTGCTTTTAACTCCTTGCAAAATTTTTATCAATCAGGTCATCTTTCAAAAACCTGTGAAATTATTTAATATAGTTTAATGGTAAATCTAATACCAGGTGTCGCTTGCCAATCAAAAAAAGGATGTATAATATTTTGAGCCTTCTGTGTTCAATTCTGAAAATATATTTCTCCAGAACAACAATGGGAATTTATTGCTATTTTAGCTACCCCCTCAACACTGTCACCTGCATAATACGTTTTATGGCTTTATTTAGAACACGGGATCCATCTATCAAGGGCATTTCTGAAGATATTTTCCTTACATCTAACATCAACTTCCACTCTCAGGTGAATGAGCTTGTTATTCCCTTGAATTTTCACTCCTGTTTCTGAATTTCTGGGTTTTATTTTTGCTTTCTATTTCTCTGCAGCTGCATCTGCCTCAGTCACTGCTAGATCAAGACTCTCTACTCCTTCTTGTAAGTGCTGTGGTGGTTTAGAAATTCATAGTCTTTCATTTGTTACCCAGGACTGTAGACTCCATTAGATGTGATTTTTGCTAACAGGTAAAGGAGGATTGAAAGTTCTTTGGATGGTGAAATACAGTTGATGCCAGAAGCAAGGAACTCTAGCCTAAAAAAATCTATAACTAGTTTTTAAACTTTATTTTATTTTTTTCTGTAGTATCCTGGCTTTTAACAAGCCAATTTTTCACTGTGTTTATTACTGCAGAAGTTAAAATCAATGTGTACTAGCTATCTTTTCACAGGCATCTCAATGAACTGCCTGATGGTCCTATGTGATTCAAATCACCCTTAAAAATACTTTATGTATAAGACAACACAAAAGTGGTTACAACAATACAACATGGCTGGCTTTTTTCTGAAAAATATATAAGCTGCAATAAAACTACACTACTGCATGTACAGAATCTGTCATCTACAGCGGATGTGATGGTGAGAATATTGATTTTTAAATAAATAAAAGTATTGACAAGCAACTGAAGCACACTTTTGTGCACTGTTGGTAAATAAATACAAACAAGAGAACTGTTTTGTTCAAATAATTTCAAAAAATAAGAAAAAGCAGTACTGGGGTTTTTTTCCTGAACCAGTAAGCTTTTCAGATTTAGCTTTGCTTAGTTGTATATACACAAGCATACACACTTATTTATCAGTTACCTTATACTGGAAATGAAAGCAGTTGGATTTTTTTAAAATTGTCTTCGTATTATATAAATATTTTCAACTGCACATACAAGAAGAGGATAAGTAGAAGTGGACATGACATACTATAAATATTACTTCAGTACCAAATTATGTGCTCCACCATGAATAGTTTATAGTAAAGAATGGAAATCCTCAATAATATATCTAAATTAGAAAATAGTTATTCCTGATATTAAAAGTGAAAGGGAAATGGACCTAGGTGAGGTTACACTTCAGACAATTAGACTGAAGGTTTGAGTTCTTTCCTGTCCAGTTTCCAACCACGTGAGGCTGCAAGATGAGGCATAGCTCAAGGGGGTGAGGTTTGTGTGGTGAATCCTGAGCATATGTTATAGACCTAAATATCACTGGTCATAGGCTCAAATTACTAATGGTAGGATTTAGCCATTAAGGTTCATTTGACTCATCATCTTCAGATTAAACCTAAGATCACAAATACTTAGCAATAAATTGTAACTACACAACTTTTCCAGGTTGCTATGCATTGTATGAAAAGAAGCTCTTGTGGCAGCTGATGGAAGAACTATCTAAAATCAAATGCAATATCCCTGAAGGAAAGAACAGAGCAATGACAGCTGCCACAACCCTTCACAGCCAGCACCATGCTCCACGAGCTGACAAGGTAGGGCATGTGAAACCATAGCTGCACTCCTTGCTCAGGGTGTCCAAGCATTTCTGCTGGTTTTGAGTGCTCTGAGTTTTATTTGCTGAGAGCATAGACTCTGTTTGTTTTTGTCCAGGTGCTAGGGTCTGCGGGACAGAAATTAACCACACATAACCATGCAGAAAACCCTTGATTACTGAGGTCATCTTGATTGTACCTTGAGTAGGTTTACTGCATAAATGGTTGATGTCTGCTTTTATATGTATTGCACTCACTTTTTCTTTTCCTTTTATTTAAAATGAGATTAAATGTCTCCTAAAATACATGTATTAATAAAAAGTAGCATCTGGAGAAAGCCTCAAGACAGATATTAAAACAATTTAACTTAAGCAGCAGATTATAAATCAAGTCAATATTGGAGGACAGTGGTTTAATTACATTTTAATTGCATGACAAAATGCCTATCTCAAATTAATCAAAAACTATAGTACTAAACTTGGCTTTTATAGAGAGAAAACACATTGCAAACTCATAACATCAGCTTTCTCTTCTTTTTTGCTTCCTGTTCTTGAACAGGTTCTGCACAAGGAGGTGGCTGAGGAGGGCCCTGCCAGGGCAGGGCTCTAGCAAGGCCAGTGCTCTCGGTGCTGCACTGTGGGACACATCAGTGAATTAGAGACGGTCAGACTAACACCAGACTAGCACTAACACAAGGAACACACCTTGTTCCTCTAAGGCTTGGCACAGGTATGACATGGATTATTATAATATCCTAACAAAAAAATTTGTTGAAATATTCTGAGTAATAACGACCTTGCTGTAGGCAGTACTGCTGGATTTGCCAGTACTTGGATTTTGATCGTTCCTTTTCCCCTGTTTGAAAGATGTGGGGAAGAGCCTCCACTGCTGGGAGTCTAAGTGTAGGAGGCAGGTCTTGAGGAAACTTCTGAAAAAACCTTGGTCCATCTGTCAAACAGACACTTAGAGACTGTATTTTGAAGAGACTTTGAATTTCTCCATATCTTGGCTCCTGTGCTGATGTGGCCTCTTCCTTTTCTCCCACTGATGATTTTGCAAAGTGCTGGAGAGGGAAGTTGTGGAAGATGAGGGACTCAGAGCTGTGACCATCAGTGAAGGCCTTATCAGGCTCTTCAAACAGCAGTGGGGTATTTTTGGTTAATTTTGTCTTTTGCCAAATGGTACGCAAATTTCATATTCTTATTCTCTTTGGAGCAATGAGGTGTGTCTGCTGAATACCCAGTTCTGGTACTACCTATAAAGAAATGATGTAGTGATGCATTTTTTCAAAGTAACACTGAAATTTTAAAGTAGCATACTATTTACATGTGAAATAACTGGAATGCATCTGCATTGCTTCTATAAGGAGAACAAACACACCTTGATTGATAAATCAAGTTTCCTTTGTCATCTTCCAATGTCAACTTTATTTCCTTTTCTCCATTCTGTTTTCCTTTAACACTGCAAAATTGTGATATCTCTTCTACAAATGGCACACATTAAAAAATTAATTGTCTGGGCTCATTACTAAAGGCCTTTTTCTCTCCTAACTTTTTGTTTCCTTAGCAGTTACAAATATTTTGCAGAAGATGGCAGACATGCAAATCCATCAGTACATCCTTCAGTTATTCCGAACACTCACACTGGAGCCAGGCATCATGGCGCTGCACTCTGCAAAGTGAAAACTCTGAGATTCAAATGCATTTAGGGAGCTGACTACATTGATTTCAAGTACTGAAATATTTTAGAGACACTGAATTTTAGGAAACTAACTCTCATTGACTTTCAATAAGGATCTTCAGAGTTAAATCTTGCAAAATGCTGAGTATTCCTAAAATTCGGTGAGTAGCCACAGCTTTCCCTAAAACAATTGGGTTCAAGGCTGTCCAGCACTTTAGAAAACTGCTCAGCATTTTGCCAGGTCAAGCTTTTAAAAATGTTTCTGTCAGGTTGCTATTATCAGTTTGAAAATTCACGGCGACTTTTGGAAATGCTTGCAGGTCCTGAGTGTGCAGATCAGTATGAGATATTAAAACTGGTTCACAAACAGGAAGCTTTTATAACAGACTACCAGATGTAATCGCTTTATTATGAGGCTCTCCGAACAGCTCGGAGAAAGCTTTGTTGTTCTCTAACCATTTATTCACATTTAAAAAGCGATCATTCTGTCTCTTTTAAAGAACTACAACCTTCTACTGTATAAATAGTGCTTTGAGTGTTACAGAGTATTGCCTTCACATACCATAATACAGCATTATGTCAGCCAGGTGCCAACTGCAGTGTTTGTCACATTTTGGTGTGACAAACCAAAACCTTATGAAATCTTTTGTATCTGGATGTAAAAAACTCCAGTGATTCAAATTAAAAAATTATTCCACCCTACAAGGAGTACTTTCTCTTTTGTCAGGCAAATGATCTCATTTAAAAACCAAAAGGACTCGGTCAGTGAGTCCTGAAGAGCCTGACTTCCAGCCTGCTCCCTGAAGTGGACATCAGAGTTACGTGTCAGGCTCCCTGAACTGAGCAGGGTAGGGGCTGGGCACGGCAGCTCAGGATTCCAGAGAATGGTGTGCCAGGTAGATTACTGCTCCTAGCTCTGAAGGAGCACAAGAAATATGAGAAACCAATATGGTTTAAGTGTCTGAATCCCATCCTCTTCTGGGGACCATTTCTTTCTTCAGATTCTGACAAAGAAAAAAGCCAACCTGCACAGCATATACATAGGTACTCTAATCCTAAACTGCATTTAAGGGCACCCTGAGAATACTTTGTTAATGAATATAAGCAAAAAAATGCTTCCTTGTCAGTCTTGAGTTTGCACCAGGCTGCTCCTAAGACTGAATGAAATGCCAAAGATGATGTCCAGAAAAGTAATTTGGGAAACTGTTAATTAAAATGCAAGGTGACAATTTCTTTAGAATTTTGCAATTTATGGTTGTGCATCATCCACAAATTTTTCAGGACTGGACCTTCCATTTCTCTCTACTTTAGACATTGTGGCTTTTTTCAAAACATGCCAGCAGGTATCAGACTGTATTAAACAATCATGGCAGACAATTTTAAAGTTTGCTTAAGCAATGAATAATTTTAAAAGTAAAATTAGGATGGTTTTATTACTAAATATTTAAAAATGTGTTTTTAACTAATGGTCTAAGACATTTTTAAAAAATTGAAAATTCAGCCCATTATAGATTTCTAAATTGCTATATCATTCTTGTCACTTCACCTTTATTGATTAGAAAATATTTAAAGGTGGCTTTTACCCAAAATATTGCCTGCATGTGGATTTACACAGAGGAAGCCAGTGCAACTACAGTGGAAACTGCTATTTTAATGCAAATACACAAGTAAACCTAACTCTGAAGTGTTTTGTTGGGTTTTCAAAGTTCTTAAGAAATACAAAATATATCTCCAGCTTCTGTTTCCAGTTTCAGTCTAGAGCTTCTGTTTGCTGTTGGCTTCCATAGACAGAAAAATCACCATCAATATAATTAATTCCAGTTCTATTTTCTGGTTTCCTATAACAGCAATTTTTAAATTGCCACTGTTAGTAATTTTTAATGTTTTTGATTGTTCCTTGAAAAACTTTGCAAGGGTTCTTTAATTCATTCTGAATTAGTTCATGATAGATTTCTTTATGGTAATCAGTCTGAATTCCTAGAATAAGCATCAAAGAAATTTTAACAGGCAGACTTATCTTTTGGTTTTGAATAACTGGAGTAAGTTCAGATAATTTTTGGAGCTCCAGAGGTTATTCTAAATGTTATTGTTAAGGCAAGTTTTTTTTGGCAATAAACAGTAATTTCATAGTGTCATGGTTTGACACTGGGCACAATGCCAGTGCCCCATGAAAATATATTTTTACTAATAACTGCTGTGAGATGTGATCAGGAACAGAGCAGAGCAGGCTCAAACTTAGAAATAGAGAAAAAAAAATTATTAACCTACACTAAAGGGAAAGAAACACACAGGAAACAAAATGAAAACTCTCTGAAACATTCCTCCTCCTCCCAACTTCCACCCTTCACAAATCAGACAAAACCTTGGATTTCCTGATCAGTTAACAATACTCAAATAATCAATTCTCAGTCCATCAAAGAAGAGAGGAGTCTCTCTCGTAAACCATAGTGTCCTTCCATGTCTGGTGCTCTCACCACCATCCATGGACTGAAACTGCCCTCAGGATTCAACGATGCTTTGCCAAGTACCAGAAGCTCCTTTCTGGGACAACATTTCCCCCCATTTTATAACCCTTGGGGCTGAGGGTTTCTTCTGCTCTGAAGA
>WEIT01027962.1:164866-199085 GCA_013389985.1 Dryoscopus gambensis | reverse complement strand
CCATCTCCTCGTCTCTCCACCCTTCCATCCTGCAGAAGCTGGCTCCGTTCCATTTTTTTCCACCCTCTCTCCCGCTCCCGCCTACCTCCCATCTCAGGCCGCATGGCTGCCCCTCCCCCACCCAGGCCCAGGCTTCAGGCCTCAGGCTGGGCGGGGGAGGGCATCTGCTCCCTTCACTGACCAGAACCCAAAAGGAAGTTCCTCTGGGATTCTCTCCTTTATTTGCCTATGTTCTCAGAGGTGGCAAATCTCTTCAGTGGTCATACCAGGTGTCAATGTTCAATCTGACCACTGATTGGTTTGACTATAACTTCCTTAAAAAACTCACTTCCTTTCAAACTAGGACACATAGTAATACAATAGTAATATTTATAGAGAGCTCAAATATATTTCAGATGATCTTACTAATATCACTTTAAAATTGTATTACTTTGTGAGGTACTACCTTAATATTAAGTGCCTTTTAATAATAGTCTAGTTCAGCCTTTCCATCCCTACTGAGAATCAAACAAGCCCCTTTCTTGTGAATTAGTGTTAATAAGTCTTCAATAGATTCAGCTGTGGGATAATGAATGACTCACTTGTTCTTGCCAGAAGAGTTCAAGTGGGCTTCATGCAACATGCTGAGCTATTATTCCCTGGTGGGGTCATGCATCTTGTCAGCCACTTAACAGCAGTGGCTGCAGGACACATTTGGGCATTATATACTCAGAATAACCCAAACTTTTAGACCTCGCCTGTAAGGATTTCAGTCTTCTGCATAGGATCAGTTGAAAGGCATCACAATGTACTTACAAGGATAAGCGTACATGTAAGTTGGCTCCTCAGTTATCTAAGTTCAGCTTCCTTTTCAGCACAGAACGGTGATTTATGACATAATCATGCTAGTTACTTTCTTATATTTATAATCACCTTATGAGCATTTACAAACATGCAGTACATGCATCACTGTGCTAATTCCTACCTAAAAGATGGAACAGGTGGGAAAACCCTTCTGCTATTGCAATAACATTCATTGTTATTTAGGTGTGGCTTTCCTGGACCAGGAAGGAGCTGTAAAGGGAGACACTAAAGCAGCTCACATTTAGTCCTTTTATGTTAGGGTGTGCTTGAGTGGAGAGTTTGCATGGTCATCTAGTTCTTCGTTTTCTCCTTCCACTCATTTGTTTACTGCATTTGATACTTTTAGGTAGCACTTGTATCATGTTAATATCGAGATGCTCTACCTAGCAATCAAAGCCTCTGTGTGAGATGTTATATATGCACAAAATAAAACATGGTCTCTGTGCTGTAGACTGTGTTAACAAATATACCTACAACTTCAGAGGGAGCTCTTGGAAGGGTGGCAGTGGTATGTCCTGGAGACTGATTCACTTGACACCACCTGTATTTGTCTCCACAATGCATTTCCTCTATCCATTAAGCTTTTCCTGCAAGAAAATCTCTTATCAACACCTGATGTATACCCCATTAGAGAGTTTGTACAAGTGCTATCCCTCCACTTGGCTGGGCTGCCATTCCCTTTTCTAAGACCTACTTCTGTCTTTTGGGCTTTTCCTTCTCTGAGGTTACTCCTAATTGCTACTTTTCTGACTCTTCTCACCCTCTCTGTCTCTCTTTGGACAACAACGTTTTCTACATAGCCCTTATATTTCTCTTCTCTCAGCTATCCCTTAGATTTTAGCTGTTTGTGCTCTCATTCTTCAGTCCTCAGCTGGAATTCCTTTTAGTGAATGAGATAATTTCATACAAGCCCATACTTTAATTCCTTTACAGATATTGTATTAATAATATGGGATGCAGGAGTTTTTTTTGTAAAGAGTGGGTACACACATGCACAGAAGTAGCTTTAAGTTTCAGATCTACCTCTTTCATTATCCCTTTCTGGCAATATTTTACTTTTCTACATTTTTAGGAAAAGCTTTTCTGTCCCTGTCTTCTCCCCTTTCTTATCCTTAATTTCTTTGAGACTCAAGAAAAAGAAAGGAAGAAGACTGTATCTTTGACAGTGTAAATCTATTTCTGAGCCATCTAAGCCAAAGGTTATCCCATATCAACAATATGTTATCCCCAAAGACTTTCTTCCCAATCACTGTAGACCAAAATCTGTGATGGACTCACTGATTTTCTCTACACGTTCTCTTACACATCTTTTGAGCTGAACAGAAGACTACGCTTGGTGTGGTGAATTCTTCCTGATTAGTTGTTGGCAAGCAGCAGGTTCCATGCACACAGGCTGCATTTACACCTGCTTAGGGCAATGGGCTGCATTTACGCCTGTTTAGGGCAAAACTGAAAATACTTAAATAGTTATTCAGATTACTCACTGTCTTAGGTACGGTGAGAAATACAAAAACTGTGTCCATTTACTGAACTGCTCTGTAACAATGCTCACAGAATAGTCTGCCAGCTGACGAGCAATTTAACTGGAAGGCTGCTGCCAGCTACATCAAATACATGCTTTTCTTTTTCTGCTGAGATCAATAATTGTGCATCTGATGTCAGAATGAAATCAGTGTCCTGAGCTGAGCCCGTACTGTTCATTTTATCTCACTGAACCTCATCCCTGACGCATCAGCAGAGCTTGACTTGCCTTGTTGAATTGCTAGTTGCAGCAATTTTTTAGCATATGTGTTGCAGTCAGTAGCCACGGAAGGTTAGGGTGAGCTATCAAACACAATTTATTTAAGCAAAGATTTGAGTGAAAGTCTTCAATGGAAAAAGTGTCTTGTATTAAAACAGTTATCTACACAAATCTTTCAATGTAAACCCTTTACAAACTAGGATGTGATCACTAACTGCTCACCTCTGAACAGAATATCTTAAATAACCCCTTTTGAGAGCTACACTTGCGACTATCAGTTGCCCCATGTATCACACTCCTACATTTACTTTGCACTTGGAGATCCTGTGCAATTGTTGCTGTATTTTATTTTGGTAATATTGTGATTATGCTTCTGTATAACATAACACATGGCAAAGCAGAATAAATGCATCCTTCATCCTCATTATGAATCTCTTCCCTCTCTCTCTCTTCAAATGTGCTATCAGTGTGAAACAGACATCTCTTAACACTCTCTCTGCTCTTTTCCTCTGTGTTCATCATGCATATAGTAACTAATGGACAGGCCATTTAGATTAGATAGTAGAAAGGAAGTTACTTGAATCATATAGTACCATAATGCTCACTTATATGCTCAGTAGATACAAAAGTGATTGAAAGCACAGAGGAACAGGCAGTTGCTGGGTTTCCTTTATACTCAGTGCAAAGAAGTGTCTGCTTCTGGTATGTCATTCAACCTAGATATAGAGATGCAAAATAATTAATAAGCAATAGATTCTGAAATGTTTAGTTCTTCCCGTTGACTATAAAGAAACATTAATAAAACAGTTCAGACTTAAATAATACTCAGCTAATGCTAATATTGATACTAATAAATACGTTCCGAAATGGAATTCTGTTGCCTAACTTAGGTATTGAGTATCATCTTGAGTTCAAGACATCTCCATCCCCAGTTGTTTGCAAAGAAAGATATACGTTTCTAAATAGGCTCCGTGTCATTCCTGCTAACTCCAGTAGGTGGCTTAGACATCTGGGAAGATCTCAAATAGGTGTGGACACCTATGTCTAGATACCTGGATTACTTTTCAGACATATAAAATGAAGTTGATAAATTATACCCACGATATCGAAATTACCTTTAGAGGTTAAACTGGTTGCCTCAGGAAGACTTTTAGCTTTGAAATAAAACGTCAGTGGAATCTGTCTCTCAGATTTAACTAATGGGCCACCATTACATAATGAATGCAACTGTTTCGGGGCTGATTTTGTTATCACACTGAAAAATATCAAGTGCAATACCATTGAAGTTTGTTTAAGTGCAGTGATAGAGGCTAGAATTAAGGCACAATCAGATCCCACAGAAAATATTCGCAACTTCAATGATACAATGCAAATTACTTTCTTTGAGGTTACAGAAGTTTATGACTTACTATTTGTACAGTACAAATACAGTATTTGTACAGAGCAATGGCCCATGAAACTGTATACATTTAAAATACCCCAAAACTCAGTACTGTTACTGCTGTTCTCTTAAAACCCCTTAATGACTGAGCGTGTTTAAAGAGGTACTTTAATTTCACTGCTGTCATTCCATATCATTATTTACACTACATAATAAAGTTTTCAAACTAAGAAAAGCATCTTTTTGTTTTATTAAGCATAGACTGCTAAATTAAATATAGACAAGTGTATTACAGATTGCCTATGTATAAAATCTATACCTGTTATGAAAGAAGATGTTGCTCTTCCAGAATGAAGTTACCGGCAGATTTTTAGTGTAATTACAAGATTTGTGGTTTATATCTTTCTTTTAAAGACTTCAGATGACTAACTAGCCTGAGCTCAAGATTTTACTTTTAGACTAAGTAGCATTTATATACAGGAATAGAAACTGAATATAGATTTTTCTTTGGATATTTCTGCCCTTTTTAAAAAATGAAAAGAAATATACCCTAAAAGAAGTAAGTAGAAAAGAAAACAAATCAACGTAATCAGGACAATTTCTACAAAATTTTGGTAGTTCTGATAGAAGTAGTTATAAATTAAATGGTTTCATGAGGACCGTCTATCTGCACAAAGAACAGAAATAGATTACTCACAGTTTGTAAGTAGTTGAAACAAGTCTTATATTTTGACTTTGTGTGTGGACATGCAATAAAAACATGTTTATACGTTTTCTTTTAGTTTTGTTTAGGCAATAGCACCTTCAGTGCTAGGCAGAAGAAAAAATAAAGATGTCAGAGAGAGTTCTTATATTCAGTTATCCATAGGTGTTACATAGTGGCGCCTGTTTCATTTGGAAGATTTGTACTATGCATTTTTCCTTGAAAATCATAAATTTATGTTAATAAATATTAATGAATATTTAATAGTAAACAATAGTCAATAATAATTGATTTTAATATATGTGCATATTTGAAAGACTTACATGCACACAAAATCATGTAGGTTGGAAGGGACTATAGAAATTCATTTAGTCCCACCAGGTCTTGAAAACCTCCAAAAGCAGGGATAGCACATCTCCTCTGGTTGATTTCCCTCATAGCTCGGCTGTCCTCAAAGCTCCTCCTTCCTTACCAGCTAATGGAGTGTCCTGCCCACAGCAGAGGGATAGGTCCTAGTCAGCAAGCATTGAGACACTGCCTACCTTTTACCAGGTATGTGTGTACCACTTAAATCAAGGCAAACATTTATTTACATTGTCCTGAAATACTTCAGTAAAATTCATATATTATGGAATGTTTTGGGGATTGATTATGCTGGCCTAACAGAGTGGGGGGAAATTCAAAGGAATTAATTTGATAGCTTTAGCAATGTAAAAACATTTCACAGTTTTCGAATAGAAATCAAGAAGCAAGTGTCCCTCCCCCTTCTGGTATGTGGTCTTTTTTTCTCATACCTGGTTGTACAATATTTATTCCAGCTGCCCCTTATGGATTGTGTCTCTCCATTCCTTATTGTCTCCATACATTTTACCAGGTTGTAGCTGCCAGTGTAAGCTAATAAACCCAGTTTTAAAGTTGATTTTTAGTAATATATTGAGACATAGTTCAGAACTTACATGAGATTTGATTATGGTAATTTCTTAGCAATTGATACTGGAAATTTAAATCATTTTTCTAACCTACTTCAATATGTTCTTTTTATCCTATGTAATTCTCTTTGCCTTAAGATACATCACATTTCTCTTCAAGAACACATTTAGGGTGTGTTTCATCCGAAAAAAATGTAGATACCTGTAGTACTTTGTGAATTAGTCACCTGAAGCTCCCTATGTAGTCATTGCAGAGAAATAGACATCCCCAGGGTGTGATGCGTATTATCCTACACTACACATTGGAAACAAATCAGATGAATCACTTCCATTCATGCCTGTTGCTCTACATCAATTATATGGGAAGGCCAGAGTGAGAATGTAAATGTAGATATAAATGTCTATACTGTAGCTACTTGAACTTAGGAAAAATAAATTCTACCCAGAGATCAGCTGTCAAATTTATGGTTAGAGTTTGTTTTGATGAAAGACATTTTTAAATACAATTTATATTTTGTTTAATTTTTATTTATGCCCCTACATATAATAAAATGAAATTTTCACATTTGAATAAATCCTTCTCCAACTCGGAAGCATCCTTTTTTAAGGTTACTGTTTTGAGTCAGATTGAACACTTACTTGCAGAATGTGTATTACTCATGCTTCATATGGTATCAACATATGCGTGTATTAGTCTTATTTTTCCAAGGAATGATTTAGGACAGAATGGTAAAAATATTTTGAGATGAGATTTTCCAGTGCCTTTTCCGAATAAATAATATAAATTATAACGATGTGGATTTATTATTATNATTTGTGTTTTAAAATAAACTTTGACTAAGCTAAAACTTCAATATTTTATTTTATTCTGTAGAAAAAGATCTGATTCTGGAATCTGTTCTCACTTTTATGTGCTGAGAAGAACAGAATAAAGTTTGGTTAGTTGACCTTCAAAATCTTTTGTCAAGATGTATATATATACTTTTGACAGCTTATAAAATCCTACACTTCCATTTGCTAATAGTAACCATATCTGCAGGAACATTCAAGTAATTTATTTCAAATGACAACTGATGCCATTTGAGTTCTGATGCTTGTTGCTCTGGATGTTAAAGTGCAGACATTTTTTGACCCAGGTAAAATCACTTTCATTATGTTTCTTCACCTGAACTGGCGAACACATTCCCTCTAAATTCCATCTTAGTTTGTGAGCCCTGCAATGTATAACTTATGAAAGCAAGTGTCTCACTCTTTGGGATCAGTCCTTTGTGCAGACATCACCTTTGTTTTATAGACATTTATATAATTTATATTTATTGCTAGGTTCTTTTAGAGAAGACACTAATTTGCTTGATGATTTTATTTAACTTCCATCTAAACTCAACATTTTCTGTATATGCCTAGTTTTTATGAAGGGCTAATGTTAAGGTTTTTGTGGCAATTTGTAGGAAAATGAAGAAAATAAACTGGCGGATGACTTATTTAGTGCTAGATTAACTCAGGGAGTGTTATGCATTTGCAATTTGTTCTTGTTGTAAGATATAGTCCCTCCTAAGTTTTAAATGCACCATGTGTTCTGTCAATTGTTTGTTCCTCGCACCTGTAATTCTTTAGGCACTGACTGCTCATCTGGGCATAAACTGTGCTGAGCAGATCAGCACCTACCTTAGGACTGAGTGTGATTGGAGTCCAGAGTCAGGTTGAACAGATAACAGAGTCCTCAGTGGGCCTGGTTTGATAGGCATTTGCAAAGCCTTTGTACCATGCACACTCAGTGCATGGGTAGCAGTCATTTTATTGATAGTGCCCCATCCTACTAACCTGACCATTAATTTTCTCTTGCTTTTAAGATAGCTCTTACTCCATGTGTCCTACATCCTGGCAGAACTTTTTGTTACTGCATTTTCATCATCAGATGCCTATGACTGGATTTTTTCTAGTTGTTATTGGGAAAAACAAATTACGAACAAACAAACAAACTCAACCAACAACAACAAAACAACAAACAAACCTAAAAAGCCCAAACTAAAACCCACAAAAAAACCTGCTAAGTGAAAGGAAAAAAACCTACATCTTCTAGTTCATTCCCTAGGAAACAGTCGCTCTCTCCCTCCTACCATTCCCTACAGTGATACTGTGCACAGGTGTTTTGCTTTGGCTTCCCTCTGCTGGGACTCCTCTCACAGATTGGAGAAGCATGTACATGCAACAAATAATTTTGAAAGACAGTAGGACAGCCAGATAAAGAAGACACTGAATTTAGGGTTTCTTAACCCGGAGGAACACTCCAGCCTTAGGGCAGTTATATTATGTGAAAAGTGGAGCCACGAAGTAGTCCTTTGGTAAGTGCGTCCTGCTCAGTGTGGGCTGCATGGGGGAGTCAGTGTGTCGTTCCCCAGCTCTGGGTTCTGCTCTCAGCACAGATGCATGTGATATTTAACTGGCCTTCCTACAAGTCCTTTGCTGCATCTGAATATAATATCTTTCAAGGACTTCATAGCTCTCTATCTCCTAGTCAAGAGGAGGCACTTATCCTTCAGTTGCTTGCTGATGAGATGATTTTTGTGTTGGTAGCAGGTATTTGCTAGTTTTTTACTATCAAGTGCTTTGCAAGCATTTTAAAATGTATTTGCAAAATAAAGCAAAAAGCAGTATTTAGAAGGGTGCTTGCCCAACCATCCATCCTGCATTATGCACAAGTGATAATTCTGCAGTCAACAGGAGTACTGAATTCCTCCTTCTGCCTTTGTCCAAGTGCTGCATTCTCCATTCGAACATACTGCCTGGGAGAGTGAAAAGGGGCTCAATTTTCCATGTTACAGGTTCACAGAATCATTTAGTGTTTTGGGTTGGAAGGGACCTTAAAGATCACCTTGTTCCAACTCCCCTACCATCAGCAAGGACACCTATCACTAGATCAAGATGCTAGGGCCTCATCCAACCTGGCCTTGAACTCTTCCAGGGATGGGGCATCCACAAGTTCTCTAGGCAACACATTCCAGTGCCTTGCCACCCTCACAGCAAAAAATTTTTTCCTATTATCTAATTATTCCTATTATCTAATCTGTCCTCTTTCAGTTTAAAACAATTTCTCCTTGTCCTAGCACTACATGCTGTTGTAAAAAGTCCTTATCCAGCTCTTCATTTTATCTGTTTAGTCTTTATTATTTTCTGACCCTGTCTATAAGCATAAAGAATTAGTAAAGTACAGATTCACACTGTCGACTTTGGGCTATTTTCTCATGACCATTAGGAATTTGTTTGTGTCAATATAGCTGGTATACCAATGGGTACTGAGCAGTAACAAGCTTTACCTACTGTCACCCTAGGCTAACTTTTCTAATGTTGTATGCTGTCTGTCTTGTTTTGTGTTCCATTCTGAATCTGTTAATGGAAGAAATAATTTCTATGCCAGTAAAAAAAGAAAACCACTCTTTTTCTCATTTTTTGGGTAATTGCTGAGACATTGTTTATACTTTCCTGCAGGTCTTTTTTCTGTTCTTTCTCACTGTATTTACTTATTTGTCATGGCATATGCATCTCTACTTTAAATCAGACCTTTCATTCAGTGCCATAATTTATATTCTGTGCTGCTGAACCATATTTTTCTGCCACATTGGTAACTGTTTGTACCTTATCAAGGCTATGTTAAAATCTTTGAGATCATCATTAGATTGTTGACCAAATTCTTCCCTCCTCTTTCTTTGTGTTTGGCTTGTTGTGCAATAGCTCCATCCCAGGGCTCTGCAGAACAACAATTATATTTTCCTCTCTTTATATGCTGCCTCCAATTTTTCACAATCACAATATAATGTTCTTTTGCTTTGCTGATGGCTCCCAGATTCCTCTCTCTATTTCCTGATACTTCAGCTGCAGCCTATATTTTGTTGCAGTGTTTGGCAGAAATTCAGAACTGAACACCTTAATTTTAAAGTGAATTTGAACAAGATGGAGGTAAAACTAATTATCTCATGGCAAAAGATTGCAACAGCCCCTTCTGCAACCATGTAATTTAATAGTCCAGTGTTCTCTTTTCACTTAAAGATTTCAATATTGGTTTTGGATCAACGTTTTTAAAATAAAGACTAAGTAATGGATATATTCTGACAAGAAGTGGGTTTATCACTTAAGGAATCCTGCTGGAGAGAGACCATTTATATTCTGTTGCCAGAGTGATGATGTTTTAGTCATTGACAATGTTAATCCTGTATTACTCAAACAATGTGCTTGTGCTGATGTTAGGAGTATACTTAGTCCAAATGCTTCTTCACAATTTATTAAGCTATTCCAAATTGCTAAAGCAAGCTGCTTTTCTCTAGCGTTTTCTTTCTGAATTTAATTTTAAATTTAAAAGTTATTGTTGACTTATTTCTTAAGCTAATCAGAGACCCTTTTAGTGACCTTTAGTGCAGTTTTTCTTTCAAGGAGAGCAGGAGATCACATTTTTTCCTCATGGAATTTGTTAGTCTTCAATGTTTATCTTGATGATTTTGGCTGCAAGTTTATTAATACTTGTGTGAACTAGTATTTGACCCTCTGATACTAAAATTACAGTTGAAACCTTGCATCATTTATTGTGTTAGAAGGAAATACTTGTGATATAACAGACTCAGAACTGCAAAGGAAAGAGTCAATTAGGAAAATACTGATTCTCCACTAGTTATTGTAGTACAATTTTTCCTTTAAAAAGTTCAAACAGCTGCTGAAGCCCTGCTTTTCTTGACTCTGTATTTTCTGTCATCTTGTTGCAACAACAGTTCTTATGCTCCAAAGATTTCTGTGTGGGTTTGATTTAATTCTGATGAACAATTGCTTTGATCACAGCTGGGTTATGCAAACTGATGGGGCTTAAATGCATACAGTGCTTTATACTGTGTTTGCTTCAGAAAGAACCTGGGACATTTGCAAAGGTTATGTTTATCTCACCTTCCTCCTCTTTTATTCCACCTTCTCTCTTCCTTTCATGTACATTTAGCTTAGATTCTTAAGTTTTCCCCTATTCCCTCCTGGTCAAATAAACCTTTGGTTTGAAAGAAATGAATCCTTTATCTCTTTATTAGTCAGATTTTGAAATTTAGCTGGGGACCTAGTTTCTGTCCTACCAGATTAAGCAGTTTATGTTGCTTAAACAAGAAAACCTGTGCTGAAGTTATTAGTTCTTGAAAACTTATTTAGTAAAAATTTTTTTATTATTTTGCTGAAGAGGGAATAGAAAGCACTGATGAGCTAAGTGAGCTTGTTGACAAAATAAGAGAAGCTGACTAAATAATAATTCAGTAGTCCTTGAAGAAAGAAAAGTGCAGAAAGGGAGAGGAGCAGCCTAGTAGATCCCCATATGTGGAGTCTGCCATTTGTTTGCCTGCTGTTGTAATTGTTCCCATTCATGTTCTTTGCCTGCCTTTATTTCCCACGTTTAAATGAATTTAAATTGTGAAGAGTAACATGACTGTATTGGCATTGCTTCTTATCAGCCAATAGAGCCCTGAAGGTATTAAGATGTACTCTGTCCAGTGTACATGACATATAAAGCATCTGGCTAAAACTACTGTTTCAGATTTACAATTAAGGAAGATAAAAATTCTCTTTTTCACATTAATGTGCAAAAAAAAAAAAAGGTTATTTGCTTTTCTATTTTGGATATTTTTCATGATAGTGTCTATGGGTTAGGGTATTGATCAAGTAAAAGACCTAAGTGCATCAACAATCAGAGACTATTGTGGCTTCCTGAAAGGAATCTGTACACCAGGGGCTGTCTGTCTCCAAGTAAGGGCACTGGGAGTACTAAGCCATTGGTAGCAGCCCCCTGACATCCTACCCAAACATGTCAGTGTCTCCCTAAAGCACGGTTCTCACTGGTGTCCTTTTCCAGCATTCAAGAAAATAACAGGTTGTTTTCTCTGTTTCAGTTCTCAACTAAAGTACCTTGTAAATAGATATCTGACATTAGTCTTACAAAGAGATTTGAGGTGGGGTGTTGTTTGTTTGTTTTTTGTTTTTAATTGGTAGTGGTGTTGCCTTAGGTATTATTTAGAGTAATTACTGAAGCCAGAGACCTAAAGAGAAGAGCCTCTTTACCCAGTCTTAGGGAAGATCCTTGAACCTGGATTCTGTATGGATAGTGTTATCTTCTGAAGCCCTGACTCTCCAGCCTGACACTGGGAGAGATACTTGCCCATCTGCATTTCTTATGCCTCAGAACTAGACAGGTACCTAGGGGCTCTGGGAGAAGAATTCCATATATCGTACAGATAGTGAGAAAACCCAGACAAACTTCTGGGAATAGGGAATAGGGAAAGAGGAAGATTGGAAGACAGCATATTGCTGCAGACCAACTTATGAAGAGTAATTATTAGTGCATGAATCAGTAACTGTCAGTGAATAGGCGAGTCATGCTTGTATGATACTTGAACTGAAGCAAAGGCCTAAGCTCCTTCACTTGCTTACCAGTGCCCACGAAGAATCTTTATGGGCCTGCCTGGCAGAAACAGAATATCCTGAGGCATCCTTGTCTATACCTAGTGAAAAGCAGTAGGATTTCTCTGGGCATTTGGATAAAAGAGGATGGAACACGAAGAAGCTGAATTGTGCAACACTTCTCACGCCTGCTTAAAGAAATTTGTAGCATGAGCAACCCATCCCAGAGGTAGGCTAAAGCCAAACGTGAAGCAAATCCTTCGGCAGAAGCAGTTTGTGCATCTCTACATATGTTGCCTTTGGCCTTCAGAAAATAGCAAGAGAACATCAACTGTTGGGAAAAAAAAGGCTACTCTGTGTCCCAAACAGTCAAGTCATTAGATGCACTGGTAAGTCCATTGGTTTCAAAAGTATTAGTGTCTTGTTTAAAGTTAATATAATGTGTATTTTTATATATACAATATATATTTTTATGTGCACTGTAATACTGGGATCAGGTACTCAATCTACCCTGAACACATATTCTATTTGTATCCTATTCAGTATTACTAAAATGAGTTATCTTATCTAGGAAGAGCTTGCTGTGTGCTCTAGTCAGTGTCCTCACACTTAACTTCACTATGTGTAAGAGCCTGAAATCAGTTAAGGAAATAGGAGATATGTTTAAAGTGTAACCTGTAAGTTGACAGGGGCATCACATCAGTGTAACCTAATGGAAGTTATTCCCTTTGTGAGAAAGTTGCAGACAATTCATTTTCTGTGTGTATTTGACTGCAGGCAACTTGATTTAAGAAACACCTTCCATATATTTTGTCAACCACAAAAGGATATTGTTGCTTAGGTAAAACATGATATATGTTTTTCTATTTTATACTTTAGTCTTTTGAAAAGAAAATTAAACAATTATCTGGTTGTTATGGTTTCAGGCTACCTTTAGTAAGCTACCATTTACCAAAGCATATCTCAAGGTACTGTCAAAAACAGTACTAAAATTTTGCTTGAAGTGAAATACATTGCATATTGATAAATTTTGCTGTAGTGCTCTGATTGCTGAGACTTTACAGTGGTGGCATAAGTAAATGGGTTTGTTCTTGGAAGATACTGAGATGCCACTAATGCCTCTTTTGACACAGTATGGGGTGACCTTGCTCATTTGTTTCCTATAGAAACAACTGCTTGTTCTGTATGTGTGTCATGTTTCCTTGGGAGAACTCATTCAGGACAAAAGTGAAAAGCAAAGTTAAATGCAGGTCAGTACAATATGCAGTACAGAAAGCTGCTGAAATACTGCATGACAGACTCAGCTAAATCTTTTAGGTATGCTTTGCTCAGTCACGTATCTCCCTTTGAGTTTTAAATTACCTTATTCATATGCTTTCAGATAGTTCTGCTTTTGCGGTGTCCTTTTCATTCTCAGTGCTGAGACCCTACTCTTATGAAGGTACCATCAGGGTGAGTTTCCTACTCTTTGTTCACTTGTGGAATCAGCATCTCTAATTTTGATAGAGATCAAAATACTTCGGACTCCTCTGCAATCCCAAAGGTCTTTTGGATATATATTTTCTGTACCAAGTTTTCTCTCAAGCTTACAAAGGGTTAAATTAATGAAAATATTTTGACACCTTATGACCTATCTGCTACTTTCCTGTTGGTTGCCTTCACAGAGCTTTGATTTCTTCTCTGTGGCCAGAACAGTTTCCTTACTGAGCAATACTTTGGGTTTAGGATTTTTTTGTCTTTCTGTTCTTTTACAAAGGGTTGTGCCTATCTCCTGAGACTGCTATGCAGCACTTCAGAAAGTCACTGTAGAGTATTAGGCATTTTAATTTCCTTTGTTTTGGCTGTACTGTGTTCTGATCCTGGTTTTGTGTCCCCGTGTACTTAGTAGACTCTCCTTCTGATTTGAAGTGTATCTATGCTAACTGTGCATGGCTTTCTGTTGCGGTGGGTAAGTCCACATTATACCCGCTGTGTTGTTACGAAGTGGTCTCTCCCCACACCACCGTGCCAGAAAGTTCTCCCTTCATCAAGACCCCACTGGCCTCTGGTCCTCTGCCCCCTCCCCTCCCTTCTCCCATTGGCCCCTGTTATGTCGCTCAACCTTGCCTCTACCCCTGAGCCCTCAGACTATTGGCTTCTGATGCTCTGCCCGCCCTAGGACCCTTCAGGATAAAACCACACATGGAGTTTTGTTCTGTGTTCTTTGCCTCTGTTCCTTTCGAGTGTGTTGGTTCCATTAAACACCTCGGAATTGCACGCAGAGAACCCCTCTCACCTTTCTGTCTCTGGTTCACGCACAGACTGTGTGTGTGAGTGGCTGCTCGCGACCACCTGCGAGGGTGAGATCGTGTGCACGCGTGGGTGCTGGCAGAGCGCCGCCAAAGAGTCTCCACGAGGAATCCTGTGGAAAAAATGTGGCATCGATCCATCGACGCCACCACTGCTAAAACTTTATTCTTAGAATTTGCATGCTTGTTTGATCTTGTTGCCACTGGAACATCAGCACAGAAACTGGAATTGTTTGCAAGTTTTCTTTAAGTTTCTGCACTTTCTAGTCAACTTGCTCCTACTCACACAAGTAAATGTAAGGATATGTAGAAGTGTGTGGATTGTTTTTTTAGTCTGAAGGACTAAAGCTTTCAAAATGAATTCTCTTTGTTTCCTGAATATTCCCTATTGTGATGCTGATTACTTGTCGCTGAAGCCACTTGTTTTTACTATTTCATGCTAGCTTGCCTCTGATTCCTTTGACATTACCTGTTTACAAAGATCCTGTGGCTGCTAATTACAGGATTTTGAGAGGCTCCTATTCCTGTAGTTTAACTGTGGCCCAAACTCTTTACAACTGTCGGTTGAGAGAAAATTTATGAAAGCTAACTCAATAAAATTCATTTCCATTGGATCAAAGTTTGAGGCAGTAATTTTGTTTGGCAATCTGCTTCATGAAGAGAGAATTTTAAACATTAAAAAAATTTTAAAAAACAGTTTTCCTTTTACTTGGAGAGTATAATTAAAAAAACAGGAAGGGAAAAAACCAACAATGCAAATCCAGTAAAAATATGTGTCCTTTCATATTGCAGTGCAGTTTGCTTTTACTGGTCATCAATCTTAGTGATCTCTTTAGTTAGAAAAAGCAAAATGCTTTGCAAAAACCATTGTCAACATGTACTGTTGGTCTGACCTTCATTTAAAGATGACTTCGGTTTGTAAAGGGGTGTTTAGAAGTGATATTTTTTCTTCAGAGTATGTACCAAATAAGGTCAGGATTTTGCACCTTTCACAGTGTTAATTTAACCATAGAAAAGCTAACTATGGTCAGTTACATCCTCACTGGAGCTAAAATGCTTAGTTGAATGTTTTCTGTCTATAGATTTTGCATCTTTTTATCACTGTCAGAAGCTCAAGGTTTAATCTTGCATAATAAAGCTTCCACCTTCTTTCTAGAATGACTGCTTTGCTATGTTACTGTTCCTCTGATCTTATTGCTCTTAGTGTTAGCAAAAGAAATGACCTGACTGGTCCCTGGAATAGCTTAATAATTCAGATATTGTTTCATAGTGCCTTTGAAATGTTTACCAGCAGGATGCTTATTGAGAATCTTTATCTTCCCTTCTTGGCGGTTTTCTAACTACTCTCTTATAAAGTAAATCAACATATGCGTATAGTAAACATTCTAGCAAGCTAATACAGCCACAGCTAGGCAATATAGAATGTTAATAAATCATTGCAGATCAGCCACATATTCTTCACACTGTATCTCAGCTGCTTCTGGAAGCTGACACGTAATATTCCCTCCTCTTCCCCACAGCAACTATTTACGTAAAGGAATTACTAATTTGAACTTCAATATTTTTAAGATATGTGTCTCCATTAGGATGTGTATTACATTTCCAGACATGGTATACTGAGATGAATTAACTCACTTTTATGAAATAAGAATCAATCCTAACCTTGAATCAAATCCAGAAAAAAACATTTTAAGGTTCAGAAAAGTTTATTCTTGGCTATTTAATCTACCTCAGTACTTTGAGGATGGAAAGCAAAAGGAAGAAATTACATACAAGTAAAGATTTTCTCTAAAGGTATGCTTTTAATAATACTTCCTTGGTAATCCAATTTGGAAAGCTTAAGAAAGGATGAAAAAAACACTATAAATGCTGATTCTAAAATGGAGAAACAATCCAATGGCTTTTGGATATCTATCCTTCATCAATACCAGTGACAAAGATTCAAGTACTGAATTAATCTATGCCAGGTTTAAAGAGAAATAAGTTACTTGTTTGTTTTGTTCAAATAATACTTTGATGTATCTGATGATTCTATATACTCTTAAAAAGTATTTAGGACTTTTTTTGAAAATCCTCAACCTTCATGAAATGACTAGCTAAACTCTTGCTATACTAAGTGATCTTTAGGTGGGGCAGTTTATATTCCTATGCTATTATGTATAAATAACATTTTATTCTGGGCACAAAGAAATGTCAGTCACAATTAAAAAATATATATAGTTATGTAGTGGAAAGTAGTTCATACTAGTCTGATTATTTTTTAACTAGTCTTTATCAGAGTTAATTTTGTGTGGAAGGGATAGAAGTTCAGTTTCCTGTTACTTGGCATTGTTAAGAATTTAGAATTAGCAAGGATGTCTTCAGGTTGAATGACAAATTTTAACCATGGTATTAGGTACCATCATGATGGATGTAAGACAAAAATGTATATTATCTAGCTCTTCTATTGAATTGAAGGATGCCAAAAATGGCCTTGAAAACTGGATTGAATTTGAAAGATACATTAAAATCTCTCAGTTGATGCACTTCAATTATTTGTAACTGATACACAGTTTGAAAGACAAGATAAGAGTTGGCAACACTGGGAACACAGTACATGAACCTCACCACTTATGATATCCTTGGTCTCTCACATCCTGTAGAGTTATTTCAAATTGAGTAACTGGTTATAATGTTCTTCCTGAAACATGAAAAAGGTAATTAAAAGCTGTAATTTTTAAATTATAATTTGGGGAAGACATCTTCATGCTTTCCTTAAATAATCAGTTAAATCATAGATTTTTTTTTTGTGGAGTCAGATGTTATTTTAAAGTAGTTGTGTTTCCATTACTTATAAAAATGACATTGTAGCTGTTGAACTATGCACATATTCTTCACTGTTGTAATGACCTATCAAAAGCTGAATGTAGAATGATCTGTGAGCAGAGAGAAACTGGAAACCAGAGGAGCAGTATCACAATGACAGGGTCAAAAAAAAAGATGAGCAAGCAGGCTTAAAATTGTCACTATTCTGTAGTGGCAGCCATTTCCCTCTTTGGTTTGGAAATAGAAGGGCTTTGGTCAAATCCTGTTGACAGTGACTCCTCCTGAGGATGATCAAAATGTCTAAAACTTCATCTTTCTCCATTATGTTAATATTTATAATGTGCAGCAGAGAGCAGAAAATCCCCAGAAGACATAAGAAACCAATGCAAATCTCAGCTGCCGACTCTCTGCAGCTGCTTCGAGCTGACATTTCCTAATAAAAGTTGTCTAGGTCGAGGGAAATACAAAGCGCAAATAGCATGACTGTCAGAAGAAAATAATAATTGTAAAATCAGCTTGGTTTCACTAATCTGTCTGTAAATTGTTCTTCATAGCAGGAGTAATGAATTTTTAACCTGGAAGTATATTAAGTATACTAATTCACAGCATCATTACAGGATATTTATAGACAGGATGCAGTTTCATGTTTACAACAAGTTCCATACTTTTGAATTTTAATTCTGTGCTGGATATCATTCATTCTTTCATTATTCAGCTGTGAGAACAGTGCAAAGCATATATGGCAATTTTATCACTTCTACAGTGTAACTTACACAAAATGAAAATTTGTGGTAAATAAGAAATTAGTGACATTCTGAAGGCTTGCAGAAGAAACAAAATGATCAATTTTTTCATACAGCTGAAGAGCATCTGTAGAGTGAGGTGGGGGGGAAGTGTAAGTGTTCCACTTAAAATAGCAGCTGGTTTCACATCACTAACTGAAAAATCTGAAATGGTGATTCACTGGCTAGAAAACTTTGGCATTCTAAACCCACTATTAACCTTCTGCAGAGGGCAATTGAGAAAAAAAAAAAGAAACACAGGCAGAGACAATTCAAGTGCTAGCAGCAGCACCATCTTCAGAAGAAATCAAAAAGCTATACATCAGTTCGAGTCACTGCTTACCAGACCATAAAGGCATTGCCTCTTGCTCCTCTTAATTACAGTGCTGCAGCATTTATTCATGGGCATAAACTGTGATTTGTAGCTGTTTGGGAATATGAGACCTCACTAGTTGATTATAGTGGTACAATTGCTATCTTTCTACACAAGGAAATGATGACATGTCAGACTGAAATCATCAGTGCCGTCTCTTACCTATTCTTGATAAAATGCTAGCAAAGCTCTTGTCATTCAGATTTTGCAATATATGTTAGGTCTGTTTCTGCCCAAGAGTCAGTGCATTTAAGAGTAGACTGTGGTTCTTAGATAAGATTTTTATTTTATAAAATAATTCCATGCAATGAAATACAGACAGTATCAACTGAAATACAGAGCTCTTATAGTCTTAAAGAAGAACTTGTCAGAAAACATGGGAGATCACACCAAAATCATCATTATCCATTTATGACTTCAGCTGCATCTCTGACATCCTTCTGCTCCAGTATTCTTGCTGGTCACTTCAGAGAAACAAAGCCTCTGATAGAATTAGAGAGCAACTATTGCCTTTCAAAAGTTCAATCAACATTTATGGATTTTTAGGAGATACCGAGCTGATTGACAGGGTCATGTTACTCATCTTGCTGAATGATTCAGAAATCCAGGTATTTCGCCCAGAGGAAAACTGGAGGGTTTTATGAAGTAGTACTGAGGTATATGAAGTTCTTTATCACCAATAAAAACTTCACATTAGTCAAAGTCATACCTATTTTTTGTCCAGGAAACCTCATACCAGATATCTTCTTGAAATGACCTTGAGGAATGAGAGTTAGCTTCCGATTAAAACATCTGCATTTATTTGTATGCAATGCAAGTGTCCTCATACAGGTGTGGTAATGGTCTGAGTTCCCTTGGGAGTCACTGAAGACCTCATCAGCACAGGCAGGGATGGGCAGCCAGGCCCGTTTCACCATCCCAGCTGGGAGCAGAGCAGCCAGGGACACCAGAGAGCACCAGCCCCAGCTATTGGGCACTTCCCTGGGGGTGAGGCTGGGCAGAGGCTGGTCCCAGCTTAGCATGGCCCATAGCCCATGGCTGGGCAGGGCTGGGCTGTGGGAAGCTGGAGACCAGCCCCACTGAGGCATCCTAGGGACAGGGGCTGATGGCACTGAGGGACTGGCATGGGGTTCTGTGCTGTGGGCAGGATGAAGGGGACACCTCTGGGCAGAGATACTTAGGGTCCTAGACAGTGTCTCAAACTTATGAGCATTTAAACTATATTTGGGGTTTTGCAGCTCAGCCCAAAGCAGTCACACAGACAGATGCACTAACTCAAAAATCACTTGCACTCCGCTTACTAAAGGGGGAATGGACATGTGAACTACCTGCACAGATTCAAGGCAACATTCTCTTAATAGAAAATAGTTATTAGGTGCTTTCACCACTTTCCTGTTTTTCTAGCTCTCTTCACTTTCCCGGCTGGCGGAAAGCACCAGCAAAATACGGCAGAGCAGAGCTTTCCTGAGGATGAGGAACCCTGTCATGGGGTTAGGGCAGTTGGTGCTTGTGGCAGGGAGTGGGGCTTTCTCTGGGATCTGCAAGCTTCCACTGCCCTCAGTGACAAGCACCCCTAGGGAAGCAGCCATGCAGCAAGAGGTTTTGAAATGGAGAGGAGTGAGAGATCTTCCCCCCTTTCACAAGTTGCCAAAACCCCAGAGTATTTAATACTATTATAATGCTTAATGGTTTTATGGTAATCACCAGCTTAATAAATATTTCTGATTAATAAAATATTGTTTTTCCTTTGATTTGTTTCACTGTTTTCTTCACTAAAGAGGCAAGAATGACGTTTCATTCTGCTTCCATCTAAGCAAAGCATTAGGACAAAGATAATTATTGATCTAGCTCTAAGAATTGCCAACAAAATAGCTTGTTACAGAGTTGTGAACAATAGCCAAGAAAACATTGAACTTTTTTTGGGACTGAGCACACATTTTATATTTGGCCTGGCTGAAGTTATTTTTCCTGTACTTTGAGGTTCAAATTAAAGAAATGGGAATTGGAGACTGAACCCACAATATATACTTATGGACTTCACTTTGTAGTAAAACAGGAGATGGGATTAACTATTTTTCTGTCTCTTTTCCTTAGGGAAGCTCATAAGCCTTTCTTTTCTTCTCTCCTTTTTTTTTTCTTTCCTTTTTTTCTACCTCACAAAAGAGACTGCAGCTTTTCCAGAATTTTAGCCGTCAGAGCCAGTAAAATTGAACATAATTATGTTACACTGAAGTGGGATGCTGAAATTATGAGTAGAAAAATTATTCCAATACAATATGATGTGATTCAATCCAGTTTTTACTTTCTGCATGAGGAGATAACTGGATGACTATTCCCAAGACTGAAAACTGCTCCTCCCAGCCTTCCCTCTCACACCTCAGCCCTTGAAGGCCCTTCTGCAGTCTCATCAAATCACAGAATCATAGAACAGTTTAGGTTAGAAGGGACATTTAAAGGTCAGCTAGTCCAAATTCCCCTGCAATAAGCAGGGACATCTTCAACTAGATCATGTTGCTGGAAGGTCCAGCCAACCTGACCTTGGAATATTTCCAGAGATGGGACATCCATCACCTCCCAGTGGATAACCAGTTCTGGTGTTCCACCATTCTTATTACCCCTTGTCCTATCACAACAGGTTCTGCTAAAATGTCTCTCCCCACCTTTCTTATAATCCCCCTTTAAGGCTGAAATATGGTGTCCCCAGAGCATTCTCTTATCCAGACGGAACATCTACACCTCTCTCAGACTCCGTGCATAGGCGAGGTGTTCCAGCTCTCTGTTCATCATCACAGCCCTCCTCTGGAACCATTCCGTTCCATGTCTTTATTGTGCTGAGGACTTGAGATGGATGCAATACTCCAGGTGAGGTCTCACAAGAGAACAGGGGGTAGAATCACTTTCCTTGACCTGCCAGTCATGCTGCTTTTGATGCAGCCTAGGGTGCTGCTGACCTTCTGGGCTGTGAATACACACTGCTGGCTCATCCACCAGTACCCCAGGCCCTTCTTCACGGGGCTGTTCTTGATCTGTTCATCCTCCAGACTGTACTGATCCTGGGGATTTCCCCAACACAAATACTGAACTTTGCACCTTGAACCTCATGGGGTTCCCATGGGCCCACCTCTTGAGTGTGTCCACATCCTTCTGTAGGGCATCAAGTCCCTCAGGCTGCACCACTCAGCTTGGCGTCATCTGTAAACTTGCTGAGGGTTCATTGGATCCCCCTGTCCAAGGGATTGATAAAGATATTAAACAGTACTTACCCCAATATGGACCCGTGATGGACACCACTTGTACCTGGTGCCTGTCTGGACTTTGAGTTATTGACCACTACCTTCGGGATGCAACTGTCCAACCAATTCCTCATTCACCAAACAGTTAGTCCCTTAAATCTGTATCTCTTCAATTTACAGAAAAGCATGTTGGGGGGGACCGTGTCAAAGAACTTCTTTTTCTCTTTCCCAAGTGTCCCACAAATGGACTAAGACTAGTAAGATAAAAATTGATTACACAGGTTTCACAGAAATATCTTTCCAGGCAGCTGCTAGTGATTCTTTTATCCAAGAAGTTTATTGGTGGCAGCACTACCTTTCAGTGGAGTTCTTTAATTGTTATTTCAACAGCCTTTTGAATATATTCTTAGCAGCTGTAAAAGTCAAAATGTCATGAGTCTGCCTATACCACTGTTTCATATCACCATCTTCCCTGAAGATTTCTGGTAATTCTGCAGTAATTTTCAAGTTTTAGTCATGGAAATTTTGCCAGCACCTCTGTTGTTAAAAACAACTGAAAACGGCCTTATTTGAAAATGCATTAAATGATATATTAAAATGATAAGGTTTTCTAATCTTGAAACCTTTGCAAAAGCATTCAGAAAATGAAGAAACGTATATGAGATTAAGTTATTTCTTACTCAGATTACTGGAATGTAGCTCGTAGCTACATGGACGGTGAATGTTGCTGTGTTACATAGATTAGAGATAACAGGATTTGAAAGCATATATACAGGTATAGAGTTATTGTAAATTTAAAAAATGACTTGTTTTTCAAAAAACCCCAAGCATTTTACAATTATAAAATTTTAAATATCAAATATTATAAATAAATTTTTAAAAATATAAAAACATGCCTAGAAGGAACCTGAGGTACTTGAAATAGGCTCCAGCATCTCAAGACTGTAAGATGCTGATTCCAACCCAACCTCATCAATGCTAGGAGTTCCTCCATCCTTTCAAAGACTTATCTTCACTGCACTCCTCTAGACTCCTTCCATGTCAATCCCTTTCTCACGTGTGTTGGCCTGTGCTTTCTGAAGCTGCAGTGGAAGGCTGGAGAACAGGTGCTCATCAGTGTGACTTGCTGTCTCTTATGTCTTACACCCAGTCTTCCTCTTGGAACTTTTTAGAATAAGTGTTATATTGTGAACCCAGTTTAAAATGCGAATAAACTTGTAATAAGTCAGTCCTGCTGCAGCCTTCCTCTCTCCATCCACATTTCTCTCCTTTGAACTGGAAACTAATCTGCCAAAAAAGGTTATTTTTCACCTACATTGTGTCTTTGATATGGTTTACAGAAAAGCAATACTAATGTTTTTCTCTTGCAAAAGGGAGGAAGTGTGGTAGCAGAAGAACAAGATTTTTTCTTACAGTGGCATGACTGACTCAGATTAAGATATATATTGAATTACTTTCTGCCTCCTATTATACTTGCAACCCATCATTAGCCCCAAGCTTTTTTCTGTCTTTTTTTGTTCTTTAGTTTTGTTTTGTCTTACTAATTTCAGATTGCTTTGTAAATTGAGCAAAAAAATTCTGAAGGCAGTTGCTTTTCCTAAAGTGTTTCCTCTCACCCAGCTTGCTCTTAGTGCAATTATTTGTGTATGCTCTCTACTCTAGCATTCAAGCTATTAGTGAAAACCCAGAGCAAACCTATAAAAGAATTTGATAGGTACAGCTGGAAACCACTGAACACTACACTGTAATCAGCTTTATTGTCCAGTCTTTTCACTGTTGTAAGATAATTCTAGCTGCAGTGCATTTCCATAGTAAGGATGTAAACTACCTTTTGCTTTCCCTATTGATTCTATACTGTGGAAGATGAGATTGTTTTGACAGGGTATGCTTTTGTACTTCCTTTTGAGGTGTTTCCTATCACATTTCCTTCAGGGACTAATTGAATGATTGTTCCATACTTTTCCACAATATCTTTTTGAGTTCGTTATGTCCAGTCCCATATTTTCCTCATTCTGAAGAAAAAAAGTCTAAATTTATATTAGCTGTTCTCCAGCCCTCCAGTCTTAACTGACACCTCTGTCTCTCTTCTTTCAAATTCTCTTGGGTAACTAATTGCAAGTGATTCACAATCACTTTTGTTACTTTCTTTAAAAACGTTGCTTGAAATCCATCCCATTTACCCCCATTTTTCTAAGTATTCTGTAACTGTTTGTTGGCCTAAGCTGCTCTTTTATAGTTTGTGTTACATGCATGGTTGCTATTAATCTTCTTGTCCAAAGGCTCATACCAAAAAGGCAGTAAATCTTTTGACATTATTAGTATTATTCATTATTTATTCACTCTTCCTCTTAAATAATTGATCTATATTTCCCTCAGCTTACACCTAATGACATAAAACGTGCTTTCGTTTCATGTTGCTTTCTTTGTGTAAATCTCAAGCCATATCTTCTCTGCATTTCCTGCCTACAGTTTTTTGCTGTTTATTTAGAATCCATCTTGTCCATGTGTTCAACCTTCTGCATTTTGTGCAGTTCTGTGTAATAAACAGATAGCTCTTTCATGATATTGTATGTTTTGAAAACAAAACAATACAGAAGATAATATTCAAGATGTCAGAATGCTGCTATGGGGTCTTCTGTTTTACTTATTCTCTCCTCCCCATGTCACATTGCCACTGCCTGTGAAATGGCCTATTTAAAAGCCACAAGTCCTGTTACCTTTCTTCTTTTTGTATTCCCTTGATTCACCTCATTATTTCTCTGAATTGTAGTGATGAGTCACTGTGGACGCCCACCTCTCTCTCTCAGACTTTTGCTCCTTTTGCTGAGATCTCAAGAAATTCTATTACAGAAAGATCTGTAACTATGTTTGTTCTTCATAAAGGAGAAAGAAAAGGTAGAGATATTAATGCATTCATCAATGCAAATATATAGAAACAGAAAACCCACCAGACTGATGTAAGTTACTCAGTAAACCTATTTTTCTGCGTGAATGAGTTTTTATTTGGCTCAATAATTGATAATGGTTTTTGTCATATTTTTTAATATTGCTTGTGGACTACTTACGAGTTGTTTACTCAGAGTCTGTCTTCTTGTAATCTACTTGTCTCTTGTAAGCCTTCAGTTGCATGGTTGCTTGATTCTCAAATACTTTTCAGGGCAGCCCTTGGAAATTTCTCATGCATGCACATATGCATTTAGTTGTGGACCCATCACTTGTACTCCTGTCATTTTTTAACATGAAAAAAGTAGCATTTCAAAGTAGTATTTTTTTCCTCCTAATAATGAAAAGGTTAAGGGTAAAGCTAATTGTTAGATAAAATCTTAGTGTTTAAGATTCAAAACAAATAAAATGTATGCTTTTATATTTGCCTGCAGGCAACACAATACTCCAGCTTCCCTAATATGTATGAGGATTGTATAAGTGACCTCTGCCAAAGCATTTGAATTAAGTGTTATACTTGATTACTTGTGGGAATGCCTTAGCCTGACTATAAGCCACAGCCCATGGGGTGGCACCCTGAATATTGTTCTTCCCCTTAGCCTGGAAAGTTCTGTTAAGTTCGGTTCTGCATTTGTTTTGTGTTGCAACTCCGCCCCCCAAACTCCCTCATTGGACTGTATCCCAGTTGTGTCCTCCCCTCTCCCTGTCCCTCATTGGTTCCCGTTCTGTTACCGCCCCCTTGAAAAACCATTTCCATGCCCACCTCAGCGGCAGTCCGGCTCGAGAATTCAGCCAGTGTAGGTGCTATATTCGCCTGTGTAGGTCCGGATTGCGTCGGATTAAAAGCTTTTGGACTGTTCCTTCCCGCCTCCTTTGTTCTTGGGACGCTTTCTGCCTTGAAATCAGGCTACCTGGGGCGAGCCACACCGAAGAGGGAAAAAGCGCATTTTCCCACCCGGCTCTGAGATTCTCCGTTGCGTTTCCTCTGCTGCCTGCTGAGCGGCGGGGACGCTTGGGAGACGTGGCTGCGCTGCCTCTGCCTTGTGAGCTCGACCAGGGAAAAACCCAGAAAGCGAATAATTACTTATTAAACTATCCCTACAATCTTCATTACCCTCACTACATGAACTTATTGTGGTCCCACATTACAGCACTTGCCTTTTAGAATCCAGTCTCTGAAGTGCTACCATAGAATTGTCTTATCTGTCCCTCATTACCATCATTTTTGAATCCCTTTAGTAGCTTCTTCTGCAATTCCAGTAGGGCTCAATTTTCTCATATTCTGATCTATGACTTTTCCCTGGTTTCATACATTCTCAGTTGCCTTAATCCAGCACCATTTAAATGCTTTCTTTGTTTTTGCTCTTTATATTTTCTTCTTGGAGCTCACTTGCTTCTTTAGTAAATCTGCTTCCACCTTTCCCTTTGAAATAGTTCTTCCACCAGTTATGACATATTTGTCAAAAGAAAAGGGAAATGAAAAAATTTCATAATCCTCTTTCTTGTCAAATATGCCTTCCTAGTAAATGAAATATCATATCAACAGGAATTTTGTTTAAATGCTTTATTTATCACGTGAGTTTTTAAGATCTCAAATGAATGTTAATAATAGGAGGTTGCGTAAATTCTCAACAGAGCACAAATGCTATTTTGCAGTTCAAAGTTTCAAGAGGATTTTCATATAAATCCAGTTCCCTCTTTTTTTCCTATCAAATGAACCAGATGTTTTCCATTACAGCACTAGTGTATCTCCAACTTGCTGGTGCCAGAAGTCCACTGAGGAAAAGATTTTACAGGAGGAGGCAATGCTAGGCTCCTATGCTGCATGGAATAGTGAATGGTTGGCTTAAAATGGTAATAAAGTGCTATGATGTTGGGCCAACCACCCATTAACATAGCAATCGAGGGGAACTTGGAAACAAGTCATGTTATTAATTCTTTTCCTGCCAGAATTTAGGATTTATTAATTTTGGAGACAAAAAGCAGTATACTTCCCTCTGAAGTGGGAACCATGTTTTATGGCATTTCCTAGAGGCAAATGGTTAACAGTTCTGGGGAATAATTTTTGCACTTTGTTTTATAAGAGAGCAGTAAATAGCTATTAGAGGTGACCTTATGATGAGGAGAAGGAGTTATAATAAGAATTAAATATTTGTTGTTATTTGCTATTACCTAGCTTTGTTCTGAGCTATATGAGGAAGTTCCATTTGTTAACAATAAAATATTCTCCCCCTTGCAGAAACTTTCACTTATGTAACTTGTAGTCCAGGTTGCCGGAAAGTAAATGACAATTCTCCCATAGAGGGTAATAACAGCAGGATACACTCAGTAATTCATACAACAGTCTGAGAACAGACCCAGAGGGGAAAAGAAATGGAGAAAAGTACTTGTTTAAAAACTTTTGTTTGTTTACATCTGACTCCAACACTCTTTTAAAACCAATACAGAGGCTGGCAAAGGTAATGAAACCCATGAAAAAATTTCTGGATAGGCCATACACATTCTCAAGGGCAGAGAAAATGCAAGGTTATCACTAATAGCCTTTATATGTGAGTTGTTTAGTTATTAACAGTCTTCTGTGAGACCTGGGAGACAAGAATTTGCAAAAGAGGAAAGTAGAAATGGAACTGAAATGCTCTTGTGATACTTTGAGCTGATGTACATAGATTCAGTACAAGGCTATGTAGATTCTATACGGCTGATAATCACAAAGACAAAATAATTGGTAATTATTAACTAGGCTGGAACCTTGTACTTGATTTTAGATTACTTTTTCTAATCCCACCTCAGAATTTGTATTTGGGGGATTCGGAATGCATGATTATAGGAAGAAGTCAAAGAATATGTGTTCTGCCCATTTACAGCAAAGTCTCTCAATTGCTAAAATCTAGAAGCTGACTTTTGAGTAGCTCTCTCTACCCTTCTTCACATTTGAAAAGACTTGTTTCATGAGCCAGTAATTTTGCCAGCTAAACCTGGCAAACTTGAGAATAATTCTTCTCGGCATTTCCTTCTTTGTCTAGTACTGGATTAAAACCACTATAAAATGTTAAGCTATGTGCATTTAAATTTAGATGCTTTTCTAAGACCAACATACATTTCAACTGTAGAAAAATTCATATCAATTAAGTTGTAGCAGAGATGAATGTGGCTGAAAATAATTCCATAGAGGTTTAGACAATGCTGAAGATGCTTATTCCACTCTCATCTGTCCAAATATAATTGATTTAGATATCAGTTTGTACAGTCAAAAAAATAGCAGTGGTTTGATATTGTTAATGATCTCAAGATTCTTGTTAGATTTCAGCAAATAGTCAGATATTCTCCATTCAAATTCATGGGGAAGCCTGCACAAGCATGCCCAAGAAATTAATAGATGTTTCCTTTACCTAAGATCCTATATAACAATGATCACAGAATTGCAGAAAATAATTTACCTAATCTACTTCCCTCAAGGTTTAGGTCAATCCTGATTGATGTTTTTTCATGGAAATATTTAGAAATGAGCTAGTGACTAATGTCTCTATGGTTACACAGGAAGTCTGAATGCTTCTCTAGTACGTTTTGCTCAGGAGTCAAAAGAAATGGCTTTTTGTTTTATTCATAAGAACTTCTCCATTTCAGCTCTTTGGTAATTGAATTGGATATTCAGCCTCAGAGGGAATATCCAAAAGAATCATCTGTTCCCATCATAAAAATAAAAAGCACCCAAGATCTGTTTTTTAAAACTCAGTTGGAAGTTTTCTTTGATTTAATTTGCTACTGAAATATTTCCCTGTTACAATTTCTATGTAATGGTGCTAAGAGTGTTTAGTATAACAGGATATGTTTCAATTTCTAGAAATAAAAATTTACCATTTATTTAGCATAGTGCTTAGAGAACCTTTAGCAGCATTTCAGGTTTCAAAACTGTCCACTCTGGAAATATTTGCACAGTTTTATTGAATGCAAAACATGTAATCTGGTCTTCCTCCTTAAAGTTGCTTAGCCTTGTACCAGAAGATTCTTATACAGATTGTGTTCAACTACCTGTAGAGACCATTGTAAGAAAAATATCCAAAGTAGGAAGAAGTATTGTTTTCAAATCAGATGTCTTTCATCTTCAGCATGCGAATTAGCAGTTGCTTATGTTATTTTAAAAAGCAGTACTATTATCAGGGTCAGGAAGGCTGATGTTTTGGAGTTCTCTCGTATTGTGTGAGCCCACAGCAAAATATTTTGTTTTCAGAAACTTCCCCCTACCTGCAGATAGAGCCTTGTTATATTGTTCCTTGAGTAAAGCAGTGTTAGTTATTTTCTTTCAATATTTGCTTTCTGACTTTTACTTTGAAATACAGGTGTATTTACACATTATTAATAAGATGTCTGGAGAAAGGACAGGTGTTTTAGTTACGTGGACAATGTTGAAGCTGAAGCTCTGAGAGTTTCCTGTATTGTTTCATATGTACAAGTAGTTTTTGAAAAAAACTCTTAGCTTTCCTGCAGATACTGCAACAGAGAAATTTGTAAAAACTTTTTATCATAATGCATCAGTAAATTTCTGGTATATTTTGTCTTCAATGAGACATATCAATGAAGCTAAAAACAGAGCAGTTGCTGTATCAGAGAACAGAGTGGATCTTACTACTCGATCATCTGCTTTCAAACACCCAAGTACTGGGATATCACCAAACTACTGAAATCAGCCTTGGTTTTCCCTCTAAAATGGCCATAGCTTTAAAGCAATGGAATTGTAAAAAAAAATACTTGGAGTTATTTTGAAGGATGTACAAGATTTTAACCTTTTTAGGATATGCTTTCAATCATTTTTACAGAAATTTTCTTTTTATTAAAAGAAAATTAGGAAAACTAGTATTTCACATAACCAATGAATTATGGTTAAAGCTCAGCTGTCAAATGAGTTTCACTGTAAAATCAGAAACTTTACCAAGTACTATTTGATTTTCTTTCCCCCTTTGTATTGCTTATTTTTCCATCTACTACAGAAGTCTTTGACGGCTCATTAATTTTCAGGGTCAAAAAAAATTCTCTAGCTATGGAGACAGTTAAAGTGAATATATAGTTGAGGTTTTCAAATCTTATGAAGCATAATCATGACATCTGAAAACAGAGGTAAAAGAATCTAAACACAGCATTTTTGGTGATTTGGATAACTTTAGCTACATTTGCACAGTGAATACTTGCTGTAAAGACAATTTTAAATAACTTTTGAAGCTTGATTTTTAGTTTTCCTAGTAGTAAGTTCTGAGGATCATACTTGAAACATTTTATAGGTGTCGGTGTTTGGGCAAAACTTGTAAAATTCAATTCAGTTCAAAGTTACACTGGTATGCCTGGATTGAAGATATGGGCTTACTCTATTGATTTAATATGCTAACTTCAGAAATTATGTTCTGGATTGAAATTTTATTTTCAAACACACTTAATACTTGAGAGAATTTTAATCTGGAGATTTAGCCTAAAGTCCTAAACTATCTTAAAGCATAGCTAAAAATACAGTCAACATTGCTAGTTCTATTAAATAAAATTTATCAAAAATAATTATTTTTTCCTTATGCTGACATGATGCAAAATGCAGAGCTCCACTCTTTTCATGCTTCTTGTCATTACTGCCGACAATTTTGTTAGAGAAGCATGCTGTTGATGCACTTGAAAGACATCTTTTTTGCTTTGCCCTATATTCAGGGCAAATGCCTAACTTTCAAGATCACATCGAACAAAATAATGACTGTCTCTTCCAAGAAGCATTGTTTGGTTCAAGGCTAAAAGTCTTTTTATTCAACATCTGGTTTCTTATTAAATGCAAACAGGAAATAGAAGCCAGTTTCATAAAGGGTGTTTGGTATTTATTTCTCTCAATAATCTAATGTTACTTACCTTTTAAAACTGTTATGTACATAATGATAATAAATCAAGGAAAATGATAGTGCCACATAGAGAAATTAATTTAGGTGACTGTGATTTATTCATTCTGTCCATGACCCAAATACATATCACGATCTGTTAAAACTGAACTGTGTTTAGAAAAAACCCTCCATAGAAGAATGAGAGGTGTGCAGAAAGGTGAAAAAGTTCTCAAGAAATTTTTTGCACTTTGTTTAAACAAGAATTCTTCCAATCTTCTATTGTTCAGATATTTCTCCTTCCTGCATAATATAGAATGGTGTTTTGAAATATACTTTAGGATGATTATAATTTTACACCCAGAGACAGTGTGACTTCAGCAGACTTCTCTGCTCGATTTGCTCATTTTTAATGTCATCCTTTCCAATCATGCTTGTCTCTTTTGATATACTGCCTCTCATGGAAACTGAGCCCTGTAAATGTCTCTATAATGACTAGCTCACCAAAGCCCTGGTCGCTGATGGCAGCTACCATAATGCAAATAATAAATAATAATAGTGTCTGTACATAGCTACAGCAAAGCCAGTGAAGCAATACATGTTCCTGGATATACAGGGGTTCTAATGATATACTGGGTCCAGGGTCAGATCTTTTCCCTGTATCACATGGCACTGTGTTAAAGCAGGAGCTGGAGCTCAACTTCTACAATCAGTTTGAGTTTTTACAGAGTTTAGTGACTCTTGGTGAGCCTACTGATCCACTCTTCCATATTTATTGAGTGAAATACTTTTATCCTTTGTCATCTCTATACTTCAGTGGTGTTACATACATGTTATCTACTCTTTTTCCTATTAATTAATTATAAAGCAACAGCAGAAGGCACCTTCTAAATAATGTGTTCTGAACTTTTAACAGTATATGCTTACCTCCTATTCTTATTTCCATTTTATTTAAATACCATAACCTGAAATTCATATGCCAGAAAATAAAGTGAAGAGGACTGAACAAAATTCCAAGCAATGCCTGTCAACATTACTTAGAGGTTTGACCCTGCAGGTTCTGAACACTTAAGACAGTCTTTAGAATAATTGTAATGAAATTTTCAAGATGCTGTGATTGAAAGATTGTGGTCTTAACTGTTTTGAATATGTGCTTCATTAGGCTAAAAGTCTATGCTGTTAGCATTGAGATGCCTCAACTGTAGTCATATTCCATATATTTGCATTCAGTAGTGCAGTGCCTTGGTAAGACTTCATTTTGTAGCCACATTTTGCCAGATGTCTTTAGCATGTATGTTTCTGCGGAATGTTTTGGTATTTAATAGGAACTGTCCTTGTTTTCAAGCTACCCTAGAAACCGAAAGAAGTAATTAAATTTAATAGGAACTGCAACCTCTAAACAAAGATCCATGATATGTGTGTGCCCATGTACTGCATAGTTAAAGGAAACACTAACAAAACACTAGAATTAGAAAAGCAGTTCTTTAATTTCAAAGGTTGGATTGCCAGCAGTGAGCTAAAAAAGGAAATGTTTTTGATACAAGACTTCTTGTATGCAATGGTTCCCTACATCAGACACACTAATTTACATTTTGGAATAATTTTCTGTTCTGATTACTTGCTCCTGCTGAGCAGTGGGGAAAAAAAAGTCAGATTAAAAAGTACAATAATAGAGCTATATTGCCAAACTCATTGCATTCAGACACTGCAAAGCTTCCTCCCCTTACAGTAATTTGACTGAGACTATACCCACTGTTTTGAGATTTATGCACTGGGAATAGAGCATAGAATTATTCCAACAACTTGCCAAAATTTTGAAAGCACAAGCTTTTCAAGTCTAAAGCAGTATTACTGTTGCTTAAATGCCATTTGTAGGCAATAAGAAAACTACTGCTAATGTATTTGGTTTCAGTACTTTCACTCTACAGCAAGTGTGTTAACATATAAAACAACAATAACTGGTCCTCTGGGAAATTCCAATACAGCAGAGCCGCTATTTCTGGAAAGCTATTTTTATATATGGAACACTACTGGGCTGTGCAATATTTTGCTATTAGGTGAACACATTGAAAAAATTTAATTGGCATGTGATTTCAGCTGTCTTCTCAGGGGAATAGTGGTAACTTTATGTACTGATTCAGTTCACTGTACCTGTATTAGTGCTGTTAAAGGAAAACCAGTGGCTTGGATCCATTGAAGGAAGACTAATGACTAATTTTCCAACACACAAAACCTGAGAGAAATTCCTGAGTACCCTTTAAATGGTGTATCTGCCATTAACGTATTTATATATTTCACTTAAGGAATTTTTACAACAACTTTATTTTCCACCACATAGTGTTCTGTGAATGGCTAGAATTGCCTTGATACAAAAGCTGGGCCATCATGAAACTTCAGGTGTTCTTGCATGCTACTGGTGTGGTACACCTATATGGTAGCTGTGCCGAGGGATTCCTTTTGCTATGCTGAAATGCTTCTGCCCTCTGGGCAGAAGAAGAGGACCTACTCTTTCCCTTCCAGTGCAGCAACTGAGCTAGACATGTGTGAAAGGGATGCAGTTAATTTATTACTTCTGTCCTAAAAGTGTGTGTGAAAGATGTTTGGGGTTAAACCTTCACATGATCAAAAATCTACTGAAAGCCCCTACATTAAGTCAAGCTTGGGCTGACCGGCAAGATTGGCACAGGCGATTGGCACAGGCACGATTCTTTGTTCTTCAATTCAAATGAACAGGCTCTAGGATTCAGGTGGATGGTGATTCCGACAGCTTTTAGGACGAAAAATATCCCACATAGATAAAACACTCCTTTAGATCAGATACCTTTTCTCTGCAGTCCTTACATTAGGTGAACTGTTATGATTCAGTGAACTGCTGAAGCTATTTTTTCATGTACCATGCCAGGCAGCCCTGCTATTTGTCTCTATTAGGAGTTTCCACACCCTAAGTAGGGTGGCCATTTACTCATTGCAGTGCTAATTATACTCTGTTGTGATAGTTACTCCCTCCTTGCCTCTCTTTTCTTCTTTTTCTTAATACAAAATGCAAATTTCTCTCAAAGTGAAAAATTACTAGAAATTGAGATCTGTGCTTTTTTTTCCTTTTCCCCAAGACCTAGGGAAATAAAAAATATGCTCTTCCCAAATTCAACCACCTCTTCTTAGGCGATCCCTGCTGCTCAGATATTTGCAGGTCTCTATGGAGGTTTTTAAGCTCCCTCCCTTTAAACTGTGGCTGCTTGTGCTGTGCCTCTTGTTATGGCATTGCCTTCTGTCACAGGTTAGCACAGTTTGGAGGTTTTTTAAAGGAAATAAAAAAACAAAAACAAAACCACCTTCCACCAGCCACAGAAGTGATTTTTTTTGCAAGGAGCTGTTATAACTTCCTCCAAACTTAATAGAACCAATCAAGTGATTAACTTGGATATTGACAGCTCTATTAAGCCACTCAGAAGCTGTTATGCCCCTGTAAAAAAATCCCATTTAAAGATACGCAAGCCCGGGAAGCCCTCTCTTGCTTCCAGCCCCTACAACAGGTACCTGGGGCCCACTCGGCCCAGCTGAGCCAGGCTGGGCCGGGCTAGGCCTGGCCGCTCCGGCCGGGCCGTGCCCACGCAAACCCGTGGGGCCGGGCCTTGGCTTCCTGTCTGGGCCGGCCCCCTCCGTGTTGCAGCGCCGCTAAACATCTTGGCCACTCCTGTTCCTGCTCCGTGCTGGCCGGCTGGCGGCCACGGTGAGGCCAGGCTGGGGCATGATCTTGTTTCATTGCGGCTTGGCCGGATCAGTCCCTGGCGTGGCAGCACAGGGCTGGGCTGGCCAGGAGAAAACCACCCAGGAGCCGCAAGCAACTTTGACCGAAATCGCCCCCCCAGCTGAAGCTGGGACCATGCAGCGTCTCCTCCAGCCGCTTAGCCGAGATCATGTGACCGCCAGAGACAGAGGAG
>WEIT01027962.1:124523-157984 GCA_013389985.1 Dryoscopus gambensis | reverse complement strand
TTTTTTAATTCCTGTGCCCATGACCTGAAGAAGTTCAGATAAACCAAATATGTAGATTGCTGTTGCTACATAATGAATAGACAAATAAAAAAGACCTTTAACAATTGTGGAATTTACATCTTTGTTAGGTTGTTTTCTCAAGGGACCAATAATTCTGTCAATATTTTTAAAACTCCTAATAAAACAGTGTATTGATCTACATCAACCTATGAAAAATATTTTGGCTTTTGAAGATCTTTTTTATTATTACCACATGCAAATCAATTTTTTTAGGAAATGTGTGTAAAAATGGAATTGAGAACATACTCTATATTCAGCTAATTTTCAAAATCACCATTACGTTTTTGCAGAATTTTGGCAGTTTATCAAAAACTAAGAAATATTAGAATGTCTAGAAATAATGTCTAAGAAGTCTAAATATTTCCCAAAATCTTCACCATACCTCTCAGTTTAAATTTGATGTTGTTCATCGACACTTAGGAAAAGTGTAGTGAAAGATAAAATAATGGGGTCAATTTAAAAATTAATTTCCTTGATATAAAATGAATTTTTTATAAGTGCCTTACAGTTCATTATATTTCTTTATTTTTGCAAATTTTCTGACACAAAATTTAATTATGAGAAAGCATTACCAGCTGAGTGAGTAATAAATGAGAGACAAAGCATGACATGGCAATGGAAAAAGAACAGTTGTTTTGAGTTTCACTCCAGGGTCTCTGAATCTTTGGGATTCTGAATTACCTTGGAATGTGGTACAAAAGCATATAGAAAATGTGCTCCTGTGGTCAGGAAGGTTAACATTGCTGTACAAAGACCTGCACCTCTCTCAGACAGGCCGGGGGATCTGCAAACCGAAAAAGACTGAGAAACACCCTTAGCTCTACAAAGGAAGTCATCCTTTATTGTCCTGTCTGAAGCTGTTTTAAGTTCACTCTGGAAACAGACTAGAAACTTTTATAAAAGTAACTACTATCACAATAGGTTTTAGCTTTGAAGGAGATTTTAGTTTGTTAAAGAAAATAAGAGCTCACAGTAGTGGGGAATTATTTTTGCTGTTTATTTCAAGTAGAAGAGGCCTTAAGGTGCACAATCAAGTAGGTGGGGATTTGGCGTGTGCTCATTTGTCATTTTGTGTGGGCTAGCTTTACTCTCTTAAATATTTATTACTTAATCCAAGAAAAGTAATAATAGTAATGCTGTAACATTTCTCTGGCTGTGTTCCCTCTGCAGGGTAATTACTTGTGATAAGTGCTTGGGGGTACGCTGGTCCCAGCTTGAATCTTTGGCTGGAGAGAAAATGATGAAGATGGTTTTTACCTGTCTGAGTTCCAGACCCAGATCTATTGTGGAAGTATTTCATTGACAGAAATACTGTAATAAGATTTCAAATCTCAAACCCTTTAATTACAAGATTAATGGCTTCCAGGCTAGCAAAAATAACTGAAATGTCACTTCCAGTTGTTTGTACACTCATTCATTTATTCACTTGGCTAACTAACTTGAGCCAGGTACAGCACTTCCAATAGAGCTAAAGTTGCAATTTCCTTTCTCTGTAGTTATAGTCCCTTTGAAAATGTACAGTGTAGGCTGGAAGTGATTCAGCTACCTCAAATACTTATATACAAAATGTTCTGTAGAAATACAAAGCCCATATATCAAAAAGGAGGGCACTACTTCTTAACAAGTATATTTTCCAAAAGGTCAAACTGGGATACAGAGGAAGAAAATGAAGGAATTCTGAGCATCTCCAGCACGTGACAGGTGAGTCCCATTTTGGTTTCTGGTTTGACAAGGTCTGCAGGAAACCTTTCATGTTCATTGATGCTTCTTTTTGAGCCCTCAGGCAAAACTATGACTAATGGGTGAAAATAAGAAATTAAAACTCTTTGTATGAAGTAGTACCCTCCAGAGATAAAGATGGGACATACTACTAATAACCTCTCACATTTCTGCTCACAATCACCTGAATGATGAATATGCTGAATTGGTCATGCATTGTCTGGAAAGCACAGTCGCTGTTTTTCACACTTCATATCTCTATGCTATCCAGTTAAGTGGGGATAAATTAACATTTTGCTCCCACTGAGGGGTGCTCCAATGCCACTAATGAGCAGGCTTATGCTTGTTTTAGAGCAACCAGGCCACCATTACTCGGGTGTAAGCTCAGAATGACTTACACAAATGCATCTGTTAAACAAAGTCCTTATTCTTTCCAGTTCTTTATTTGTTCCTCGTGGCAGTGTGTATGGGACATAATTGGTATCCTGCATAGTAGGAGCAGAATCCCATCTGTCTGAAGCATCTATAAATGGTTGCTGTCTCGCAGTTTCAGAGAAGTAGCTCATCTGAATGATAGCCTTTTCTTTCACCACTTAAAACTGTAGTAGGAGAATAAACAATAACTATGCTCTGTATCATATCTTGAATAATAGGTTAAAATTTCAGCACTGAAAAGAACATCTTCACAAGAATTTTTACCCAGGTAAAATATTAACAGGGTTGGCAATATTCATTGTTGCATACTGTTACAGTGTATACCTCACCAAGGCATAGGAATACCAGAATGAGTTTTCAATGGACATAATTAATAGTATCCAAATGTGCCAATGCACATTTAAGTGGCACTACTCTGAAGAGCAGCTTATAGCTGTAATAGCACAATGGATAGGATCGAGGGATCAATAGAACATTTTAAGCATGAACCCTGGTCACATTCAGTCTTGAATTTGTTCTGCATCCGTGATCATATGCAGGTATAGGCATTATGAAAGTCTTGCATATCCTGTGGAAAATGACTACCTTACCAGAGATGGTTGGAGCAATCAAGTTTAGCACCATCTGTCTGGTCAGTCCTTAAGTTAATCAACCTATGCAGTTACTGTTGAAGAAATCAGGCCTTCTAAGGAGTTCCCAACATTACATGCAACAAGAGTCACTGAGGTACATGGGATGCCCAAGTTCACGCTCTTCTTAGGACAGTGGGAACCTGACTGAGTTATGGGTGTTTTATATCCCATGGGGAAACTGCTATGCTGAGTTTTCTTTTGGATCTGCACTTACCGAGGTGCTGAGGCTTTGTATCTTCCATGGACATTAACCACATGCAGGTCTTTACACTACACTGCCAAGCGTCTGTCAGGGACTTATACTGTAACAGGTGTTAGAGTATAACACTGCACAACTAATCTTGGCAAACATCTCAGGGCTGAGTACTTGTTATTTTGCTGAGGTCGTAGGTAAGGTTTTGTACTGTTCTGTGAGGGATAATAATGTGTGCAGAGTGTTTCATTATCAGATGGAGGCAGAAGAAAATTCCTTCTGGGGACTTAGAAGCTGTTGCTGTGTGGAAACATGCTGTGTGAACAATAGGCTGTGACCAACACATTAACTTGACATTTTCCTGCTATTGGGGTAAGAAATTTATGAGAAAATACATATTTTTGCCAAAAGCATAGCTACTTCATTCCTAAGCAATTTCAAAACAAATGGGTGTTACACTACCTGATTGTTTGGGCTTTGTTATTTCTGGTGATAGGTATGGTTTTATTCTGATCCATTATTACCATTTCTGTTTTACCATTTTTGCTCCAGATGTTTCTAGAAACTTTATTAGCAGACAAAGTTCATGTCTTAAATAACATAAAACCCTGGAACACAAACTGATGTGAGGAAGTGTAGCACACACTAGAGGGTGATGGCAGAAGGGAACTGGAGGGTAATTATAGTAAAACCAAGCAGTTGTTTAGGCTGGCTGTTTGCACAATGTGGTGATTCTGGAACCATCTGGAAATTTGTTTTCATAAACAAATAACATCTGTTTCTCTACATTGTTGTAGAACCTAACCTTTCATAGTGTTAAGGAAACTTCAGATGTATTCCTCAACAAGTAGTTGCATGATTTCTTCAAGGCACTCACTAGAAGTGACTATGCTTCAGGAAGAAGGATGTGACGGAACAACAGCCATACTAACTTATTCCTGGCGAACATCCTTGATGACATTCAGATACAACAGCAAATATGCTCAAATTGAAGTAGTTTCTGCCGGAACATAGCCATGTACTGCTCAACATCATTTGATAAAGTTATTTGAAATGCAGAATGGGCAGGAATGAAGAAACATCCCATTGCTCTTAGCATAAGGAGCTGGTCTGTGACAAAGAGGCATCTAGTTTGTTATTAGTTCTACTACTAAGGTCTACAAACTCATGGCATTAAAACTTGTATTTCACGCGCTGTGTCTTTGGTAGCATGAACACAGGCTGACTGGAATGATAAGTGAGAATGCAGTTATGGTTAACTGGAGAAAAGCTGTTTCAATGACCTTCCTCTTCTGCTTCATGGATCTCCTTGAGCTACATTGTGGCTTGGTGACTGTCCCACAGAATGAAATAGTCCAAAGCTGCGTTTCCAACACAACTGTCTCATGGCTGGGCCTGAAGCACCAAGGCTCCCTTCTTGATGTGTTCATGAAAATGATGCTCACCAAAAGAGTTTGGCAGAAAGTTATTGACAGGAAATATATCATCAGATCTACCACAGATTGCTCCAGGATGAAATTGCATGTGTTAATTATTGTCACTTGAGAAGAACATTTGACAGTGGAAGCAAAAGTTATTTAAAATTTTAGCATATCTAACCCATCCTGTAAGATTCACAAGAAAAGTTCAGATTGTTTTTAAGGGTGCTAGTTATAATGTATTTGGATTGTTGATGATAGATTAATAAAGCTTGCTATTTTGAAATGGAAAATTAGTTGACCTTATGTTCTGGGTCAAATTTTGTACGCAAAATCCTAACTGATCATCCGGGAGAATGAAATTCATATTCATCTCTGTGCCTTCATGTACGAATGTAACAATTACATCATGCTCTTTTGTATAACTAGCATGCTTAATGCATCTCAAAAATGCCTTCTCATGCCAACAGGTCCTTCAGCAAAGGCAGTCTGCACATTTCAAAAGTCAAAAGCAATTTGTTTAAATGACCTGTAACCTAACATGGTTCGTGCTGCTAGAAATCAGTGTCTGCTCTCCAGCTCACAAAGCCAACATTGAAGTTTGTTTTAGGAAAACATGGTTTGAGGTGAGTGCTTTATTATGACTCATAATAGAGCAGTGTGAAGATGTTTGACACTGTGGATATGTATCCATTATGTGTGATTCCCTCTGTATATTTGCATTAATAGAGACATTTTTCAAGTATTTTGTTTTTGCTTAAGCGACTGACCAAATTATTCTATAATTTTGGCTGACAGAATAGTCTATATATGCTTTCAAGTAGCTGGGAGCAATCTCAGAAGCACTGGTGCTTGTTCTTATGGAGAACTTATCTGTTCAACTTAACAGGTATCTTCTGGAAATATAATACAACAGAGAGAAAACAGTCCAGGAGGTTTCTGGAATATGTGGAAGAGAACTTCCTGACACAGCTGGTGAGTGAGCCAAAGGAAGGTCCCCCTCTGAACATGCTGTTTGTGAACAGAGGACTGGTGGGTGGTGATCAGAAGCTATCTTGTGCAGAGTGCACATTGCCCTTCTTGGGACATGCTGCAGCCCCTCAAAGTCTTTCTTGTCATGAGGGGCCCAGAACTGGACACAGGATTTAAGATGCAGCCTCACCAGTGCTGAGCACAGGCGGACAGTCACTTCATTGTCCTGCTGGACACACTACTGCTGATACAGGCAAGGATGGCATTGGCCTTGGCCACCTGGGCACATACTGGATCATGTTTGGCTGCTGTCAACCAGCACCCCCAGGTCCTTTTCCACCAGGCAGCTTTCCAGCCACCCTGTCCCCAGCCTGTAGCTCTGCATGGGGTTGCTATGACCCAAGAGTCACACCAGTTGGCCTTATTGAACCACAGAAAATTGGCCTTGGCCCATTGATCCTGTCTGTCCATATCCTTCCTACCCCTCAGCAGATCGCTTCCTCCCAGCTTGGTGTCATCTGCAAAGTGACTGAGGATGCCTTTGATCCCCTCATCCAGATCATCGATAAATGTATTAAACAGAACTGGAAGTAGATGGTCTAGCAAAGTAAGCACTGTTATATATAAGGAAAGTACTACAAATATACAAATATATACTGCAACAACCTTGCCAGGAAACCAAGGAAAAGTTGATGCTTTCCAGGTGACATATGTCACTTTTCTGCATAATGCCATTTCCTTGGAAAGGGAAACTTCAGATGGCTTGCAAGTGGCTGAACTGAAAACTGCTGCAGACTGCTGGGCCCTGGTAAATCTGTATGGCTGTTTAGTGAAAAGGCACAGAAGAAGTCAGTTAAAAATGATGGGGTAATAATTCCTGCTTGAAGAGACCACGGCTAGAGGGAGGAAAGCTTTGTGGCCTGTCTACTCAAGAAATGAAACCTCTCAGCTACTGCAGTTTTTACTCTGAGGCAAGGTGGGATCCTGGCTAATGGGAGGAATTGTGTGAAATTGAGAGCCAGAGTAGGGAAGAGGTCAAGGTTTTGTGATGGCTTCCGGCCCATTTTTCCTCTTGGATGTGAAGGCAGGGAAAAGCCATGCTGATGTGTGGACAGTGTAAGAGTGCATGCATGTGGGTAGAGAGTGCAGCCACATGGTAGAAAATGTTGACATTAAAACTCAGTGTTACATTCAGTGGTTTTTGTCTTGCCCCAGTAGCTCAAGTCAAACCTAGCCAAAATTATTGTGCTGGAAATCCCTTAAAGCAGCTCAGAAACTAATAGAGTATGTCAATTTATTGGAGAAAACTCCCCTATCCCTGTATGAGTTTCCACTAAACAGATTGTTATAAGTTATAGAATTTCTATTTTTCACCCCAAATAATTTAGATTCTTCTCATTTAGCATTAAACATTTTTAATTCATATGATTTGTCTTAATGTTGGGCTTTTTTTTTAAGTACAAGGAAAATCTAAGCATCAGATTACTTAGCTGAAGGTAACATCTGAAATAAACTGTACTACTAGGAATAAAGGCCCAATTTCATTCTCCCTGGACATTTTTCTTATGGATTTTCAAATGTTTCTGTTAGCAGAATTTAGTTCTCTTTACCCTCATGGGAAATACATTAAAAATACTATAAAGTGGGCAGAGAGTGAAGAATTTTTTTTTATCTGGTAATTCAATGTGATTGTCAAACAAGACATAGTGCAGAAAAAGGAGAAAATAACTATATCTGAAGTGATCATTTTGCTTCTTTAACCTCAGGTTTTCAGGTCAGATACCAAATGAATGAAAAACATTTCACTGTGTTTCAGATGGGTTTAGTTTTAAGCTGAGATATGAAGTTGATTTAAAGTTTATTTCCCTCAAATCTGCAAATAACATCAAGGGGGCCAGGACTTCCTATGTGGGTTTTTATGCTCTTTTCCTCATCATCTAAAAAATATTTTTTATTTTATATATACATATATATATATATATATGTGTGTGTGTGTGTGTGTGTGTGTGTGTGTGTGTGTGTGTGTGTGTATGTAATATATATATGTGTGTGTGTGTGTGTGTGTGTGTGTGTGTGTGTATGTATATATATATATGTATGTATGTACAGCTTGGAACAAGCCAGTTGTCCTAGACATGAAAAGTTCTATAAAATCTCAGTAATAATATTTACTCACTTCACAGCATTATAGTGATGTTCAATTAATGAATATTTGCAAATCACAACAATATACTCATACTCTGCTTCCCTCTCTGTAGCTTGATTTCTAGGTGAATTACAGCTGCTAAATAGCATATATATTATCATTAATGTGGTAATATATGCCATAAATTTACAGCCACCTTATTGTTTTTAAGAACTATTATAAAAGACTAGAAAACAATCCCATTATTAATAAACAGCTATTGCAACAGTTGTATTCAGCTTACATTTAACTCTTCAGTTCTCAGCAGAGGTGATGCTATGGCCAGAAATCTTTCAGAGATTGTTCAGTTTTGAAAGATACCAGAAGTTTTCAAACTGTTGAGTTGAATTTAGGGAGTATTTTTTTTTATACAAAGCCTATGTCCCTGGTGACTGACACAGACTCAGAATTAACCTTCATGGTGTTTAAGGTTGAGACAGGCTATCTAATCTCCTGAATATCACAGGCCATTAAGTATCAGACAGTGATGCTGCATTGAGACCCTTAGTTTCGCTGAAACTTTTCTTTCAGCCTAGTCCTGACTTGAAAATCTGAATATGGTGAGAAATTATCATTTTCCTCTTTATATGTTCCAGTACCTATTCACTCTCACTGTTAAAAATGTGTGCTTATTTTCTAATTTAAATTTTCTGGCTTCTGCTTCTAGACAATTGGTTCTAGTTATGTATTCCTCTGCTTGATTAAGGTCCCCTTTTGTACATGAGTATTTTTTACTCATGAAAGCATTTATACACCTTATTCTAGCCACATCCCAGTCTTCTTTTCTGATAAGATAAACAGACCAAGCTAGAAGAAAGACATTTTCTCCAGTTCTTAAATGATTTTTGTGTTTCCCTTCTGCTCACAGACTACTTTTAAAAGATCCCTTTTTAAAATGTGGACACTGGAGCTCTATGATGGCGAGTGAAGTTTCCCTGGGGACGCAGTTTCAGACAGCCTAAAATTAGGTTTCTGCTTTGACTTGTCTGCTCCATAATTATCCTCCATTCTTTATAAAGAAGCCTAGAGAAGCAGGTCAGGTATCCCCAGGACTGAAGTTAATTTTTGTGATTACTTCCCTCCACTCCTCCACTGCTGGCCTTTCTTTACTTCTTTTCACCACAGCATCTCCCTAGGTGCTTGACTCCTTGGCCTCCCAAGTCCTTCATGGGAACCAAGTTTAAGTCAGTCTAAAACTTTAGAGATACTAGATAGTCTTGCTAATTCAGAGCGGTCAGCTTGGAAATGAAGAGCAAGAGAAAGAACTAGTACCTTAGTTTTAGCTGGGATAGTTATTTTGTTCCTAGTGACCGATTCAGTGGTGTGTTTTGGATTTAGGATGACAATAATGTTGATAACACACTGATATTTTAGCTGTTACTGAGCAGGGCTTACTCTGATTCAAAGATTTTTCAACTTCTCATGCTGCCCTGCCAGTGAGGAGGCTCAGGGTGCACAAGGAGCTGTGAGGGTACATGTCCAGGACAGCTGACCTCAATGGACACAAGGCATATTCCATACCATAATCAGCACTCTACTGAGCAATAAAACTAAGGGCAATTGGCCAACAAGGTGGGGCAGCCCATTGCTCAGGAATGGGCTGGGCATCGGTCAGTGCATGGTGAGCAATTGCATTGTGCATCACTTGCTTTGCATATTCTCTTATCATTAATTTTCCTTTCCCTTTACTGTTGTCATAAGACTGTCTTTATCTCAACTCACAAGATTTACCTCTTTCCCTCTTCTCTCCCTCTGTCTCCCATCTCACTAGAGGGGAGTGAGAGAATGGCTGTGTGGTGTTTGGCTGCTGGCTGGGGTTAAACCACAACAGTTCTTTTTGGTACCCAACATCGGGTTCAAAGGGTTGAGATAATAGATCTGACCACAGGAGTGTTAAAAAAGTTTTGTTTTATAAGTTCATTATATTAGTTTAATAGTCACTGATCACAATGTTGATTTATCTGCTCTCAGAGGAGTTGTGATTGTTCTCAGGGTTATGTTATATAAGACCTTACTTGCTGTATGTGTTCCCTGTTCTGTTTATCATCCCTGGGGGCTGGATTAAGGTTATCATTTTGCTGTAGTGTGTAACACTGTCTTATGATATCATAAAATTAGTGGTCATGAGACTAATCTGGTATTTGTACTCAGCATTACTGTCATCTCTGTACTTTGGGAACCATCTCTCAGAAACTACTAATGATTACACTCTTTACCTTTTCTCCTCAGAGAGCTGATCTGTGGGGGAGACAAGAAGGAACACTCTCTCACTACTTCACTTTTCCTTTCTCCTCCAGGCTAGTTACAATGGCTCTTGAGAATTTTGAATCCTTGGGATGTTCAAACAAGTGTGTTCCTAATGCATTTCAGGTCTTGTTTGAGGTTAAACAAATATTTAAGAATACCACTCAGAGACCTATCCCAAGGCTGCATAGTTATGAGTGGCAGGATGTGTGGGATAGTACGGTCAAGAATATAGGAAAGTGGACACCTCCAATGTTTTGGAACTTCACCCCCCAAAAAGTGCAGAATCCAGAAAAACTATGCTGTGACCCTGACAATTCCAGAGAGAAACAAATCACTGCCTAATGCTGGGGCCTGGCCAGTGAAGATCCAGCCCTGCTCAACACTCTTAGGGGAAAGGAAGGTCTCCGGATCTGACAAAATGACAGACACTGCAGCAACCACAATAGCCACTGAGGCTTCTCAACCCACTGTGATTGGCACTGCAGCTCCTCCAACCCTCACAAGCATGAAGCTGAACCAGGGTACCAACCCATGCTGGTAACAGCTGCCCCAGTACATATGAGAAGAAATACTGGATGCAAAAGTGAGCTTGTTTAATAAGGGAAGAAACTCCTACTAAGGAGGGAAGGAGGAAGAAGAAGATAAGGCAGGATTTTCCAAGTGCCATCATGAGAAGAGGAGGAGGAAGTGACAGAACTCATAAACGAGGCAGTAACCACCTGATCCCAAATCCTGAGAGAGCTGTGAAATATGTGAAAAATATTTCAGCTTCATCCAGACTGGCACACTGTCACATGATTGCTCCAGTGCTAGGATAGCAGGACTAGTGGCCTGCAATTAAAGGGTGGAAAAGCCAAGCTGGGATCCCTTTCTAGTGGAGGCAGTGACAAAGTGATTGGAAAAAGGGACCAAGACCTCAGCCTCTGGACGTGACTTCTATTAGGCAGTAAGGGAAGGTTTCCCTTCAAGGAAGATGTTATGCCATTCAGGCAAATGGATCACCATTGAAAAAGGTATCCAGTACCTGAGGGAATTAGCCATGCTGGAGGTGATTTATGGTGAGCAAGGAGAAATTATTCAAAGATCCAGATGAAATCAAGTGTGTTACTCAGGTGGTAGAAGTTTGTATGGACCTCACCATTGTTATACAGCAACTCATGGGCAGAAATGACCTGGAAAGAGGGAGAGGGACAAACAGAGGATGAATTAGCTGTCCAGTTCCAGCAACGTGAAGAAATTCTCTCTTCCCCCAATGGGGCTGTGTCTCAGCTGTGGAGAAAGTGTTCCAAGAGTTCCAGCAATTCAGACAGGATATGTCCTAGTCCACACCTGTATGGATAAGTATCTCAGCTATCAGGAGTTAGAGCTCCTGTGCTCAAGAAAGAGGATATGGTGATTACAAACCACAGACCATCCTGTGGCTTTACCTGAGTCACCATGGAGAAGACATGAGAAAGTAGGATGAAAAATCTACCTCGACACCCTCATGGGTGTCTGATTTTCAGGAAAAACAACCACAAAATGGGGTTCTTCAGGAAAACTGCTGCTCTAGTTTCAAGCAGGCAGTTTCCCAAACAGAGTAGAAGAGCTGATCCTACTTCTCATCTTAATAAAGTTTGTATGTTTTGTACATACAAAAAGTGAGTAACCAATATGAGGACTAGAGGGGCCCTGCCTCCAGCCAGGTGGAGGAAGGGGACAACAGGGTTTACTGGACTGTATGATTTTGGTGGCCTGGTGTTACTATCTCCCGTGGCAGTCAAGAGGAGAAGAGAGACACAGCAGGCAGAAATGAAGTAGCGGGAATGATTTATTTCATTATTTTNGGATTAGAAAGAAGCAAGAGAAATTCTTGCTAGCAGCATTTTTGTATCCACAGCCTAGTACATCAGGCCAACGGGAGTATAAGGCTCTAGTAGATACTGGTGCACAGTGTATCCTAATACCACCAGGCTATAGAGAAGCAGAACCCATTTGTATTTCTGGAATCACTGGAGTGTCCCAACAGCTAATTGTATTAGAGGCCGAAGTGACCCTCACTGGGAGTGAGTGGCAAAAGTCCCCCATTGTGAGTGGTCCAGAGGCTCCATGCACTCTTGGCAGAGACTCAGAAGAGGGTGTTTCAAGGACCCAAATGGTTGGGCTTTCTGTATAGCTGTCTGGCAAATGGAGCAAATTAGGCAGGTGTCTACCTTGCCCAGTCTCTCAGAGGACCCTTGTGTTGTGGAGGTGCTGAAGGTCGAAGAACAACAGGTGCCAATCACTAGCACAACAGTGTAGCGACAGCAATCTCTCACCAAACATGACTCCCATCTCTAAGCTGATTTGTTGACTGGAGAGCCAAGGAGTCATCAGCAAGACCTGCTCACCTTTTAGCAATCCTACATGGCCAGTGCAAAGGTCTAATGGAGAATAGAGACTAACAGCGGACTATCATGGCCTTAATGAAGTCACACCACAACTGAGTGCTGCTGTGCCCAACATGCTAAAGCTTCAATGAGAACTGTAGTTGACGGCCGCCACATGGTACGCCCCAAATGTGAACTGGTATTGTTTTCTCAGTCTCTTTGGCAGTAGAGGGCAGGCCACAACAGAAGGTAAGACACTTACCCTATCTTTACATGTTAATGATTTGCAGTAGTTTCTTCTTGCTCATTTCATGGAATTCTTTCACTGATGAAGGAAAAAACACTTGAAAGGAAATACATTAATTAACTTGACATTGCTGAGTGTCTGATAACAAGGATAGACATAAGCCTGCAGGATTACTTGAATGAACATCCCCACTGTACAAATGCCTACCTCACGTACCTAAGGCAACCGTTTGATTTAAGTGGAATTCTGGTGATATAAATGAGATGTATGAGATTTGGTCCATTGATTTTTAGTGAGGTTAACAAGTACCTGAACAGATTTTAAATTGAGTTTTGAAGCTACACATATTTACTAAGCTGGTAAGTCCCTGTAATGGATCCTACTGAGGTGTCTACTGATTTACAGAGAAAGGGAACTTCCAAACACAAAGAAGTGCAAGTCATGTGGGATGCCCCCAAACATGTCATTTCAAGCTTCTGTTGTGTAAATTATTTTGCCCTTTGTATACACCTAAAGTTCTTGGGATAAGGACTAAATACACATAGGACAACAGCTAAATATAACTAACTATAGACTGTATCCTTCTGGTTTTTTTATACTTAATAAAAGGGTTGGAAAATGTGAGAGCAAATTGCCTGCTAGATGCTATATTAACCCCAGAAATGTATTAATTTTCCCAAAACAAAGAACAGAAGAATAAACATTTCTTATATATATTGTCATGATGCAAAAAATTTCTAAAGTATCTGTAAAATATATGAACTAAATCCAATAAAGGACTGATTTACTAATAAAGCCTAAGCCAAAAGCAGTGAACAAGGAGTATCTCAGAGTTAACCAGAAGGGAACAGTGCAGAAAGATGCATATTTGTGCTACACCCTCCTCTAAAGTTAGGGTACTTATTCACCTGCAGTGATGAGCCAGTTATCTCCCACCACACGGGCACATCCAGAAATGCAGCAGGTGGCTGTATGTAGCATATAAATTCTTGAATGAATGGCCCAGGTTCCACTGTTCTTTAAAATACTCTTGGTACTGTCTGGCTTGTTAAAACACTCACTCCAGGCTTGGTGATTGGCTCTCCAATGTGCTTACGTATTTTTATTAGCAAATCATTCACTAAAATGAGTAAAAAGGTCAAAGAAACAGGAACAGATACATATTTCCTGAACACTGAAGTATTTTTCTTCCTACCCTGAATGAGATGACTGGTGCTATACAGTTTAGCTGCACTGACNGCAAGGTTGCAGGTGTTCATAGCTTATATAACTTTACTTATAGCTTCTGAAAATTCTCTCATGGGATTAGAAAGAAGCAAGAGAAATTCTTGCTAGCAGCATTTTTGTATCCACAGCCTAGTACATCAGGCCAACGGGAGTATAAGGCTCTAGTAGATACTGGTGCACAGTGTATCCTAATACCACCAGGCTATAGAGAAGCAGAACCCATTTGTATTTCTGGAATCACTGGAGTGTCCCAACAGCTAATTGTATTAGAGGCCGAAGTGACCCTCACTGGGAGTGAGTGGCAAAAGTCCCCCATTGTGAGTGGTCCAGAGGCTCCATGCACTCTTGGCAGAGACTCAGAAGAGGGTGTTTCAAGGACCCAAATGGTTGGGCTTTCTGTATAGCTGTCTGGCAAATGGAGCAAATTAGGCAGGTGTCTACCTTGCCCAGTCTCTCAGAGGACCCTTGTGTTGTGGAGGTGCTGAAGGTCGAAGAACAACAGGTGCCAATCACTAGCACAACAGTGTAGCGACAGCAATCTCTCACCAAACATGACTCCCATCTCTAAGCTGATTTGTTGACTGGAGAGCCAAGGAGTCATCAGCAAGACCTGCTCACCTTTTAGCAATCCTACATGGCCAGTGCAAAGGTCTAATGGAGAATAGAGACTAACAGCGGACTATCATGGCCTTAATGAAGTCACACCACAACTGAGTGCTGCTGTGCCCAACATGCTAAAGCTTCAATGAGAACTGTAGTTGACGGCCGCCACATGGTACGCCCCAAATGTGAACTGGTATTGTTTTCTCAGTCTCTTTGGCAGTAGAGGGCAGGCCACAACAGAAGGTAAGACACTTACCCTATCTTTACATGTTAATGATTTGCAGTAGTTTCTTCTTGCTCATTTCATGGAATTCTTTCACTGATGAAGGAAAAAACACTTGAAAGGAAATACATTAATTAACTTGACATTGCTGAGTGTCTGATAACAAGGATAGACATAAGCCTGCAGGATTACTTGAATGAACATCCCCACTGTACAAATGCCTACCTCACGTACCTAAGGCAACCGTTTGATTTAAGTGGAATTCTGGTGATATAAATGAGATGTATGAGATTTGGTCCATTGATTTTTAGTGAGGTTAACAAGTACCTGAACAGATTTTAAATTGAGTTTTGAAGCTACACATATTTACTAAGCTGGTAAGTCCCTGTAATGGATCCTACTGAGGTGTCTACTGATTTACAGAGAAAGGGAACTTCCAAACACAAAGAAGTGCAAGTCATGTGGGATGCCCCCAAACATGTCATTTCAAGCTTCTGTTGTGTAAATTATTTTGCCCTTTGTATACACTTAAAGTTCTTGGGATAAGGACTAAATACACATAGGACAACAGCTAAATATAACTAACTATAGACTGTATCCTTCTGGTTTTTTTATACTTAATAAAAGGGTTGGAAAATGTGAGAGCAAATTGCCTGCTAGATGCTATATTAACCCCAGAAATGTATTAATTTTCCCAAAACAAAGAACAGAAGAATAAACATTTCTTATATATATTGTCATGATGCAAAAAATTTCTAAACTATCTGTAAAATATATGAACTAAATCCAATAAAGGACTGATTTACTAATAAAGCCTAAGCCAAAAGCAGTGAACAAGGAGTATCTCAGAGTTAACCAGAAGGGAACAGTGCAGAAAGATGCATATTTGTGCTACACCCTCCTCTAAAGTTAGGGTACTTATTCACCTGCAGTGATGAGCCAGTTATCTCCCACCACACGGGCACATCCAGAAATGCAGCAGGTGGCTGTATGTAGCATATAAATTCTTGAATGAATGGCCCAGGTTCCACTGTTCTTTAAAATACTCTTGGTACTGTCTGGCTTGTTAAAACACTCACTCCAGGCTTGGTGATTGGCTCTCCAATGTGCTTACGTATTTTTATTAGCAAATCATTCACTAAAATGAGTAAAAAGGTCAAAGAAACAGGAACAGATACATATTTCCTGAACACTGAAGTATTTTTCTTCCTACCCTGAATGAGATGACTGGTGCTATACAGTTTAGCTGCACTGACTTCAGAGCACTCCCACCAATGCAGAAGTCCTACCTCTAGCATGATTTAACAATGCAATTACTGAAATGTTTTGTAAAATGAAAGTGTAGAAGGGAATCATAGCTTGTCTTCATGGGGAAAAAAGAGGATAGGGGTTGTGTTGATGACTTTCTAGAGGTTGTATAGCAGCCCCTAATTAATTGAGCAGATTTTAGGAATCCTCTGCCTTATAAAGACATGATTTAGTCAGGACTGTGGGCTACTATTCAGGTCTCTGGTGTGGGAGGACAGCCTGCAGATGGCAGGTGCTAGCACACAGTATGGTTGGTCCATTGTGATGACCCAAAGATAGAGCTGGGCACAGGCAATTACATCCTCCGCACACTGAAAATAAATGGGTGCGTAATTACAGAGCTGGTGCTCCAGACAATTGACTGATCTTTTTTTCCCGGGTGATGAATGTAAGGTCTATATTAATTTAAAAACTTAGCTTCTGTTTATTTCTGTAGTAACTGCAAGATTTTCATATGTTCTTAGCTCTGATGTCTCTGTTTTGTCCCATGAAAGGTCTAATGGTATAGAATAACTTGCTAGAGCACAATGAGTTTGTTTTTTCTCTCACATTGCAAGTTTTTGCTATACATAGTTGAAAATCAACAGAAGGACACTGCAATTTGCTAAAATCAATGTAATTAGAGAAAAGAATTGATGTACTGGAACGACCACAATTCAGAGAACTGCAAAGCATGATTGAAATGTTTAATGAGCTGCTGAACTGTAGTGCTCTAGGTTTGGCATGTCATGGGACCTGAGTGCTTCTGATGGAAACACTGCTGCCATTCCGGCTCCCCAAAACACTTCAAAGAACCATTTCATGTCAGCAGATGCACTAGGATGAATGTGTATCATGCCTGCTGCCATTTCAGGAAGTTACTCATGCTAAGGAACTTTACACCAAAATGTCAAACTGGTACCTAATTTCTTCCTATTATTAACATTAAGTGCTGCTGCAAAGGTGAGTGTGCAACACTGTAGTTAAACCCCTCTGTGAAAGGAGAACTTGTCCTTCACACAGTTTAATTCTATTAAGTGTTTTCTGTTAAAAATATTTTGACTTTAGATTGTTATTGACTACTTACAGTCCTATAAGTAAGCTTTGGGCTTTATTCTTTCAGAATTAAACTATGCAGCCAGGGCTGGGGCCTCATGCATTAAATTTATTACCTTTGGGTTTTTTCATTTTTTCTCTCCTGACCCAGATCTGCCACAAAACAGGGAATTAGGAGATAAACCAGTCAAGGATGGTTTGATTCAGACCTCTGCTTTTATTCTGACCTACCCCATGAGACTCAGCAAGGTGGATCCTGTGATGGATGTATCCCTGCCCCTCTGCACCAAGCTCATCTCATTTCCCCTTGCTGAGTTTGTGACAGGACAGGAATGATGGCATGAGGCTGCAGTGGGCTAAACAATTCTTCTGTTGTGACTTCTGTGTGGGATACTTCATGAAGAGGCTCAACGTTTCCCACAGCACAGGACCAGGTCTCTTCTGCCCTCTGAATCTTCGCACGTGATGTCCTCAGTGGGGAAAGGAGAGTGGGGCACTGTGCCACAACTGCAGGAGCTACAGGGACTCCTCAGGACAACACAGGCTGGGGTAAACCCTTCAGTGTGTCTCACACTTGTGCATGACAGCTGACACACCTACAGGGTGGGAAACGTGCCACTACTACTAACATCATTAAAATTAAGCAAAAGCAGAGCAATGTTTTGCTTGGACTATGGTGCTTTGGATGCAATTTTCTCTCTACCATTTGGCTTCTGAGATTATGAACTCTGAGTGAACAGAAAATTTATGCATAGCAAAACAAGCAAAAAGACAGGCTCAATTTTTACTGTTCCTATGTCAAAATATAATATTAAATAAAAATGATCCGTAAGGGAAATTTGTTTATCTTATTTTTGGAAAAAACCCAGCATATCTCTTTTATTTATGCCTGCTGCAGTAGCAGTGTCTGTGCAGTATTTCAGGGTTCATCTTCTCAGGAAGCAACAAGAGCAGGCTACTCCCCAGGGAAGGCAAGCAGGAGCTGGGGTAATGGCAAGGTGGTAGGACAGAGTCCTCATAAGAAAAGGTCAGTCCCACTGTGCCCAAGCAAGGAGAAGAGGGCAGGTCTGGTGATGGTAACTAGGGACTGTAACAGTCCAGGAAAGTCTGAGGTCAAATCAGCAGGTCAGGATGTTGACCAGGCACAGGCACACCTCCAACATGGCTCAGCCCAGAACCAAGGACAACAGCTAGAGCTTAAATGCGTGAGCAAAGCAGGGGGAGGCCCTGACAGAGTTTTTTATGTCTCTCTTGCACAGCTTTTGTCCCAGCAGCCTGATACCAGCTTAGACAGCTGCACCATATCAGGGCTGGCCAGCAGCACCAGCAGGAAGCCACTCCATGGGGGCAGAGGTTGAGACTGAACTGACCTGCAAGACAGGAAGACCGTGTCTTCTGTAGGATGTTGTCAAATGTAGAATGTATACTCTTCTTCAAGAGGATCACTGTGTGCCTGAGATCCAGTGACAATCAGGATTTCAGGAAATATATACTACAACCATGTCATGATGTTTTTTGCAGGGTAAACCTGAGATGGTAACAAGATTACCATCTGTATTTCAAAAATAAAACAAAAAAAACCCCACAACTGAAAAAGAGGTAGATTACATAAAACAAATGCTCTGCAGAAAGACAGAACAAATTTCTATTCCTCTCTGGAGAGGTTTCTAAGCATTATTATCATATTGTGATGCTATGCTATAATTAATCAGCTCTTTTAGTGATGTTGTAATAAACTCAGAGGTTCAGATTTTCAGTTTGTGTAAGTCAATATGGGTCCATTGATTTCAATGGAACTCTGCCAGGTGACTATCTGGCTGCAGACATCAAGGGGCGTTGTACAGAGATGTTCAATAAAGCAAGAGACCTGTGTTTTCACAGTAGATAAATGACTTCCTGAGTGATGCTGCAGTCTCTTGTGGCACCTCTCCTCCAAGAAGTTTTATTTTAATCATTCTCATAAAGTTCCCTTAACTGCAACAATAATGTTAAGTGCCTGACACAAAGCAAAGGAAATCAGATTTCTGGATAACTACTGGAATGAAATGTTGCTCCCAGGTTGCTGGCTAGATTTTGGTGGTTTTTTTTGCTAGAACTTTTATTCTGTTATTTCCTTCCTTTTAGTAGTACTGAGAGTGGTAGTGCTTAAAACCCCAACTTCTTCGGTCCTTACACAGACAGACCTCCAAGTGCTCACTGTAAGTAAAGCCTGTAATATAAACTGCCATTGATGTAGTTTTATCTATGTTTTTTGTGGTATAAAACAACAGTCTTAAGACCAACTGCCTGGTTTATCACATCAGTAATCCTGCTGCACGTTCATTTGCTAAAAACAGGTGCAACCCTACAATAAATATGAAGGAATCAATGAAGCACACAAATGCAAAGTTGTTTAAATGGACTTAGTTTGGGATAGCACAGCACACTAGTGCTTATGAAATTTTGTGTGAGAAAGTCTCATTTAAACCTTGTCTGGTGTATAAAGCAATGAATTTAGCAGCACAAATGTAGTCTTACTAAACACATAAATATTGCATAAAATGTCTTCTGTTTACCTCTCAATGAATCAACCGGTATTGCATCTGCTCAACAGATCTGATACAGACGAACTTCTTTATTTATCTGTTTATTTGCCCAGATATGTATATTGGAGTCAAATCTGAGCCATTCACATTTGAAGAATTTGATCTAGGTCTTCAGTCAAAACTGATTTTTGCTTGCACATTCTTCTATGTGATTAAAAATCTCAGATTCCTTTATATCTGAATTGGTTCATTTAAGATTTACACTTAATTTTCTTCCATTTGTTAGTCTGTATAAGTTCTACTCAGAATAATTTCAGACAATTTGGTCAATAGTGCAAATGTGAGCAGCTTTATGGACTTCCTAAGGATTTTGGGCATGAAAAAGGCATGCTGCCTATGGCGGTAGGCACCATAGACAGCAGCAACATAACTTAGAGCAGCACCATCATTTCTATATGCAATAAAATGTACTTAATGTAAGCAGAAGTTTATAGAATAATTCTAGAAGTTTGAGGTCCTTTCAGAAACAGGAAGATCTGACTTTTATATTTAGAGTAGGAACCGCATTAGCAATACTGAAATCCGTTGCATTTTTGCTGAAAACCTAAACGCAAGGCATTTAAAAAGAAGAAAGAGCTAATTGAGTTATCAGTTGTGAACTATTTGTAGCATTTGACTTGGTTCATAAAAGTGAAGATCCTCCCAGGATGCAAGGAATAACTGACATTTAATGCAGTGTCATCCTTTCCCTTGTCCATCAAGGATCTATTGTGTCAACTCAAGGTCTCCATCTGGGTGGACTAACATAAGCGGTCAGAGATTTATGAATCTTATTAAAATCAAACATGCTTTACTAAATTTCAAGAGGAAATATGCATGTCAGATATCAGTAAAACTAATGAATCACTGGAATAAACTGCCCACAGACCCTAGTATGTTTCTTTCACTGAAAGTTTTTAGAAGGACTGCGGTAAGTATTATTATTATTGCCCCTTATGTTAGAGAGGTAAATGGTTAGGATGACAATTTTGTTTGTTTCCAAACTCGTACCTGACTCTTGTATGATCTATAATAACCAGCTGATCTCTGTGTCTGAGCATAACAGCTGCAGCGATTGGAAGGCTGCTGGCTTGTCCTGCAGTATTCTGCTGGGATGCTCCGGCTTCTGCCGAATACAAACTGACTATGGCAGTTATGGGCCTTCTTGTTCCTTAGCTCGACATCAGTAAGGCCTTTCCCATACAGATAGCTGACAGTTCTCTTCTTCACAGTGTAATTAGTTACCCATCTAGAGGTATTAACTGAAATAACAGCAATTAACATCTCCAGGAATTAAGAAGTGCTTAATTTACCTGACCCTCAAAGAATAGATTATCTTCAAATAGTCACCCTGGGGGCCAAAAAAGCAGTGTATTTTGCTTTGAATTCCCGTAAGACAGAAGTACTGTCGTGCTTAGGGTTCATCACCCTATCTTCTGATGTTCTGTTTCATTCGTCTCACAAATAGCCCTGGTGGAATGGTAATATGAATTGGCTTCTATGGATGCATCTCTTGTAATTCCAGAAGTACTATCTGCACTCCCATAAACAAACTCATTAAAATCTGCTCGAGCTTGCCTTGGATGCCCTCAGAGAGAGAGAGATTGTTGCTGGCTTCTCCCTTTTCCTATTTATTATAATCTCCTCTAGTTTAGTAAACTGTTTGAGAATTCAGAGTCAATTCTCAGTGACTTAATCTGAATGATGCAGCACTTCTACATTCCCAGAAGACCATGACACCAGCATACCTTCCAGAGAGATGTCACAAATCTCCACAATTTGCTGCATCCTACAGAAAAGCCTGAATTCACCCCTTTAATGCAATAGAAAATTTCTGTGTCCCCATATGATAATTCCAGAAATTTACAGAAATATGTTTTCTCTCTATAATTCAAAATACTATATACTCATAATATAACCCAAACAAGTGTCCCTTCCAGAAAACTATGAATAAATTCCTATAGCACAGGAATAGCTAGTATGACATTGTCAGATTTTGTAGTGGTCTGCTATTTACCACTTACCTGGCATCCAGTGTAAGGGTTTATTTTTCACATGGGTAAGGGATTTTATTTCCATAAATTTTCAGATGCTTCAAGTACTGCAGTTATGGTTTACTTGCAAGTGAATTTCAAAGTTACATACAGATGTTACATAGTGCTGTCATAGCAGTAAGGCTGTCTTGCATAGCATAGTAGCATCCTTCTTACTGTCTAAGATAGTGTCATAAGCTACTTCCATAATAAATAAAATCACTGTGCCACAGCGCTATTTGAGCACTGAGGTATCATTATCTGTAAGCTCCCTGGCACAATCCTGGCCAGTGCCAGCTTGTTCTGTCCTAGACAATGCTTGGCCATGGTTTACAAGATTGCACTGGACATAAAACCACATTGCATTGTGCCCCTTGCTTTCAGGTGCAAAGAACAGGCTGTATCCCAAGAGTAAACACGGGTGCAGTCTCCTGGTCTGTGTTTGACTCACAAACTGAGTTGAGTGCAGCTTCCTTTGTGCCAGGAGAGCTCTCTCTGCTCTGTCTCATCCTGCTTTATAACAGCTATCAAAAGTTCAGTGCCTTTCCTTTACCTCATATTGTCAAAGTTCTCTTTCTGGATTGCTGTTCTCTTCAGGTCTTGTAACAAGCAAAAGCATAAATCTTGGGGATGTCAGTAGGCATCTTCCCTTTCCTAAGCTTGTTCCCACAAGCCTCCCACTGTGGTCCCACTGTTTCCATTCCCGTCCCTCCCTGGCAATGCCCTGACTTAGCTGTTGACACTAAGGTTGTAGAATTTAGTGATCGTCGTTTTGGTGGGCAAACATGGCACCAAGTTTCTGAAATTAAGATGAAAACTGTTGAAGAACAGCACAGGAACAGCTTCCCGCCTAGACCTAGACTTCAGTTTCCCTTTTGTTCTTCTGGAGCCAAAAGAACTTCATATAGTAAAAAGTTAATTCATAAAAGTTCATATAACTTTTACCTTATGCTTATTTCTATCACTGTCCTCTTTTGGCTGACTCCTCAGTTCCATTCTGTGTGACACGACCTATTCCTAGAAGTGAAGATAATGCCATATTTCAGCACTCATGCCTATGCCAACTGGCCTTTCCTAGGAGCTCACGGAGCTGTGTATATACCAAGGGGCTTTTTGGTTGATTTGTCAGAAGTTCAAAAGCAGCCAGTGAAGGTTTTGTAGCTATAAGATGGCTGCTGATGATAATGTGTGAAATATAATTGTAACACAGTTAAAGATGTTAAGAGCAATTCTCACATATTACTTTACCTCCCATTTTAATGTGCTGTTTAGCACAAGAGGAATCTTCTGCTCCCAAGGAGAGGCTCCACATGGAACTTGAATCCAAGATTTCTCCCCTACACTATGACCTTGCCTTGGCTCATTTCCTGCAGCCAGATTTACTTAGATGAAAGGCTGGACTTCTGTGTAGGTTGACAGCATGCTACAGGTTTCATGAAGTCAAAATGGTACAAAGTGACTCAGATCTCTTTTTAGTTGTAGCTAAAAGAATCCAGCCTGCTGTAGTCTCCAGCTCTCTTTTGTCACGCTTACTGAAAATCCGTAAGGTAGCTTCGGAATCTACTTTAGAAATAAAACTGGCTTCTGGCTTCATCCCTGGGCTTTCTACTGTGTATTCTCTCTAAAGGCTATAATAGGTTAGTTGTTTTATAAGCTGGAATAGCCAGCAAACAGTGAAAACTAAAGATTATGCTTATTTAACAACTGAGTTAGCTGAAAGCTCTAAATATTTGCTGAATGCTATGTTTTTCTTAGTACCAGAATAGTTTTCTGCTGTGGAAGGAAAAGAATGCTTTATTAATTTTAGAAAATATTCATAGTATACTACACAAAAGATCTAAATGGTGCCTGCAAGCACTGGACAGGGCATGTGCTTTGTTATGTGAAATGCGTAGACCAGATACAGTGGTACTAGTAAACCTCAAATAAATTATTCAAAGCATTGAAAGAACGCCATTTTTTGCTATGTATCATTCTTTGCTATGTATGCTCTTAACTTTTGAAGGAAATCTTCTATCCTTAGTAACATTAGCACTCATTGGGGAAGACTAGTATTGAACTAAGCTACCCTTTTCAAGTGAAATACTTAATTGTGTTTCTCTCATACAATTAGGTTACAAGCCTGGCTAAAAATGTAATATGTGAAACCAAACCTGAGAGAAAATGTGCTTGGTCAGGAAAGCTGCATGTTACTGGAAGAGAGTACTTTACTCACTTAAAGTTACTTTTTTTCTGGTGAAAACAAGCTGTGTCTTTAGAAGTTATAATCACCTCAGATTTTTTTTTTCTATTAGCTCTAAACTCAAGGCCACATTGATAGCAAATTTAATGTGACAGGTATGATTAATTAGACAGTATGAGTTTATCAATGTGAATATGAGCCTACAAACTGCACCACCAGAATTTGCCAGTTTCCTAAAAAAAAATTCTCCCATGCTTTCCCAAATATATGGCCATCTTATACTTCTTAGATATCTGATATTCACAACAAATTTCGAGTGAAGATCTACTACTTTGTGCAGTGATAATGTAGTGAGGTATCACCATCCACATTATTAGTGAACCAGTGCTAAGATTCACCAGTCTCGGAAAGAATATATAATTTTTCAGGCAGCTAAAAGCCACTTCGGTTCCTGGCTTAAATGACTCCAGCTGCCCTTTACAGATTTTGTATTGATAGAAATTGCCTCTTGCCTGTCAGGTTATGGGTTAGCCTTATCAGAGACTGACTCCAGCAAACTGTATGAATAGAAGTGAATTTAAAAGAGGACAAAGGTCCCATTAAAAACTATTCTGTTGATTTCACACAAAAAAAATTTTGCTGTAAATAAGGAACTTAAACAGTTTACGTGGGCCTAAGTAGCTGGGTCTACCTATCTGCTGATAATGGTGTTGCTCTCACAGAGTAAGCTGTACAATAATTTATAAACTGTACATAGACTCAACCACCTGAATTCGAGAACCAAGAGGATGCAGAAAAACCAGAGGTCTCTGCTGAGGATCAAACCAGATACAAGTGCGGTGATGCAATTCTCCTTTACACGTATTCCTTTGGAGATCATTGTTGAAAGGGAGAGGAATAGGTGACAACATGGTTCATTTATAGCGAAGACAGTAGGAGAATAGTTTAGTGTGTAAGATGAGAATTAAGTTATGAGTATCCTTAGAAAAAGGCTCAAAACTTTAGCCAGATGGATGTGACATTGCCAAAGGAAGTAGAACAGTAGAGCAATTAATTTGAGGATACCTAAGAAATTGGGTGGATCCATAGCTCACATACTGTGTGAGCTCGGATTCTCTGGCATATTAGAGCCTTTCAGTGGTGCAATGGCTCTAGCATGGTCTTTTGCAGTCACTTTTAACAAGCACCAGCAACTAGAAGATGCATCAAAAAGACTTGAAAGCTCAACTCAGCGGAACTAAGAAGTGCTTAAAGAATGGGTATACTACAACACCAAGCCAAATGAGGCATCCAGAGGCACACATATTTCTACAGAGGAGTATGCACAGTGTGAACTAAATGCATATTTTGCAATTTCCACTAAGAAAAGCAAACAAGTAACAGGAAATTTCTCAGACAAAGAGGCCTCTTTTTTTTTTTTTTTAATTGTAACAACCAGAATATCTTGGGTGAAGGCTGCCCACCAGGTCCGTACCATTTTATAGTTCAGCTGACTGCATGCTTTTTCTGGTGAAGTCTCTGAAAATTGAGAAAGCAAATTCAGCAGGAAAAATACTTTGATACTGTAGTTATGTCTATTCTAAAATGACAGGTTTTGTTGGGATGAAGTTATTCAAGATACTGCCCTAAATGGCAGAGGAGATTTTTCATTCTTCTGAAATATAGTGTGAAGGAGAATTATGTTGTTAAGATCCAATTATAAGAGATGCTTCTGCCTAAATTAAGGTGCAAACAAGACCATATGCCAAAGTCAAAAGTACAGAATTTATTTAACAGTAAATGTAAGATAGAGAGATAAGAAAAAATAGGAAGGAAGGAGAGAGGGACAGAGTGAGACACAGAGAGAGATATTAAGCAAAAGATACCACCACAACGTGGATTCTTGTGGCATCCTGCTGGTCATTCTTCCCCCTGGTCTTTGGTGGTGGAGGTCGATCTTCTGGAGGCAGCACTTTTATACAGTCCAGTCTCAGGTATCCATGGGCATAGGTGCCATTCCCCCAGCTTGGGTTGCCTTTCCCACACTTTTCCACTGTGCAACTTTTTTGTCTGGGTAAGTCTTATCTTAAGTTCCCACAGTCTGCACAGTGGCATTTTGTCCTAATTCCAAACCCTCACCTTTGTTAGTCCTGGAATTAATGCCTTCCTGTTTTGCCACCTGTGCTTATCTGTGTTCCTGTTGTGGTGACCTATCTTATGGGGACAGTGTTTCCAGACAGACAAGCGACTGCATTCTTTAAGTCCTCACATATGTGACACAAGGGCATTCAAAACTCAAACCTCTTTTTTGGGGAAGGCTGAAAAAACCATGCAGTGCAACAAGTAGTATTTCTGTGGTGACAACAGCTGATAAACTGATAAAGCAAAGCTGATCTTTTGGGACAAGAAACAACATTTGCAAGGAGTTTTTCTGGTGCAGATAATATACTTCCTAAAATTAACACAGTTTCAAAAGATACTATGCAACTCTGCACGTCCTAGAAGAATGAAAAAGAGTTGATGAGTACATATTCTTAAATTGAATTTTTCTCCTTGTTTTACACCCTTTCCAGATTGCCTTCTGGAGAAATGACACTTTATGACATAATACTGTCATATGTTCACATATTTTGTGGCAAAAATGCTAATGTTACTTCCTAGCCTATTGGTCCAGTTCCAATTACCTTGGTACAAAATCCAAATAAATTTAAAATGCTTCAAAATCAAATTAGTTAGTGAAAGAATGGCAAAAGGCCCATACAAGTGCTGACTTTGAGGTATAAAGGCACTGAGAGACATACAGGTAGTTGTACACAGCAGTGGGGTTCCTGGGAGATCTGGTATCTATTGGCCTCTGAGCACTAACGTGGATTATTCTCTGGCACTACTTGTTCTGCTGCAAAGGTGGTTGATCCCATTAAACATCTCAAAGCTGAAAGGCCTCTCAAATCACTTAAAGTCGTGACATTTTCCATTTCTTCTAACCATGTGTTCTGGGCTAAAACCTGTACTGTATCTGTTGCTCAAACTTTACCATAATAGTTTTAATGACTCAGTTATGAATTTTGTGCTCCAGTGATTTTTTAGAGTCTACAGAACATCAGGGGTTTAAGTTACCAGGCTCCTTCCCCCCCTCCTTTTTTTTTTTTCCCCTCATTTTGAAATACTTCTTTCTTTGGCACTGAATTTCTTATTGATTAGTTTTAATTTGTAATGCAGTACTTAGAAAAATAGTGTCCTTACACTTTTAAAACTCAAGGAAAAACCTCAAAACAACATGATAAAAGGTACTGAAGAAAATCTTTGAAGGCATAATTGTTTAAATAAAATAATTCCATTATTTTGAAGTTAAGTGTATATTAAACATGATTAGATGCTAGAAAAAGCTTCCTCTGGTATCCAAGATGGCTGTACAATTATTGACTTCAAAGTATTAATTTAGTTAAAAATAGATGCAAACCATGTTACTCCTTTGCCACCTGGCATGTGGTCCTAGAGTTGAGCTTTCAGTACTTAGTGAAAATGTTATCAATGTAATGCTTTTTCCAGTCCATATTCTTAGAAAAGTTATCTTAGGAACTGTAAATTTTAAGAGATTTTAGTTTTAAATTATTCAATTTTAAGGGCAGCACATGCTATGAAATTATTTATATCCGAATACTCTCTTTTGGCACCCTCTTAAGTCAGGCATTTTCTAAAAATTAAGTCAGACTTTTTGTCAAATAATTTGACCTAAACTGACAACTCCAAATATATGAATTTCCTAAGCATATTATCAGCTGAGAGCAGCTAGTAGTTATAATTGCTTGTTAGCTAATACTGTACACAGAACAATTATGTTTGGAGAGTTACATAACCTTGGACTGGTCTGCAATAAGCTTGCAAATTTAGAAAGAAATGAATGACCTCTGAACATGTCTAAGACAAGAAATAATTAACAAAGAAATCTCCTGATATGCTGTAGTATACCCCAGTTTGCAGCTAAAAAAAATTATTTTCCATTTTAAATGTTAGCACTTACAGTGTATCTACTTTGTCTTCTATGTATGTCAGAATAAAATCAATAAAACTTGCAAAGAGCAATTAAAACGCAATAACAATCCCACTCAAGTTTTTTTTTTTAAGCAATATGAACAACTAAGATGATGATGATCATTACCACCTCTATTAATTTTTCCCCACAGAAAGGTAGATTTGCATATTTATGCCAGAAATACTGCACTTGCTAATACAAGCCTCCCCTTTGCCATCTCATAACCACGGGGGTGCACACCTGGTGCAGAACGTTCCGCTCCCAGCTCAGCAGAGATGTTTTAAGCCAGCACGCTTTGCTTTGCACTTGCAGTGGGTAAGCACCGCGTGCCCCATCAGGCTCCAGGTGTCACAGACAATGTTTGCACTGCCTCATGACAAGAGTAAGGTGACTGCTGCACCAGTGTCATCCAAATATAAAGATGGGTCTAGGCCAGAGTTCTCAAGCTGTGGTAAGCATCCCACTTAGTAATGTGCGAGATACTCCTTCTGTGCATGTACCCAGCCTAGCACGGAGCCAGGAGCTTTTGCTGCTGATACTGTCATTAATGCTCTTACCTAAGCAAACCACATTTAGAAAGTGCAATGTAGGATGTTCTTCCCTGCTGATAATTATAGTTTGGTAAGTATCACACTGCAATCAAGTGTTTCAGAAAGCCTGTTTCAATAAAAGGGAGTTCTGACCCTACTCACATTGTAATGGGAGCTTTTAAGTTTTCTTCAGCATTTCAATCTACGATAGGAGAATCTAGAGTGCAACAAATGAGAGAAGAACCTGTCCTGTAATCCAAACATGAAACTACTGATGAAAAAGGAAGATTTTTTTGTCCGTATTTGAAATTATTTGTGAATATTTGACTGCATTACCAGGTAATGCCATTTTCTGTACTTCTTGGCACTCAAACAATCAAAATAAAAAAGAAGATATTCAGCCAAATAAACACAGAAGTCTTGATGTGACGCCCAATATGTTTGCAGAAGTGATTGACAGCTAATGTAGTACTTCAAGACAGGATCTAAATTAAAGGTTTGCTATGAATAATGTATTTGTCAAAACTGGTCTTGTCCTATTCACAAATTGCTGTACTATGAATTTTCGTTCTGTTACATTTTTAGAAAAAAGTTTTGTATTGAAAGCTTTGACGTGAATAATTTTGAGCTATCTGGGCCCTGTATATTCTATTTTTGACATGAATATTTGGAATTACCTATTTGATGGTTCTTTAAACACAAAAATAAATTATTTGGTACCCTTTTATCCCTTAAATAAGGCTAAAAACCCCCACATAGATATTGTTTTGTTTGTTTTTAAAAATAATCTTCTTTTACCCACTTTGGAGGAAGAAAAAAATACTTCGCTAAAATACTTTAAAGGTCTGTGATATTCGCTGTTGCTTGATTCTGTCTCATGCTTTAGTCATATGTCATTTGGAGGTTTGCTTGTGAACTGTCTTTTCTCCAGTTTTGTCCCTACCCTGCAACAAAATTAATTTAGAAAAGCAATCATGTACTGCTGCAAATATTTAGAAACCACAACCAAAAAAATGCTAGTTATTATCTGCAGCATTGTTTTTTTCCCCAAAGCTGAACATAATGCCTAGTAAAATAAGTATGGATGACTGTTTCACTTTTGGCTAAAGTTATTTTCTTTTTTTTCCAGAAAATAGCATCTTCCAAGAGGTGACTAATACATCCTGAAGTATGCAATATTTTTTCTCAATATGCAAGGTTAGGCTTATTGCATCTTATTATGTGGGTCATGTGGACATAATCAAAAAAGCAAGAACTGAAAGTTAAGGATTTATAAAAAACTTTAATAAAATGCCCCACTTTCTGAACATTTCTGTTTTAATACTCTGTGTTCCAGAAATCCAGTAAGACAGAAAAACTCAGGAATATAGATGAGTCAGTAATAATAGTGGACACGTGTGACTGGCAGAATCTATGGCTTGACAAGTGTCATGTCCAAATTCAATTTTAAGATATAGTAAGTGAACTATTCACTGACATTTATGATGCATTTTAATCACCTTATTTTATTTTTAGTGTGGGTTACATATTCCCAGTATTTGTGTCTTTCTTTTGTATTTCGTATTTCACAGTGGCTCGGCAAATGGAAAGATCTGTAAAAAGTACTTGGGTAAATAAAGTGCAACTTTGATGGAATTCAGGAATGAGTCAAAAAATATATCTACAAAGCAACTATGTCTACCCAGATAAATGCCTGAACATTAAGATGGTGAAGTACCCCAAGGCTTCAAGTGCTGAGGTGACAAAACCATCTCAGCTCAACAGTGTCTTGCCATCTGTTTAACATTTAGGCTTCTTCATCATTCACAAAAGCGGATATTTCAGTGCCCAGGGACTAAAAATGCTCAGAAGAAACCTTAAAAACACTCACCATATTGAATTCAGCAGTAAATGTGCAATGTGGCCGTTTTTATTTAAAAGCACAGGCAAGATAGTGCTGCCCACCAATATACGGAAAACTGTGAGGGGAAGAAGATTGACCTTTTACTATATAATTTATTTGATATTTGTGCAAGAAATAAAAGAGTTCCATCTTATCCCATCAAAACAATCTTTTTTTTTCCTGCCAAGATAAAGGCTATGCTGAGAAAGACTTTTTATCCAGCCTTCCTGTTGAAGGTGTAACATGGTACAGCAAGGAGCACAAGGTCCATAAGTACTAAAAAGGGAACAAGTGAACCGGAAGTTATCTCCAAATCAGTGCTTACTTAAAATCTATATATTTCCTGGAAAGGAGAAATTCTGTGGCTGTGTTTAAGTACTGCTGAAAGATAGTGTCAGGAATCTTTTAAAGCTAGATGAATAAACAGCTCTAGCAGTGTAAACCAGAACCCAGGACTATCCTTATTACCATCCTGGAATTATAATCTTGGCTGTGGATTCTGCCATGAGAAGTGGAGCATACACGGTAAATATGTAGACTTACTGCTGGACTCATTGTTAGGGCTACAACACAAGCAGGGAGAAAAAGATGTAGTTTGGAATGGTTTCAGATGTAGAAGGATTTACATAAAATGTAATTGCATAACATGTGTCAGTTTCTGGCAAATAATCAAGCACTATTCAAGTATTGTTAAGTACATCCTGCATAGCTGGGCAAATCATCATTTGCAAGCATACAAATCTTCCAGCAGACTGTGTACAGTCTTAAATACCACATATGTTTCTACTCAGAGAATCCCATAGCTGGAAACAGCCTTGGTAAGTAGCATATCAGATGCTCTCACTCCAGAACTTGAGGCTCTTCCACTCCCCATGCACATGTTGTGTACCACCTTTATGGAGATTTTAGGTGTTTAATTCAGACTTATGTAATATACATCTATAATACAAAAACATAGTGCTATTTGGAAGTGGTTCTTCACACATTTAAGAAGCTCAGAGGTTCTTCATGCTGCTAACTATTTCAGTCTACTTTTCCCCCCCCTGTATTTCCTAATCCCATGAAAAGGGCATTTAAATGGCATACATCTTGGTATAGCTCCAGCTGATATGGATATTGAAAGATAAAGCTATCAAAACCTGAATTTTTGACAGGAAGATTATAGAAGTTTTATTAAAAAGCCTCTGAAAATATGTCCAGAATGTATGAAAATATACTGAGTTTCCTAAATTATATTCCAGTGAAGATAAGAAAGATTTCTTCCTCTTCAGCAAGGATACAATAAAACCAGTCCTGCAATTGTAACACAAAATGTCACATTTGTCTTCAGGTTAGTCATTCAGGATGAAACCCGCAGTTTTGATTTGGATTTTAGTGATGTAAATGGCATTGAGCTATGGCCTATTGTCACATGTCATGGAATCAGAAATGCTGGGGCTAGAAGTGACCTCAAGAACTTTTCTTGTCCATCAGTCTGTCCCAAGGCCAGATAAAATACCTCTCCCTCTTTCCAAAAGAGTTGTGTAACATATTCATACAGATCTTTGATGATGGACATTCCGCAACCTCCTTATTCAGTAACTCTGAAATCCAAAAAGACCTAAATATTCTGAAAGTTTCTCTGGCTTATTTGTTTCACTAAGAATGAACTCAAAACTCTACTCACCAGCTGACTTCGCTAGATCCTCACAAAATTTAGGTATCTCTGGTCCAGATGAGAACTTGACTGAGAGGTTTATGTAAAGTGAGATTTAAATGCCATCACAATTAATAACTTATTAAAGCCCAAGGAGTTCTACTGATATCGAGGATATTCATCGAATATATTGTTACCCAGTATGAAAAAGGGGATCAGAATCTGCCACTTTGATAAAATTCTTTTGGACATTTTTAAAATATGGCTTTGATAAATGAGGTTTCATTCTGCAGGACATTGTTCACAGCAACTGAGGTATTGACCAAATTAAAAAAAAAAGGGTTTTTTATATTATGATAACTGCATTCTGATCCAGATTCAGTTTTCTGTAGTAGTGGTAATATAGTACCTCTACTACAAAACAAACATATACTTCATGTTGGCATTTCTTGTATAAATGGATGAAAGATCCTAATTCAGTTTTTGATGTAGTTTTGCAGTCAACTGCTTGCTTTGCATAATTGGAGTGACAGATGCACTTTATTGTAGTAGCAAATCCACTTTGTAGCACACTTTGTAAAATGGTAGAATGGGCCTGGATCTTGGCCAACATCAATAATGGAATAATAAACTTATAGAAGTAGCAGGGAAATTGCAGTTGTTTTAATGAAAATGCCACTTCTCATGCCTGTTCTGAGGTTATTCTGCTCAACAGTTGCTGTTAGGACAGAGGACTTTTAAGAAAAATTCTCAAATATTTTTGTTTGAGAGAGGTAAGAAGTGATACTGGAAAATAAGATTCTGAAAGAGCCTCAAAGAACAACATCCCTATATTATGCACATAGAAAAGCACAGAGAAAGTAAAGGATGATTATTGAGCCACAACTTATATGAGCAGGTCTTTTTGTACAGCCCTATAAACCAAGCAATGCTGTCCAAAATTGTACTCCATCCCGACTGGAAGTCAGACAGGAAAACACCGCCTGGTCTACAGGGTTTTCCTGCACTAATGCTTTCCTTGTCTGCATCGCTCACTCACCTGATTGTCAGAGATTTGTCTACACAGCTTTCTTGATTCATTTTTGCCAGCCTGAATGGGACGAATCTAGGAGAAAAGCAGGATCGCTCACAGGAGTTCTGTGAAAAGTGTCAGTGCATGTCAGAGCATTAAGTCAGGCTGGTATTGATATGATTTCTCCTTCTGACAGTTGATCAAATGCTCAGCTATCAAAAATCACTGCCTCTCATAGCTGCTGCTTAGAAGATAACCTGCAATGTAATGCTCTTGAAATGTGATTTTTTTTGAGGTATATTAGGGAGTTTTTTGTTTGTTTTTACTCAGTGAGTAAGAAGACAGGAGATACTTGTTGAAAACAAAATTGGCTTCATGATGTAATATCTATTATTCCACGTGATTTTGCAAACCTGTCCTTAAATAAACAAGATGCAATCCCCTCTGAAGTTTCATAAGTTCACAGAGTNAAGTTCACAGAGTCATTAAATTTGGAAAAGACGTCCAAGATCATCAAGCCCAGCCTTCAACCAAACACCACCATATCAACTAAATCATAGCACTTTCACGTTCAGTCGCTTCTTTAACATTTCCAGGCAAAGCAACTTCACAACCCCACTGGGCAGACTGTTCCAATTCCACCTTACAGTGACAAAATTCTTCCTGGTGTCCAGCCTGAACCCTCCCTGGCACAGCTTGAGACCATGTCCTCTTGTCCTGATGCTGGTTGCTTGGGAGAAGAAGCCTACCCCATCTTG
>WEIT01027962.1:110125-122160 GCA_013389985.1 Dryoscopus gambensis | reverse complement strand
GTCCAAAGTGGCAGTTCTGTTGACCCTCCTCCTTATTTCCCCAATAACCAAAAACTCCATCATTTTGTGATCTCTGTGCCAAAGAGGCCTCCAACCATCACATCACCCACCAGTCCTTCTCTGTTCATTAACAGCACTTCCAGTGTGGCACTTCTCCTGGTTGGCACATTCACTAGTTACATCAGGAAGATCTCTTCCACACACCTCAGGAATCTTCTGGACTGTTTTCTCTCTACTGGGTTGTATTTCCAGCAGATATCTGGTAAGTTGAAGTCCCTCATGAGTACAAGGATTAACAAATGGGAAACTTGTTTGGAGCAGCTCTGTAGTAATTTCTGAGTGTTCAGGTCAGGTTATTGGAAGGTTTTGAGCCTTTGCATCAAAAGACAGAACTGAGAGGTTTTGTGATTTGCTTTCTTTAACTACTGGTCTTAGGAGGGCTCCCAGCTACCTTTCAGCATGCTTAGAGAAGGCAGCTTGACACAGGAAGAACACCTTTAAATCTGTGTTCAGCTGCATAGGAAACATTTCCTATGTGTGAAAGACTTAAAACCAAACAGCTAACTTGATGTCTTCTCCTCCAGGAGCACGATATTGTGGGAATCCATATAAAAGTAATTACTAGTATTTAATCTCAGTTTATAACCCAGAAGGAGATGTGTGAAACTTCTTAAAGCATTTGTGCTTGGAAGACTCAAGTTATGTATTTAAAATGCTACTAATAAGGAGCAATTTAGTCAGTATATTGAACTGATTATTGATACGTTTTCACAAGATTGCATTTTTTAGTAAACTAGGAGATTCTTTTTTAAAGACACAAAAAGAATAGTTTAAGTTAAGTCAGAGCACAGGAAGCAAGGGAAAATTGGATATCATTGCCTGTGAAAACACTGAGCTGAGAAGCTATTCTGAAGCAGGACAGAAAAGTTCCTGGCATGCAGGAGATCAAAAGAACTCTCCTACAGGTCTAAAAATGAACACTTGCTCCGTGGAGAGTAATTATTTTGGAGCAGCCAGCTGAGACACAGGACCTTGTGGGACCAGAAGAAGTTACAACTAGCTTCATTATCATCAGGAGATCAAAAGATTTTAAGATAGATGAGCATGCCAGGTGCTCTCTCAGGAAATACTGTCCCTTTGTTACAATAGCTTAACATTTCCATTTTAAGAAGGCTGTTATGTATCTATGTATGATTTGTATCTGAGTCATAAAAGCTGCAGATACCTGAACATAGTCAGACTTACTGAGAAAGTGCCATCTCCCCTGAAGTAATGTTACCCAGATGTTAGCTGAGTACAAGGAAAACATAAATAAACTGGAGCAAGATTAGCCAGGAGCTGGAACAGTTTCCCTCTGAAAAGAGACTGAGGGAGCTGGGCTTGTTGTGCCTGGAGAGAGATGGCTCTGGGGGGTTCTTAATGCTGTCCTCAACTATCTAATGGAAGGAAATAAAAGACAAAAGAGATGGACTCTTAGAGGAAAAATGAGAGGTAATGGACAAGAGATGGAAGATGGCAGATTCTGGGTCAATATTAGGAAAAAAACCTCACCAAGACTGTAATCAAACACTGTAATGAGTTTCCAAAGAGGCTGAGGAATCTCCATCCTTCAATATATTTGAAGATCAATTGGAGAAGCCCATGAGCAGCCAGCATGAAGGGAACCTGCTCTAAGCAAAGGAGTTTAAATTGCTATAGGTCCTTCCAACCTGCATAATTCTGTGATTGTAAGCTGTGGGTTACAATACAAGCAGAATCAATGGTGTAGTGTGTTTACCTTGGTTGGCTGCCAGACCCCTAGCCTGCTGCTCTGTTTCTCCCTTCTCAACAGAACAGGGGCAGAAAATAAAATAGAAAAGCTCATGGAATGAGGTGAGGAATCTAAATATTCATTGCTTCCCATGGGCAGGCAGATGTCTAGCCATTCTTTGGGCCTCCATACCTATAGCAGTTGCTTGGAACCAAAGAACATAACCACAACTGCACCCACATTTCCCTCCTTACCCTCAGCAGCTGATTGCAATGTCATATAGTATGGACTGTCCCTTGAGTCAATTCGGGTCAGCTGTCCTGGCTGTGTCCCCTCAGCCTCTTGCTCACCCCTGGCCTACTGGCCTTCGGAGAGGAGGGAAAGCCTTGATGCAGTGCAAGCACTGCTCAGAAAAGTCAAAACATTCGTGTGTTCTCAACAATGTTCTAGCTACAAATGCAAAGTACAGCACAATATGGGATAGTATGAAGAAATTTAACTCCATCTTAGCCAGAGATGGTACACTGGAATATAACCGCAGAGGATACAGGCTTATTGCTTGAAAGGGATGTCCACAGGGATGCAGGGATGGATCAAAGAATACTGTTTACCCTGAACTGTGACAATAATGTTGTTCAGATAGTTCCACTTATTTCTATTTCAATCCAATTCATCTGACAATGCACAGTTGAAGCTGACCTTAGGATGTACATGCATGAGAAGACAATTAAACACTGTGCTCCCAAAGTGCTAAGCAATGACTAAAATTTAACTGAAAGAACTCGGGTATGCCAAGGATAAATTGCCTGGGAAAAAAGCCTAGAATTAACTGATTTTTTTTTTACATTTTAGTATTGATTGGACTGCTTGAGTGGTGAAAATTACAGAACAGCAAATCCAATTAGCAATTTTTAAAATAAGCAAATAGGCTTTGGTGGCCAAAGCTTGGTTTTAGTTTTTTTTCCTTCAAGGCCTGCTTCCCAGTTTTAATGCCTAATCCCTAAATGTACTGCTGAGTACATTTAGTGATAATTCAGAAGATCTTTCTATCAACAGCTTCTGAATTTTCTGTACCACAATGGGTGTTGTTTATCTTAATCAAAGTCAGTCTTCTCAGCTTTAAGGCGCACCTCCCTACCTCCCTCTGTTCTTCTGCCTTCCTGGCAGTTTAGTATTCACAGAGGTGTCCCTATGCAGCCAGGAGCAGATTTGTTCAAACAGAAAAAAACCCCAACCCTGGCACCTGATCGAGAGAACTGGTTTAGATGGGTTGTCTAGCAAGCAGATCGCACACTAGGGGTCTCTGATTACACATCAGATTTCTCCACAGTATTACCTGAGGAACAGAGGCAGAAAGTGAAAAAAACCCAACCACCACAAACTGATATTTTTGAGGGGCATTTTCACTATGTTTCCCAAGGACAGTTGAGCCAATATCTGGTGAAGAAAGAACTCTGACTTGCTGAATATAGATTAGCTCTTAATGAACATGGTATGGAATGTGAGGGATATGATCTATAAAGAGTCTGTAGAAGAAACAATTGTTAAAGAAACAGTTAAAGAAAAGGAAATGACATTAAGATCTATAGAACTGAATTCTATCTGTTACAGGGTAGATAGATGACAAAAGCTGTTTCTTGTTCTACTATCCAGGTGGAAGACAATTTCCACTTTTCATTATTCAGACGGGTAAAATCCAGACAAAGTTTATTTATGACTAGTTCAAACTAATTTGTTTTGTTGCTAAATTTTTTTAGCTTAAACTAGCTCTTCTCTCTCCCTCTCATCTGTCATCCTGACGATTTTACAGACTGATTTCTAAATTTTACTTCCTAAATTAAATGAACGGGTTTTTTTCTCAAGTGCCCTTTCCAAACATAAGGTCTCCATTGTTGCCCATTTCTAGCAGGATTTCTCTGCACACATTCCAGTCTAAATTCATCTCTCTTAAAATGGATGAATAAAACTGTGTGATGTGTATGAGTGATCACTAATGGTTTAAACAATGGTAATGATTGCAAGATGAAATCAGACTAGCACTGAGAAGCTTTTCAAGGTGTTTAATACAGGTGGCTGAGTAAAAAAAAAGTTATCTAATTATAGAAGAAGTAATTTTTGGCCTTTCTGGAGTCAAATGCCTTGGATGAACTTGCAGTGTAAAATTAAAAGAAAAAATTTATTTTGACACTAGGACTTTCGCTACTGAAATATTTCAGGTGACAGGGTGAAAATAAGCATTCCAAACCTACCTTTAGTATCTAGAGTTTCAGTAGGAATACTATTTGGACCGAAGAAAGAAGTTGAGGATTAGTAGATAAATTTTTTTTATTGTATTAGAAAACGTTTCTGTATGAAACAATATTTTGCCACGCTTTGCATTATGTGAACTAAAAAGAACTCACATAGGATATGTAGATTGGTGTCAGATAACAAACAAAAATAATGAGTAAATGAAGGACCCAGAAGTGTTGGTTAGCAGCTGGCTGAACATGAGCCAGCTTGTGCCCAGGTGACATCCTGGCCTGTGTCAGCAATAGTGTGGCCAGCAGGATCAGGGCACTAATTGTTCCCCTGTACTCAGCACTGGTGAGGCCACACCTCAAATCCTGCGTGCAGTTCTGGGTCCTTCACTATAAGAAAAATATTGAGGGGCTGGAGATTTTCCAGAGAAGGGCAACGGAGCTGGTGAAGGGTCTGGAGAACAAGTCTTGTGAGGAACAGCTGAGGGAGCTGGGGTTGTTTAACTTGCTTAGCCATGGCATGGGGTTGGAACTAGGTGATCTTTAAGGTCCCTTCCAATCCAAATAATTTTATAATTTTATATTATTATGAATCATTTAAGTCTATTATGAATGATTTAAGTCAAACTTTTTCTTTTCCAGATAGAACTATTATGGATCTTAATGCAATGGCACTCACTTTATTATGGGTTTCTTTCCAGAGTTTGCAGAAACAGATTATCAAAAAAAAAGAAACAATAATTTGCTTAATAAAGACTCATCCATGGTCTGCTACTGTTACTTTGGGATGTCAGAAAAACTCTTGAAAAGAAGTTAAAAAAAAAAAAAGTAGAGAAATTAATTTAATATGGTGATTTTATGATGAATGTCCCCATTTTCTATATTAAATAGTTGTAATCAGCAGTTCTTACATTAAAATATTACACGAATGGCATTAAGAATGGATAGTCAATCCAAGACAGCAGTCATTGCAAATAAACTTTTCCTAGGCCTCCTACTTAGAAAATTATGCAGATCTAGTAAAAATATCAAACAAAATAAAAAACCCAGCAGAGATAATTTAAGCTCTGAAACTGTAAATTTCTGAAAACTTCCTTGTGAGGGAAGTTATTAAACAACATGCCTAAAAAAGAGCTGTTGCCATCTCACTCACTGTCATGCTGTACAGTTTTAGGGTCTAGATGATGCTGTGTTGGCATTTCGATTTTGGTGAGGAGATGAGTTATTCGAAGCTGATGTTTATTTGCAGAAGTTCTGACTAGTCAAATATGAACACTTTGATATAGAAACTGGGTTATTTTTACCTTGACTTTTCCTCTAGCATTCCTCTTGATATTAATGGAAACTTGGGTCAAAGCTCTAAACATATATGAAGCATAACTGCACGCAATTCTCATGATTTGACATACCTATTGCTACACCATCAGAAAATACCATTATCCCAAATATCTTCCAGCAATTTTCCCTGTGCTCTTTCAGTGTTACTAAATTGTGATTTTCAGTATGGCTTGTTTTAGTAATATTGACAAGTGGCATATAATGACTCAATCAAGCATATCAAGTCCTGTAATTTGGCCTAATTCAGACATCAATGAAAGGTGTGAAGCTTTTACATTTGCTGTACTGAAACTAATGTCCATCAGAAAGCAAATTGATTTTCGGTTACAATAATCAAAATTTGATTGCCTAAAAAAATGTTGTCAACCCTGCTAAATTGGTAATGAATGAACAAAGTAAAGTGAATGCTGAATATCTGTCTCACATTTGCCTTTTCACTGGTGTATTATTTCTAGCTATTCAAAGTAATTTTCTAAAAGATTAAAAGCCTCAGTCATTTTTTGTATGTCTACTTTGTTGAATACTTCAGACATATCTTTAGCTCATATTCTATATTATGGTACTTCATATAGGCAAAATGGATTTTCTGTTATAAGTGTTTCTGATTTGGCAAATAGCCAAATGCAAGAGAAAAAAATGTAAAGTGTGGAGGAGAGAACTTATCTCCACCAAACTGTGTATCCCAAATGTGGCTCCAGCTTTCATTTTATGACATATACATAGGTGGTTTGCACAGAAAAACTTACAACAGTCTTGAAAATCAAATAAGAAAGCATGATGATTATGTCTATGTCTATAATTCCTCTTTTTAGGGAAGCTGTAATTCCCCTAACAACACTGATTAAGAGACATGTCTGTTTTTGTTCTCTTTATATTGTTGGCGATCTAAATAATCTTAAACAGTTCTACAACAATTATAGTATAAACCCTGAAAAATATCTAGTATTGCTTTTAGTTAATGTTTTTACTAATCTGAAATTCTGGAAGTAATACAAATACAATAGGGTAAATCAGTTAATCCTTGATGTCATCTCTCTAAAATTTTCTACACATTAATCTTTTGAGTGTATTTTCTATGTCTTGATCTATGCCTGGAGATCTACATTTCTTCTAACAGGCTTACGAGCAAGTTGTTAATACCATGGAAACATTTGTTTTATAAAACTGAGTCATGGTTTAGGAATCGTATTAATGCTCCCACTAAAATGAAAAACCACAAGCTGCTCCTCCCCCCAACCCCTTCCAGTGAGAGACAAAAGGCAGAGATCCCAAGTAGAGATAAGAAGAATTATAGCAATGCGATAAGAAAACCAACAATAACAGCAACAATATTAAGAACAAAAGTATAGAAAAAGAGGGTGATTCATATCCAAAAAATGCTCACCGATCGAGCAACCTGACCTGGCATTGCCTGGCCCTCTGATGCACAGAACAAAATGGCCTCTGGACCCTCTGCATGAATGTTTTCGCCCCAAGCCCAAGACAATTGTGGGGAATCTGACAGGCAAAGCCTAGGCGCTGCGGAAGATCTCGCGATGTTACGGCAAGGAATAGGGCCCCTCGATCCCTCTCCTCTATAGATATGTTATCTCTTAAGACATACCAACCCTCTCCCTGGAATGTAACCCCTCCTGGTCCCTGTAGTTTTCCACTATCCCCTACCAGCCTGAAGAAGACCAGTACACCCCCTCCGGTGACGTAGCAAAGACCCCTAACTATTTAACCCTGTAAGATAAGATAATAAACGCCATTTTGCCGTCCACCCCATTGGTGTAAGCGTGTCTGGTGGCCCGAGTAGCCCGAGGGAGGTTGGGCTGCCGTGCTGTCTCTTGGAACCAGGTCGCCTGCCTTTATCAGAAGGCAACAGACAATGAAAACCAATGGTGGACAAACACTCTGGTCGAGACTCTGGCAGAGTTACCCCCCTGCTCTGTTTGCCACTCGCTCCCTCTGAAAAGAACAAAATGAGCCACCTTTTTCCTCTCCACCTGAATCCATGTCCACCTTCAGTTCTGGTGTGATACCCTATTCCGTATTGTCTGCCCTATGCCAGACATGAATCCTGTGCCTTCCTGTGTCTTTAAGCTGTTTCTCAGGAGAGGTGGGAGAGAAGCCAAGCAAATTTTTCAGAGCGGTTTGTGCTCAAGGACACACACACACTCCCCTGCGTTCTGGCTGCTATAGAGCTGAGGAAAGCACCTTCCTGCTTTTTCCCAGCTCTCAGATCCTTTTCTTGGGAAAAAGATGGAGAGTTAAAACTCTTTGCTTTTTAGTTAGCCTGCTAGCTGAGGCAAAACCTTTTCCTGGGACTGTTCTGCTCAGGTCCAGGACATCACCAGGAGGTCCCACACTGTGGCCTGGAGGGGCCTTCGCCAAACCCCAGAAAGGCACCCAAGCACCCACAGAAAGGACTCTGAAATTTACCCAGGTTTCTTCTCCACAGTGAGAGGTTTCATTATTTAACATCATTCTTTTTTTCCCCCATGCCTGCGTGCACTTTGCTTGTTCAATAAATAGGGTTTTTTGCTTTCCTCTGAGGAATTTCTTCCTGAAACTGGTGGGGCAGGGGCTGCTGAAATCTGCTTTCTAACAGAGGGACATTAATTTTGGATGTTTTCCTCCAAATTTGTCTCAAACCAAGACATCTTCTCAGAAGTGAGAACCCCTTACTCCCAGCCCCAGCAATGGTGTCAGTGGCGTAGAACAACAACCTAGACATGCCCCTGTGACTCTAGGCTCCACCCCCTCACATCCTTGGCTGAAATTAGGATGAACTATAAATCAATTAAATTGCAACAATCAATGTGCAATGTCTCCAGAGCACTGTTCATTTATGCAGAAACTAAACTATTAAGCTAATTTTATTTAATTAAGTCTTCCCTGTCCAAGATTTTCCCAGGAAGTCTCTACACTGAATCAGTATCTTCATGGCCTTCATGTTTACTGGCCATACTGTGGTATTTTTAAGTGTAACTTCCCATTGATTTCTAGGAAAGGAAACTTAGGAACAGTGTGCATTGCCTAACAAGTGGTAGAATTCTTAAGAGAATCACCAATCGTAGAATAACCATCTTTATGTGGTATTCATAAGACATCAAAATCTAGTAGAGTTCCATCAAGATAAAGCATGTATAAGAAAGGTCTGATCTTGGTCCCTGTTTGAATTGTATTTATGATGTTCTTGTCCTTGACTTCTACAAATCTAGTTAATTTTCAGATGGAAAAAATTCTATCCAATTAATAAAAGTTACATGATTTAACTGCCATCAAATATAGATCTATATTTGTTGCAGTGCATTCTCTGCAACATTCCAGAGACAGCGAGGCCTGTGGAAAGAATTAGGGAAAACTCATATTTGTAGATGTTGCAGGAGATCTTAATAACCAGCCCGCATGGCTGGGAGTCTAGCACCAGACTGAAGAAATCACGGCACAACCCAGAGTTCCCGGGGCGGGGGGCATACAAAGTGACCAATGGGCCACAGAACTTGTGTACCTGTGACCAGGGGCAGGGGAGACCCTGTGCCCAAGCCATGCGTCCACCCAGGGCCCCCTCCCCCCAGGGGAAACAGCGGGGAGGGGGACCCCAACATATATTCACACACTGATTAATTTAAAACTCAGTTTGCATCTTCAGCTCAGCTTGTTCTGTCTCTGAGACTCAGGTAGGCTCTTTAAATGTTTCCTTTAAATTTTAGAGATCTAAACTAAATCATGCTAAAACTGAAACAAGGTTTAGCCCCATCTCTTTCCTCCACTCTTAGTTGCAACATAATTGAGAAGCACCTGAAACTGCACACGTACTTGCTGAAAATGTTTTGAATGTTGCCTTTATCCATGCTACACAACAAATTGTTTGCTGTTGTATTGTCCTAAGATATGTGGAAAAGCTGGCTTTCAAAAAATCCCAAGACAAGGACCTGGACCTTATTTGTCTCAGTCCTTGCATAAATGAGCTAAAACAGAACTTTTCAGCGCCGGATGGACAGAGCCATCCTTACATAAGACTGGAAATAAAGGCAAAAGAAGACTTCACATAGTCTTTGGAGGCATAGCTGCAGTTGTTAGCTTTGGAGAAAGGATGCTTAATCTGGATCATAAGTAGATGAAGATACTTGGTTCATAAATTTGGGCATCTTTATAGTAGCTGGGATGCACTTAAAATGTCTAGTTAGTTGACTGGAATGGTCTACCACTCAGTATGCAAACAACTTTTAGATTCGGCTTTAGAAACTGGATACATACAAGGGTATATGTGTGAAGTCTTTCACAAACAGACAGGAATTTTCCACCTACCAGCTCTCTGAGACACACAGCTATCAGCCAAATCTTAGCCAGAAGCTCTGTAGCCCCACTAGGAAGGTACATGGTAGAGACAGTTCAACCCTGTCTGACTTGAATATGCCTGACTCTTTGGCGGGATCTAGTCCTTAGGCTGTGTGAACTTGAAATCTTCTTGACCTCATAAATGTTTCCTGTGTTTCCTTTTGGGGGTCATGTACACACAGGGTAAGATCCAGGTGCCTCCAAGGGTGCCTCCAAGGAAGGGACAGTCTCTCCCACAGCACATATTGTTCCTTTTCTCATGCTGCCATAAGCAGAAATGCTGTCCAATCTCCAACCATTTACCTCTCCATTTTCCTGTGATAGGAATTGTCTGGCTTTGGGTTAATTCCAATTTCTTCCTGTAGTGGCATCATATTCAATTTTTCCTGAACTTCTTTCTTAGGTAGAAAGCCATCTATGAATGGAAATAGAATCAGTAAATGTAGTTTAGTTCTGACCTAAAATCCAATCATGATCTCCCCATTTCAGAAGCTCATTACTGTGGACTAGTCTGTTGTGACAGCATTTCATTAGCTTGAACTGGAAAGGGCAAGAATGATGTGTGCCTGTCAAATCTGAACTGGAGGAAGCTATTTGTGCTGGTTTTTGTATGCTTCCTAACTCTAAAGGTAGTGGGAAGAGACCTGCTGTTTTCTTATGAACTTTGACAGTGAGCTTCTCTCCATCTGTGTTCAAATTGTTTAAGCCTGATATTTTCATTAAATCCATGGGTAAGTGTTCTGTGTATGTTTTTGCATGTAGATTTACTATGTGGATTTTTAACTTCCTTGATCCCCAGTGTAAAAGTGTGTGAAATGGAATCAACTCCATTTTTTATTTCAAGTGGATCCTGTAAAGTTTATTTAATTCATCAAGACCTCTGAAGCCCTCAGGGGAATAGAAAATAAAAAGGGATGCATAAAGTAATTAAGATTTTTTAGCCAAGCAAAAGAACTAAAAAAGCAGTATTATTATTAGAATGCTGGAAGTGGAAAAAAAGAGAAAATGCTGTAAAGAAAGCTCTTTAAAAAGTTGAAAGATTGTCAGACAAGATCATAATTTAGGGTTTTACAAGGATGGGTTCCTATGAGACTGTAAATACAAAAATCTCAGTCTACATCAGGAGAAAAGTAAATCCAGTAGTAAACCAAACCACATTAGTGGTGCTTGGGAATTTTGAAGTGAATGCTGCTTCAAACCACTCTAACAAGATGGAATGGAAAGTGATGTGGAAAGAAACCACAGCAAAATGCCATTGTTACGGTCTCTCGGGCAAAGGACTGACAGATATTTTATATACTGTAGACAAAAGCACAGATCCCTGAAAGCAAAATCCTCTCTTGAATCCACGAACATCAGTATTGTAAATTTACCTCAACATCTATGGCAGTTAACTAAATGACTATTGTGACATTATTCACAGAGTCAGAAATATCTCATCTATTCCTCCAGGTGAGAAATGTTTGCTCTCAACTATGACGTTCTCCTTACTCCTCTACTATTTAATTAATATTTCTTGAGCTATTTCCATGGTTCTAACAATACTCTGCAATACGCTTGTGTGATTCTAGAATAGGTTTCATCAACAGTGATCAGTCTGAGGTTTTAAAAATACTAAACAGTGTAGGCAAAAGTGTGCTCCCAATACATATACTGGAGTTTTAGGGCCCCCTAATGGAGAGAAATCATTTAAATACTGTTGAGTGATGGAAAAGGGAGAAGGTACTCTATAGTACACAGATGCTAATTTAATCCTGAAAATATGATAAATATTTGTCCCATGCCATCTTCTGACACTGTATTTGTTTGAATTCTTTGATAATGACCACCATTGAAGGAGGCAATGTTGGCACGGTGGATTGAGATGAGAATTGTGAGGTATATCGCAAACTATTTCATACAGGGTTGGTGACTGAAATATTATCAAAATGAAGTGTTGTACACTAGTCTTCTCTTGTAGTTGAGTCTTCCCTCAAAATCCAGGCCTGTGGCCTTGCTGACATGGGCCATGGTGACAAATCTCTTTCTAAATCACATTAATTTAGTTGGAGTGAAAATATAGTTTGTCTGGGAGATGGGGAAAGGGGAAGTTACTGCCTCCCCTGACCTGTTTTATAAAGTGAAGGGAGCGGCTGGCGTTGTATCTTGGTCCAACAGTTTAGATATGCCTGACAGCCTGTCAGTTGTTGCCATAGAGAGGAAAAGAGGTGTCAAGGGGAAGTTGGGTAACAAAGAGAATGAGGAGATTAGTTCCTATAGCTGAAAGATTACATCAGTGATAGGTGCTGAGAAACTTTACATCTCTACCCAAACAGAATTGTTTTATTTCTGAGCTGAAAGTGGAACACTGTTTAGTGGTATAGGGATCCTTTTTTTTTCGG
>WEIT01027962.1:92755-110093 GCA_013389985.1 Dryoscopus gambensis | reverse complement strand
ATTCTCTAGGCTAGGTACTGACATAGGAGAAGATGGGGACTACAGTGTCAAGTACGATGCTGATTGCTCAGTCATACTGACTGCAGCTGACCTTTGAGAACATCAGCTTATTTGGGACCAAAAAGCAATAGGCTTCCTCTAAAGTTCTCTGTGTCTGATTATTATTTCTACCTCAGACTGAACATTTCTATCCCTCTGCAGCTGGAATTTTAATTGCTCTGTTCCTGTAACAGCTGCTAAGTAGCTTTTCTCTTCCCCTAGCTGCTCTATTACAGCTACATAGCACCAAATGCAGTTAATTTTTTTTATCCCTGAATACTTAATTTTTATCTCATTTCAGTTAGCTTGGCTTCTTAGGAAATGAATGGAGCATTAATGTGGTTTAAAAGTGTTGGTGGCTTTCTCAGACTGACAAGCACTGGCATACTGGCATTTTGAACTTTGTTTGTAGATGATGCTGAAGTGCAGTGAGGACACGCCAACATTCATCCTTGGCATGCTAGATTTGTGCAAGGAAAGCAAGGTGCCTTGTACATGTGTTTTGCAATACTGCAGGGAAGGCTGAATCTAACAGATGAAGAAGAAGATCTATTGATGTTTCACTACTGTAAGCTGTAAATGCCTTTCAGAGCCACCACCTGCACAATTCCTCAGGCTGAGCATTATCTCCCCTGGCCTAAAACAGAATAGTTTCTCCTCATGGAAGGCCAGCAACATGTCCTTTCCAGGCATCCCTGATCAAATTCAAATTCTGGGATCTAGTCCAGGGATTCATGGTGGGATTTGGAGGTTGGCCAGCACACACATCGTGCTCCTTATCTGAAGAGGCAGCTAGCAAATGTTGTTTTAAGAACAAGCCCCTTTTTTCACTGTTCATTTGATTTTGTGAGTTGCACTGCTCCTGTGTCTCTAAAGCTGATTGGAAGGTCTGAGAAAGAACTGCGAATAAGTCAATCAGCAATCTGTGTCCTAAATACTGACTTTGGCTACTATTAGGAGTATTTAGATTCGGGAGCAAGTGCTCTCACTGGCTGCCAAAGGACAGGATTACTTATTAGAAAAATAGGTCTGACAATCTGCTTCATGGAGAAAATACATCTGGGCCCACCTTATGTGTGTGGCCATCTTGGAAAACAAATAATCAAGGCTAGTGAAATGGAAAGGATGATCAATATGATATCTGCTTGCTGTTTACAAGTAACTAATACTCCATATATGCTCAAAAATGAGGATCTGCATGTATTCCATGATCCCTGGTTCGAAAGGGTAGATTAGCACTTAGTTTGCCGGCAGTTTAAGAATGGTACAGAGTAATGGCTGCTCTTTAGATGCTAAGGAAAAACTATGTTAAAATAAAAACATAATTTTACTATTATCAAATAGACATAATTGTTATTCTTTTACAACTTTGTTTTGTATCCAGGTAAACAAAAGATTTTTAAAAACCAGTTACACTATTTGTTTATGTCCTATCTCCTTCTACATTTTAATACCTAATAATTTTCTATTTCCTCATTATTTGTTTTAGGGAGCCTACCCATCTTTTAGAGAAGACTTTAGAGTTCAGTAGCTCAAAAGTTACAGGAGATTTTGCCTGCCTTATACTGCTTAATTGACCAGAGGTTACGTAAAAACAGTTTTCAAGAATGAGTAAAAACTTTCCCATGAAAGCAAGGTCTATTGGCTACCTAAAGTTTGAACAGCTAAAACTAAGAATTCTCAAAATCTCTTGTGTTTTTGGGGCAAGTCATGTTCTCTTCTTGACTTTCTAATGTCTTTCCTCTTTAATTTCCTGTTGCATCTCTCTGTTCTCCTCCCTTTCTTCCATGTGATTCTTCTTTCCATATCCTACATGATTCCTCTCCAATTCTCATCATACCTTTCTTTGCACACTAATTATTTATGTACTATTAGGAAGCCTGCATATGATTTTTCAGACATCTGACTTAATGATCTCAAAAATGTGCCAGCAACACATGCTATTTTGAAAATCTTAATGCTAGAGTATCACCACCATCTATGTCAAATCTGCTGGTGAAGCCTGAACTCGCCCCAAGTTAACAGCAGGTGATCCCAGACATCCCAGTCCCTGGGAGAAACAGGGTCTGGCCACGATCCTACAGCAAGGAAACTCCTAGCAGTGCTTATTCTACACTGCTGAGGAAATGAGGCATACAGGAAAAGAGGTAGATGTATAGAGTGAATAAGAAATACTTCTGTGCTTGGAAGAAATCCTGCATTTTGGCCAGCCCTGAAATGGCCAGGCAGGTAGACTATATGATAATTTTAGGTCTCTTCTAACTGAAAATATATTCTTTCCTATGCTATGCAGAGTTTTGAGGTCAGCTGGTTGTTCAGACCAAAGGACTGCTCAGTAGTTTTGTAGGAGTAACTCTTGTAGAAGGTGCACCTGTGAACCCAGTTGTTAAACAGGCGGATCAGATCTTGCTATCTATGCAGCAAAGCCATTCAACAGTGAAATGGAGCTGTGCTCCTTCCTTCTCAAACAGCTTTACATAATTCTTAGAAGCATATTAGAATGAAAGCATGTCATCAAAAGAAAATGAAGTAATCAGCAGTACACACTGACTATCTTGACCATCAAATGTGAATGTCAAAATACCATACTGTGTCTTCTTTCAGCTTCCTAAGCACCTGTTCCATTTATGGTACTCACATCTTTAAAATTCCTACATGCATGTGAGCCCCTTGCAAGGAATCCACTTTGTGCTGGAGAGGACTGCAGACTAGTATAAGCAGAGAATGCTGATTTGTGATGCAGGTGCTTTTGTAGATCTTCACCTGAATCACTGAGGCAGATGTAAGAAAAATACTGAACTGCTCCTCAGAACCTGCCTTGTTGTGATTTTTTCGAGAAGTATGTCTAAAGATCACAAATAAGATTTTAGCAAATTTTAAACTTATGATTAAAGCTTAATTGTATGCAGGGTTTATAGAATAAAGTGGAGTTACCCTTATTTTCCTCCAGGAAACATCCTCTTTTCACAACTAGAAGCAGAATCCTATCTGTTGACTTCTACCAAGTGCACTGAGCAGGAGTTGCTGTGGTTTACCTGCTTGGCTCCTTCAGACACCATTTGGAAGTTAATAGGGGTATGATTAAAGATGGTCAAAAATTCTGCAAACCTGCCTCCGTGTGAGGTTTCCCTTGACCTTTTTGTCCATTATTTCTATGTGTCAGTGTTATTTCTGCAGTCCTCACTCACATCATCATCTTTGATTTGGCTCTTTTTTTTTACTTGAATGACCTTTTATATGGATCAGAATAGTGTGGGTAAAGTGGCAAAGAAATAGCAATTTCTGAAACATCAAAGCATATTCCATGCTTCTCCAATGTAAAGTCAGCAAAATTTTTGTCGTAATGCAATCCTCCTGTTTTATAAATAGGTTCCTTTGAATCCTTTGTTATCATTTAACATGCTTGCAGAACTTCTTCTTATCCAAGTAACTGTTTTCATCCAGATATAGTTTGCTCTCCATTTTGTAGTTGCTTTTATTAGAATACTGTAGCTGAATTCTGCTCCTCAGGCAACATTCTCAAGTCTGCAGTATCACTTTTATGGCTTTTTAAAAAAAGAGGTCTCTGTATTTTATTTTATATTGTCATTGTTATTGTTATTTTATTTTATATTGTTGTTTGTGAAATGCCTGTAAATCTTGTGTAAGATTCAGAAGTTTGTACTTGCTGTTATGAAGGATAAACCTTGGATTCGGAGGGAAATGTAACCAAAACCAAATGAATGATATTCTTGGCCCAGTTATAAACTTTGGTCTTGGGAAGCTCATGAAACTACTCACATGCTTGAAGTTAAATGTGCACTTAGCTTTCTTCAAAGTCAAGCCTAAAACGCATAATTAACCACAATAGAAAACAACAAAATAAGAACACTATATGTGTATCATGTAGTAATAGTATACAAAATAATAAAAATTAAAAAAGTGTTTGATTTCAATAATACTAAAAATTCTTGTGTCTGAAATCATATAGCCAAGTGTCCTAAGGCTTTCATATTAATCTGTGGAGATATTCTTACATCATGTTTTTGCAACTATCTTATTGATATTTGCATATCAATAATTTGTGTTTACCTAGACAAACACATTAATCAGTCATCATTTTCTTATCAAAGGGATGACTGATGATTTGGAGAACTGAAAGATAAATTATATGTTTCATTTTGCAGGGCCTTGCAGAGAATATATTGTATCTCTCAAAAGACACCATTTGTAAAACATAGCAATAAGCATTCCGAAGATCACCACAAAATGGTCAACACTACTGCAATAATATATGAAAAGAACATCGTTATTGTTTGTGAAGGAAACATTCAGGTTTAAACAGTCTTGGTATCAAATGCAAATCAACTCTTAGTATGTTAGAGTTGTTTCAATTAATAAATAATAGGAAGCAAGAGGACTCTTGTGGGTCCCTCTAAAATTAGGCTTTCTAAGTGATTTTGTCTATTGTTTTGTATATCTAATAATTCCAGAAAATAGTGTGCAGCACAACATCTCAGTGGAGCAGCTTCCAATAGTCCTGAAGATAGCTGGAATTCTGCTGTTTATCTCAAGGAGAATCAGGATTTAGACCAAGGTGCTTGAACGAAAACAGCAACAAAACCTCCCAAACTGATCTTTATTCTTTTATTTATTCTGCATTTTTTGCTGATTGTAGTTGTTTGATTATGAAAGGAACTGCAAAGTTGTCAACACACATGTCTCTGGCGATTTTGTCATTGTCATTTTTTTTTCTCTGTTAAATCACCACTAAATTCAAATATACTAATCATTTTAAAGAGAACACACTAAACTTTAATTCTGTAACGCCCCGGGCACACTAAGCTTTAACCCTGCAATGCTCAGGGCACTCTTTCTACAGCTGATGGAAAAGGATGCCTCCGGAGGCCATTGTTCCGTCCCAACAGGGTGCCTGCAATGAGTATGGTGATTGTTACTTTGAGCGAGGCTGGTGACAGAAGACAGCAGGCAGTAAGCTTAGTTTAGTTCTAAGATGATTTCCTGGAAAAAAGAAAATTATTTTAAAAATGCATCTACTTCAGTGAGTAGTGATGGAGGGTATACATCAGGTATATCATAGAATCATAGAATCATTAAGATTGGAAAAGACCTCTAAGATCATCTAGTCAAACTTTTGACTGAATATGACTGTGCCCACTCCACCACATGGAGAGCCACGTCTACTCCTTTTTTGAATACTTCCATGGATGGTGACTTCACCACTTGCCTGGAGGGTCTGTTCTAATGTCTGGACATTCTTTCAGTGAAAAAATTTTTCCCAATATCCAAACTGAACCTCTCTTGGTGCGACTTGAGGCTATTTTCCCTTGTCCTATTGCTAGTTGTCTGGGAGAAGAGGCTGATCATCACCTCACAAGAACCTCCCTGTAAATAATTGTGGAGCGTGATAAAGTCTCATCTGAGCCTTCTGTTCTCCAGGCTAAACAATCCCAGTTCCCTCAGTTGCTCATTGTAAAACTTGTGCTTTCCAGCCACTCTTCCTCAAGCCTGTAGCTCTGCATGGGGTTGTTGTGACAGAGGGGCAGGACCTGGTACTTGGCCTTGTTAAACCTCATACAGTTGGCCTTGGGACATTGATCCAGCCAGTCCAGATCCCTCTGCAGAGCCTTCCCACCCTCCAGCAGATCAGCACTCCCACCCAACCTAGTGTTGTCTGTACTCAATCTCCCCATCCAGATCATTGACAAAATATTAAACAGGAGCGACTCCAACACTGAACCCTGGCGAACACCACCTGTGACTTACAACTAATTGGATTTAACTCCATTCACCACTGCTCTCTGGTCTCAGCCATCTATCCAGTTTTCTACTCTACTCCTGTCTAAGACCTGGGCTGCCAGCTTCTCCAGGAGAATTCTGTGTAGAGAGACAGTGTCAAAGGCTTTACTGAAGTCAAGGTAGGCAACGTCCACAGCCTTTCCCTCATCCACTAGGCAGATCACCTTGTCATAAAAGGAGATCAGGTTTGTCAAGCAGGATGTGCTATCCATGAACCTGTGCTATCTGGGCCTGATCCACTGGTTGTCCTACATGTGCCTTGTGATGGCACTCCAGATAATCTGTTCTATAAGCTTCCCCAGCACTGAGGTCAGGCTGACAGGCCTGTATTTCCCTGGATCCTCCTTCTGGCCCTTCTTGAAGATGGCCAACTTCCCTAGTTGACCAGGACTGCTGATAAACCATGGAAAGTGGCTTGGTGAGTTCTTCCAACAGCTCTCTTGGTACCCTTGGTGGATCACATTTGGTCTCATAGCCTTGCGAAGGTCTACGTGGCAGAGCAGATCACTAACTACTTCCTCCTGATTACTGGGGGATTACTGTGCTCCCTGTCCCTGACTACCAGCTCAGGAACATACTGTAAAAGTCTGAGGCAAAGGCATTAAGTACCTCAACCTTTTCCTTATTCTTGGTGGCAATGTTCCCCCCATATCCAATTATGGATGGAGATTCTCCTTGGCTGTCTTTTTGTTATTAATGTTTTTGTAAAAACATTTTTTTTAATCTTCCACAGTGGTGGCCAGATTGAATTCTAGATGGGCTTTCATCTTTCTAATTTTCTCTCTTGATGACCTAATGACATTTTTGTGCTCCTGAGTTGCCTGCCTCTCTGTCCTAAGGTGGTAAACGCTTTTTCTTTCTGAGTTCCAGTGAAAGCTCCCTGTTCAGTGAGGCTGGTCTTCTTCCCCATTGCCTGGCCTTATGTCACGCTAGTATTGTTCATTTGATTCCAACAAAATTTCTTTAGGTCCAGACAAGTGCTGGGCACAAGCAAGTGCCTTCTTTCTGGCATGCTCTGACATTAATTTAGCTTCATGTCCTGACTGCAGGTTCAAGAGAACTCCATATGCACACAATGCACGTTATCACTGGATTGTATGTGATGTGGAAAGTCCTACACAAAGTGGATGTGCTAGGAAAGAAATGACTTGGCAAGAGGGCTTAAGTAGTGCCTGAATCACTTATTAGTAGATTTGACCTCATTAACCTTTCTAAGTAGGAGAAATATTTTAATTCTTATTAATAAATGAAGAATTAAGAAGACAGAAAAAGCAAATGTTTTGATCAAAGCTAGGCAATCTTTGTCAGAGGACTAGAACTGAAACCATAACTTTCAAAGGCTTAGTTCTGTGCCAGTTTTACTTATAAGCGCAGTAGTTGTTACTAGGATGTGGCAAGTCTCATGAATCACAACTTTCTGTGAGAATGAGCTGCACATCCTAGAAAGTCTTTGGTATAACTCCGTTATACCAAACTATTCTTTTCTTCCCTGTTTACAGGCTTAAAGTTGACAACTCTACTGCTGTTTTGTTTTTTTTTTTTTTTCTCTTCTCTCTGCTTCTATACAGAACTCTGAGCTTCTTTTTCATTCTACCCAGTCTCTTCTCCANCTTAGCTGTAATTCATTACTTTCCCAGACATTTGGTGCAAGATATTAAATGAGATTATTTAAATGAATCAACCTGCTTCCCTTTTGAATACAGTAAATCATTCCAGAATAAGAAGCAAAGACTAATACCAGTCACTAATCAACTATCAGCTCATTGATGCTTTCATTGATGTGAATTAGTAAAATAAATACAAAAAGCAGCAGCTACTAAGTTTGAGGTAAAAGTCAATATCATTGCTAAGGGTGACACAAGTTGAAGAAAGCAGTACATGACAATATTTAACAGTACAAAAATGTGTGTTTAGCATTTTGTCTATAACACATCATGTGCTTTTTCACCTTTTGCTGACAATAAATTGTGTATCAGAACCTTTCCCTTTAATACAGGTGTTGTGGATGGAGCCATGCACTTCATTTGTAAGAGAGAAGCAACAAGACATTTTATTGATATAACAAAGTTTGATAGTAAAGGCAACAGTGGTTTGACAAGATTTGATGGCAAGGTTTGTTAGATAGATTATTTACTGCATAGAGAACAGAGTCAGGCAAAATGGCTAGGAGCCTCAAATCTAGATGAATCATGAGGTTCAGAAAAGACTCTCTTGTGTCCTAAACCATCTCTCAGAGGGAAGTACAGGTGTGGTGTGGATGCTGAAAGCTTGGTCAGAGAAAAATTTTCAAGCTACCAGCCAGTGTCTGTGAGAAAGCAGGACTTTCACACACACCCGCTGGCTGGGAACAGTGAAGAGGTTTTTTTGTAAACTAACATGCCACTATCTCACATCTGTTGTCATGTTACTGACTGGAAAATATTTTGAAATGGGTGTTGTAGTGGTTAACCAATGATCTCGAGAGGTGGCTGGTCAGAGAGCCAATGGCCACTTGCTACTTGTGCAGACCTGGTTATATAAGGACTGTTTTTTTCATAATAAACACCTTTTCTTGTCCTGGAGTTTATGTCGCCTTTATTGCTGTCCCTGATATGACTGCAACAGTGTGGCTGGATCTACTCCTACTCAATGGTTTATGTCTAAAGGATTATATACACACGATCAATCCTTTATAGCACTTAGCTAAGATTTCAAAGTTAATGACTTACCATCTTATTTGCATGCCAGCAAGACAGCTGGCTCACTGTTCCAGACAGCCTTTGGCTGCGCTGTTGTCATCTGTCCCTCAAAGTCCAGAGTCAGCTGGATGCAGCCATCACAACCACCACTGGTGGTTATGGCTTAAGTGGGGCAGCAGCGAACTCTGCCACAGCAGGCATACAGAGAATCGTTCACCTCTATATATCCTGAAGAGTCCAAAAGTAGTGGTAAGCTTACTTCAGATATTAGGTGGTTAAGAGTAGATAACAGGGTTCAGAGTAGACCTTTGATTCATTCTAGATCTATATTCTAGTATTTTCCAAAGGTCATACCACAGATCATATTCTCCAGAAACTGAAATTTCTGTTTCTTTTTGAAGTACTGTGGAGGCACAGAAATGCTTTATTTTCACAGTACTTGAGATCAAGCTGCTTAGATGATTTGATCAGCTTTTAGGCATAACAGTAAGTCTCCTGTGAGAGTATTAATGATATTTGCAAATGAAGACTAAAATAGGACCAGAGCTTGTGAATTCTCCTTCATAGAAATATATATATAAGCATTAAAAAGAAATGTAGAGTATATTTCTGAATGACTGTACCTATTTTAACACTACTTTTTATAGTTATATTAATAAATTATACTTTATACATGCTTTAAGCATATTCAAATTTAGTAAATGTAGTAGCCATTGGCAGTTGGACTAGATGAATTTTATAGGGCCCTTTCAACTGCAATATTCTATTCTAAGATTTCTGAGGTGCAAACTCCATGATCCATATGGAGGGTAGCACATCCCATCTGTAAGGGCAGAATCACACCCTGAAGTGCTGCAAACCACAGGAGATGGGCATATGGGACAGCTTGTACTAATTGGTCATAGCCATGTGATTAAGAAACTGTGCTGAGAACAGTGAGCCTGATGGTAAAGAGTTTGTACTTATGTCTAAGTTTTAAACTTGTGAAGTGGTGGCTGCTTCTCTGCAATTGGTAGAAGTCTGTCAGCATTTCTTTGACAAATAGGAATTAGGCTTGAGCAGCCTTGAGGTTTTAAATGCTTCCTGAGTGAGNTTTTTTTTTTTTCTCTTCTCTCTGCTTCTATACAGAACTCTGAGCTTATTTTTCATTCTGCCTAGTCTCTGCTCCAATTTCACCCTATTTTTCATTATTAATTTTACTTTCCATCATCCTATCTGTTCCTGCAGGTGAAATGAATGAATATATAAAATAAAAGCTCAATAGCACTCAGTTCTGAACTAATAACATCTCAGTGACTTTCGAATTATTACAGACAAAATGAAGATGCCTGTCCTTAGCTGTAATTCATTACTTTCCCAGACATTTGGTGCAAGATATTAAATGAGATTATTTAAATGAATCAACCTGCTTCCCTTTTGAATACAGTAAATCATTCCAGAATAAGAAGCAAAGACTAATACCAGTCACTAATCAACTATCAGCTCATTGATGCTTTCATTGATGTGAATTAGTAAAATAAATACAAAAAGCAGCAGCTACTAAGTTTGAGGTAAAAGTCAATATCATTGCTAAGGGTGACACAAGTTGAAGAAAGCAGTACATGACAATATTTAACAGTACAAAAATGTGTGTTTAGCATTTTGTCTATAACACATCATGTGCTTTTTCACCTTTTGCTGACAATAAATTGTGTATCAGAACCTTTCCCTTTAATACAGGTGTTGTGGATGGAGCCATGCACTTCATTTGTAAGAGAGAAGCAACAAGACATTTTATTGATATAACAAAGTTTGATAGTAAAGGCAACAGTGGTTTGACAAGATTTGATGGCAAGGTTTGTTAGATAGATTATTTACTGCATAGAGAACAGAGTCAGGCAAAATGGCTAGGAGCCTCAAATCTAGATGAATCATGAGGTTCAGAAAAGACTCTCTTGTGTCCTAAACCATCTCTCAGAGGGAAGTACAGGTGTGGTGTGGATGCTGAAAGCTTGGTCAGAGAAAAATTTTCAAGCTACCAGCCAGTGTCTGTGAGAAAGCAGGACTTTCACACACACCCGCTGGCTGGGAACAGTGAAGAGGTTTTTTTGTAAACTAACATGCCACTATCTCACATCTGTTGTCATGTTACTGACTGGAAAATATTTTGAAATGGGTGTTGTAGTGGTTAACCAATGATCTCGAGAGGTGGCTGGTCAGAGAGCCAATGGCCACTTGCTACTTGTGCAGACCTGGTTATATAAGGACTGTTTTTTTCATAATAAACACCTTTTCTTGTCCTGGAGTTTATGTCGCCTTTATTGCTGTCCCTGATATGACTGCAACAGTGTGGCTGGATCTACTCCTACTCAATGGTTTATGTCTAAAGGATTATATACACACGATCAATCCTTTATAGCACTTAGCTAAGATTTCAAAGTTAATGACTTACCATCTTATTTGCATGCCAGCAAGACAGCTGGCTCACTGTTCCAGACAGCCTTTGGCTGCGCTGTTGTCATCTGTCCCTCAAAGTCCAGAGTCAGCTGGATGCAGCCATCACAACCACCACTGGTGGTTATGGCTTAAGTGGGGCAGCAGCGAACTCTGCCACAGCAGGCATACAGAGAATCGTTCACCTCTATATATCCTGAAGAGTCCAAAAGTAGTGGTAAGCTTACTTCAGATATTAGGTGATTAAGAGTAGATAACAGGGTTCAGAGTAGACCTTTGATTCATTCTAGATCTATATTCTAGTATTTTCCAAAGGTCATACCACAGATCATATTCTCCAGAAACTGAAATTTCTGTTTCTTTTTGAAGTACTGTGGAGGCACAGAAATGCTTTATTTTCACAGTACTTGAGATCAAGCTGCTTAGATGATTTGATCAGCTTTTAGGCATAACAGTAAGTCTCCTGTGAGAGTATTAATGATATTTGCAAATGAAGACTAAAATAGGACCAGAGCTTGTGAATTCTCCTTCATAGAAATATATATATAAGCATTAAAAAGAAATGTAGAGTATATTTCTGAATGACTGTACCTATTTTAACACTACTTTTTATAGTTATATTAATAAATTATACTTTATACATGCTTTAAGCATATTCAAATTTAGTAAATGTAGTAGCCATTGGCAGTTGGACTAGATGAATTTTATAGGGCCCTTTCAACTGCAATATTCTATTCTAAGATTTCTGAGGTGCAAACTCCATGATCCATATGGAGGGTAGCACATCCCATCTGTAAGGGCAGAATCACACCCTGAAGTGCTGCAAACCACAGGAGATGGGCATATGGGACAGCTTGTACTAATTGGTCATAGCCATGTGATTAAGAAACTGTGCTGAGAACAGTGAGCCTGATGGTAAAGAGTTTGTACTTATGTCTAAGTTTTAAACTTGTGAAGTGGTGGCTGCTTCTCTGCAATTGGTAGAAGTCTGTCAGCATTTCTTTGACAAATAGGAATTAGGCTTGAGCAGCCTTGAGGTTTTAAATGCTTCCTGAGTGAGGAAGGAAAAAACCAAACAAACAGACAAATGAAAGTAAGTGCAATTCCAATAATATGCACATTAACTTACATGGTGCTGATGTCATTTCCTCCAGGAAAACAGTTGAATAGATCACAAAGCCTCTGTGTTTCCTGAGTTTTCTCCCATTTCTGAATGAAATGAAATTACTTTAAACTATTTTTTAACTTCTTAGTGGCAGGTCTAGGTATTCAGCTGTTCTCTTCACATTGATCTTTTCTATATGTTCTTTCTCCAGTGATGCCTTTCTTTACTTAGTAGCATTGACAACTGCTATTCAAAACACTGAGAAAAAAGTGTGAAATGTCTGGAGTTTGCCTATCCTAAACCATGAAGTCGTGCGATCTTGAATTAGATTGGTCTTCAAGAAAGTTGATGACCAGCATTTTGCAATAAAACCAATGAAGACATAGTTTTTACAGAGTTCCATGTGATTAAACTCTGAAAATACCTCACAACTGCCTTCTTATTTAATTTTATAGGCCAAAGAATACGTATCTTTTCGCCTGTATCAGAAAGGTCCAAAGCCAGGACCCCTGGTTTCAAAATATTATTATCAGTGTGCCTACCATTTAGCTGACCAGCTTAAGAGATTGTAGATTCCGGGTTGTGTGGGCAGCTGAAGACTTGGGCAGGTGACACGCAAGGACTGACCCTGCTGCACAGCATGGCACCACTGGCAGAGCAAGGGCTGCTCTGCAATAAAGGTTTTGCATTGCTGAATTAGGGTTTTAAGAAGCAATTATCTGAAGTCTTTCTGATGACTCAATGAAGCCAGTATGAAGCAGATCACCAAAACTTACAGAGCTGATTTATCTACTCTCAAGGTCCTGAAGGTACAGAAGGAAGCCATGAGTTTTGCTATTTGTGTGAAATAAAGCCTGAATAATTTTAATTTTAATTTTTTTTAAAAAAATCATGTGTTTTATATCTTGCAGTTTATAGTGCGTTGTGTCTTCCCTGACACAGAGGCAGAAGCGTGACTTTTTTCCCCCCATGCTGTTCTACATTTGAAGCTTCTAGAAATTACCTTTTTAATGATACGGAAACATGCATTGAACACACATTGAACATATAAAGCATTTAAATATTGCACAATATCTACCATGTAAACTCACAGAAGTTGTTGGTCTAAGAAAATTATATTATGGATGAATTTTATTCCTTCATCATGCTATGTTTTACGTCCTTTACTGTTAATTCCTTTCAAAATTCCTATTTATTATTTAAAGTTACATTAGATGAACTGTCAATGTTTTCTTTAATTAGACAACAATTTCCATTCAAATAAAATTGCTATGCTCCCAATATTTGCTTTTGTCAGCACATTATAGTTTTTTTTATTAAGGAAAAATTATTATCACTTGAAAACTAATTTTTGTGCACAGTAACTAATTTTTATATAATTTATAATTTTGGGGGCATACCCATATTATAGCATATTACAAATGGGTAACTGTTACCAGATATCCCATAAAAATATATTATATGACCTTTCTATAGAGAGAGATATTTTAGCTCATTGCATTTGAGAAGTTCGGTATATTCACTGTACTTATTATGGTTTATAATACTTCCTGTTGCAAGTTTCAAAGTCTATCAGAATTCCCTGTGCACAATAGAGTTCTTACCATATGTCAGGAAAAAAATTGTATTTTGAAAACTCCCTAAACACCTACTTTTCAACAATGGTTATAAAGATGATTTATGGACATATCTATTTTGAGTGTATGGAGTTCATAGCCACAGGAAGTCAGAGAATAAAACAGCAGAACTAGATTTGAAAAGTATCTGGCTCATTTTATGACTAGAGTAATGTTTGTGAGTGGAACATCCCTTAACATGGCAAGCCTGTGCAGGTACAAGTGCGAGATTCATTACCTTGAAGGAGAGAGGAATTTAAAATCTGTCTTGTTCTTTGCTGAAGGTCACCCCATTTTTCAACACTTTTTTTGAGATGTGACTGTCAGAACTGAATAGAGTAATCCACAGACTCATTTTTAGTACTTGTTAGTGCTCTTCTCTGGGTTTATTCCAGATCCAAGCTCCCGAATTTAGTCATGCTTTGACTGCCTTAGCCTTCACTGCCAGCATATCATGCTGAGAGGGTATGTTCTATGTTCCCTCTCTTTAGCAAAGTCATTTTTTTGAGAAAGGGCCATGCATAACACAATTGCGATAATGACTTTACTTCCTAATATGCAAATATACATTTATCATCTTAAATTCATATAAGTGACTTGTTATTACGGTCTAGTCAATGATTTTTTGTATTATTGGATTTTATTAACAGTAGTTTTATTACCGATCATTGCTAAAGATACCAAATACCATTAAGCCTAACCTGGAGTCTACAAAAAACATGAATTCCCACTTCTACCTACTTTGAGGAGTCTATTTGTCACCCAGGTTCTCCTCCACTAGTATGGCTTTTATTAACTTTAAACAGTGTTATATATAGTGGTAAGTTAAGTTTTAAAAAGCACAGAAAATCAAATGGTTCAGATTATTCTACTACTTTACACATTTGCCTTCTCCAACTGGATTTGTAATCCCATAAAACTGATGACAACTCTTAAATAAGGGCAGAGTATTAGAAAGAGTTGGACAGATGTAATAGGTTTACACAGTAAGATTTCACTTACACAAGCACTCACTCCCCCTCCAAACATATGCATATGTATACATAATATGTATTTTTTCAAGAGTTTAAGAGACAGGTAGATGTAAAATATTAGACTTGACAGACTGTTCATCTGAACTACTACAGTGATGTGATATTTAAAAAAGAAAAAGAATATTTATTTTATCTTTTAAGTTCACAATTAGATAAAAGGTCTAACATAAGGACTGGAAGTGTCCTGCAAGTTATTTAAAGTTACAACCCCCAATACAATAGGATGAGCCTGTCATTCCTCCAAGCTGCAACACGTACAGAAATGTTAAGAGCTCATGCACCAGCCTGTATCTCAAACCACTCTTCAAAGGTCAGGGAAGCAGATGGACCTTCCTACATATAACCTGAAATATGCATTTTTAATGCTGTTTCTCCAAGCCTCGTAATATGAGACTGAATCCTGATATTTAAAATATGATCATTATTTGCTGCAAATGTGTAGCTTAATAAAATCTCAAAGGCAACAGCAGACAAGAAAAAATAGTGAATGGAAGAGCAAAGATCACAAAAGCCGACAAATCAGTTGTTACTTTAGGCATATTTTCCTTGTTGTAGTGACATCTTTATGAGAAAATGTAGGCATTTAGCATGAGAGGGTATCTTTGGGAGCCTCCTGTGTGGGCAGCTGGCCCCAGCAGAATGGTGTAGGAGGCATTATCCAGGTGTGTTGGATGCTGCAGCAACTCAGTTCCCCAAGTAGCACCAGCCAGATTTCTCCTCCATGGTCTTTGTGATGAAGCTGGAAAATATTAATCTCATCAGGGAAAAAGAAGGATGCACAAAAGTAAGAGTGTTACTTATACCCACCTTACAGCTGGCCTGTTCCCTGGAGAAGAAACTCTACTTTTTGCCTTAATGTTTTGTTCTAATGCCCATGATTGTTTCTGGTCACCAGGATCCTTGTAATGTGAAACATCAGGTGGAACATAGATCTCCTCTTCCGTGAAAAATTCCTGTCATGACCAGAATACTAGCCAGTAAGGCAGTGCTTTCTGCTGGGTTTTTTGCTTTTTATGTATTTTAGGAAGGCTTGAAAATGTCCAGTGAGTAGGATTATTTAGGGAAGCAGATAGAGTTTAGATATAACTATGTTAATGTATCATATCTACACTGTTACTGTCTTTGCATACTTGTGCAAGGTGCATAGAGAGTGTCTGTGATTCAAAACATAGGTGATAGATGCTGAAAGTCTGGCTGGCTACAGATGGAGATGTCTGGCTTTCTGAATAGACTTTCTGAGAATACATGACTCACTCTTTTAAGCACTTAAATAGGGTCTCTGGATCTCATTCATAGCCATAATTTCAAACCTGAATGATTAAATACAACTTCCCTTACCTAACTTAGCATTTAGGCAGGTTAATTAGAACTGGAATAGTTCCATCCAGCATCTCTGCAGCTTTTCTTTGTCATAGAACAGCAGCTTTGTCTCCTCAAAAGGCTATAAAACTAATCATAGGAGTTATAAGATAGTGCTCTAGCATGGCACTCACTCTGACTTTTAAGGCCAGATCTTAATGTTCTATTGTGGCCTATAGGATTCAGACTTAAAACACCCTAAGATGTGCAAGCTTGTGAGCCATCTTCCCAGTTGCACCTAGGTCTCTTGTAGTCATACATGTTTGCAGCACAGAACTGGAATTTTGTTTTGTGACAGGCAGAAATTCTGTAATGGGATTCCTCCGTTTATTATTTACCTACCATTTATTATTTATCTGTATCTTCATTCCTCCATTAACGTGTTTAGAAAGAGGCAAAATAAAGCATCAGCCTCTGCTCTGTTTCAAAAGATGGGAAAATATTGTTCTGCTAAATTTATGTTTCAAATTAAAGTAGCTGAAGAATTGGGCATTATTTATTTGTTATATTTGTTTAAAATTGTTAGGGTAAGAAAAATAGTATCTTTTAAAATGAATAGTCAAATTCCTAAGTATCTTAAAGTATGAAGTCATAAATTTTCCATATAGAATAGTAACATCATATTAAAAACACTATCCATAGTCTGTACTTGCAGTCAAAGGAGAAAGTATGGAAGATAAAACATTATGTCAATTTATCTTTATGCTGTGAAAAATAAAACTGAAAGAAAGTCGCATTACCAAAAGAAAAATCAAATTACCCTGTGTCTATTTAAAAGAATGTCAGCTTATTTTTCATGTATTTCTCATGAATGTAAATGATACCCGTCTCTTGTTAAGCAGACATGCTGAGTATAATACTAAACAAAAGCAAAACAGAACCTGTTCACCAGGCTGAAGGATGCAAGCAAAATCAAAGGTCTGTGTTTCTTATGCCAGAAAGGAAACATTATCAAGAGACCATTGCAAGCTATTGTGCTGCCATGAAATAATTTTTCCCAGCAGTTGTATTCATGGCAGTAAAAGAACCTGATGCACCAATTAACTTTAACTGATGTAGATTATTCTGCTTGATGTGAAGAGTGTGTTATGGCTATTTTGACAAATAGATGAAGCTCTTTGCATGGCACACAGTGCATGTGATACTCAGATAGCGAGTGATTGAGAGGGTGATGTCTCTTTCACATAATGGATCCAGCTTTCTTTGATTTTAAGATTCTGCACAGCCAAAGAATACATAGACTGACAGACAGACCGACAAATATGTAGATGAATG
>WEIT01027962.1:69572-84621 GCA_013389985.1 Dryoscopus gambensis | reverse complement strand
AGGTTGGATCTTCCACTCCAAGGGAGGCTCCTGCCTTCCCTTAATAGACATCTGTCTTTTCAAACCAAGACACCTAGTTAGCCAAGACTGGTGATAAATGATGGAGAGCAACTTTGAGAGCTCTTCTGCCAGTTCCCTCATAACCCTAGGAGGGATCCCCTCCAGTCCCATAGACTTGAGAGCATCTAAGTGCCTCAACAGGTCACTAACTGCTTCCTCCTGGATTACAGGGGATCCATCTGCATCCCATCCCTGTCTACCAGCTCAGGAGGACAGTTGTCCTGAGGGTGACCTGTCTTATTGCTAGAAACTGAGGAAAAGAAGTCTCAGCCTTTGCCTTATCTCTGGTGACTATATTCCCCCTCAAGTCCAATAAGGAATGGAAGTTTACCTTGCTGCTCCTTTTGCTATTACTGTATTTATAAAAACACTTTTTTATCCTTTACAGAAGTGGCCCGGTTAAGTTCTAATTCAGCTCTTGCCTCTCTAATTATCTCTCTGCATCACTTAACAACATCCTTAAACACTTCCTGAGTTGCCTGCCCCTTTTTCCGAATGTGGTACACCTTCTTTTTTACCCTGAGTTCCTGTGAAGTTTCCCTGCTTATCCAGGCTGGCTTCTTCCCTGACAGCTCATCCTTCACCCCATAGATATGGCTTGATCTTGCACCTTCAAGACTTCTTTCTTCAAGTATGTCTGGTCTTCCTTGATACCTTTGTTTTTAAGGACTGCTTCCCAAGGGACTTTCACATCACCCGTCAGTCCTTCTATGTTCACAAAAAACAGGTCTGGCAGGGCAGCTCCTCTGTTAGGCTCATTTACCAGTTGTGTTAGGAAGTGTTCTTTCACATACTCTAAGAACCCCTGCTTCCTCTCTGCTGTGTTGTATTTCCAGCAGACATCTAGCAAGTTGAAGTTGCCCATGAGTACAAGGGCTGTTGACTGTTCTTAGAAGTATGTAAGAATTATTCTTTCCTAAGAGAAAAAGTAAAAACATAATCTCAAACCTATTTTTCAACCCATGCTAAACATGGAGTTGATAAAAAACCTGGAAGTTTTCCCTGTGATTCTAAAAAAATGATTAGCTACAAAAATTTTCCTGCAGAGTTTGAGATTGATATTCTCTGTTGTCTTTGAGAGATATATTGAAAATCTTTGCAAATTCTCTAAAACCAATCAATAGTTTTCTCAAGTTGCTAAAATATACTTCACCATAGAGCTGCTCTTTACCTCTGCTCCAGTGCCATCAAAACCCATACACCTTCACACATGTTCATGACAGTGCTATGCCTTCCTGGGGTTTATGCATATCATAGTACATTATATTCTTATAATCCTCTGCCCTCAGTCTTGTATTAAATCAGATTAGCCAAGCTCTTTCATTTCCAAATATTTTGTCCCCAGAAAACTAAGGCTGGGGCTTATCAGATAATCTTGGTAATTAAAAGTGAAGCCCATAATAGAAGGACCATTACTGTCTTGCTTGAATTTGCTATGTCAGATGATGAATTAAAATTACAGTAAGATGGCTAATTTTCAGTGCATAGAAATTATACCCAGAACCTAAAACTGATGCACTTTGAGTTCCTTTTGTTTACAGAAATAAAGCCTCTGCTAGAGGGATTGAACTGGCTCATAGCATAAACTCTCAATTTTCTTGTTAGTTGTGAATCCCTTTAATCCCTTGCAATCTTCATAAAAGATTTTGCATTACACATTCACTTTCTTTACATTAGATGAGTTATTTACATAAGTTGTGGATATGGATATACTTAATTTACTTTTAAGTAAGTTATTTTTATTTTGATCATTCAGAGCTAGGACAGAACTTCATAACTTCACAAATAAAATTGGACTTAATATACATTACTGTTCATCCTTTAAATTGTTGGGAATACTCAGTACTTTTTAATGTTCTGAAACCACTGTAAGGGATTAATTCACTATTTTCTCTCATACAGGTGGACTGGAATACAAATATTTTCAGTGCAGAAATCTTGTCCTGGTGCAAGTCTAAATAAGATATAACTTTGCAGTATTGCTACTGTGCCTGCAGATCACATAACTGGGTCTGTTTGACAACCGAATTACAAATGTACAAAAAATTTCCATAGCTTGAAATGCAGAGTTGGTGATCCAACAGAGAAATTTGGGAGCAGATAGACAGCGTCTGAGTTGCAGAGATGAGACATAATACACTTGCTTACTCCTGTAGATAGGTTCTCAGCACAGAGAATGGTAGCAGAGGGATGAGGGGGAGGATGGAACACTCCATCCACTGTCTCACAGTAGGCAAAACCCTCTCATGACAGGGCAGACAGTCAAACTCCACATAGTTTTGTACCAAAAGGAAAACCTTTTGTAACTAGAGTGTTGTCAGTACCTCACTGTAGAATTTGGGAATGGAAAAGTAAGCAGCTTCTCAACACATAAGGATTGCAGTCCTGTTTTGATCTTAAATTCCCAGATCACTTTTGACAGGCACCCAAAGCATGGAGATCTTGATTCACTTGCTACAAAGAACATACTGCAAAGATACTTCAAGGAAGTGTCATGAGTTAAATCAAAGGTTTTGGCAGTTTAGGAAAAGGGAAAAAAATATAACATGAAGATAAATAAGCAAAAATAAAAGTTCTGTGAAAGAAAAATTTACATGGAGGAGAGAGGTTGTCACAAAGATATGGTCACCACCCAAATGCAAACTTTAACAGAAAAAGAGTGTAGAAATGTATTGTAAAAGAGAACTGTGTAAAGAAATTTGTGGCTTGGTCTTTACCCAATCCATCGGTTTTATTTTATTGATATTCAAATACATCCACAGAATACTCATCTCGGTAAAGCAACCAGAGATCTGAGGGGAAATCTGAATTTAAATTATTTGTCATTGCCAAATACTATTTTTGGATAGCACATTTCTGGTTTTTTATTGCTCATAAATGGTATGTAGAGGGGGAATCTTGAATCTTAAGCAGACTGGAAGAAGTGGTGTGAGATTGTTTGGATAGTTGTGCAGAATTTTGTGCAGAAATTTGTGTCAACGCAGTGTTCATCATTTCATCCGAGTCATCAAATGAAACACGTGTCTCTTGACTCTCAGGGATTACTGTACAGTAAATGAGTTGTCTCCTATGAGTGTTCTAGATTGCTTTTGATATGATGAAACATTAGAAGACAAAAAAAAGAGAGAAAAAAATTCATTTCAGGATGGCTATTTATTACTGTGAGCTGTGGTTGCCACACAGAATAACAGCATAGGTCAGGAGAACTCAGAGAGGGTAACTCTGACACAGAGGTCATTATGGCAATTATCATACAGGAGGTTGTTGTCAAAAGTGTGAAGGCCTTGGAGGTTATCTTTAGATGATATCTGTTTCTTTGGCACATCTTTCTTGTTTTATCTTCTTATATAGTTTGTTTTACGTAATTGCTTCTGTGAAAATAAAATGAAATAAATATTCTAAGGCTCTCCAGTGGGATGAATGCTGTTTGTTCTCCTTTTTAACCAGGTCACAGCATTGTTGTTTCTCAAACATTTTAAAATTTGATTTTTCAAAAATGCTGTTTTATGTTTACTTTCATATACTTGTTCTCTCCTGCCCAGTGCAATGTTGCTTATGATTCAATATGTCTAATAGAACTAAATATGAGAAGACAAAGAGCAACATTATTATCCTCACTAATCACATTTAGCGATGTTCATTTTACTTACTGATTTGTGAAGCAAGCCATTTTCTGATTTGTAAGGCTGGCAGAGTCAACAGTTTTAGGTGTTTATCAATCACAGCACTCCTTCTTATGCCAACAGGCTGTTTCTTTGATCATTTGCTAGAAGTTTCAAAATATCAGGGAAAACAGCCCAGAGATATTTTGGTTGGATCACAATGCAGACTTAAAAGTGTCTTAGCTTCTTGCTTATTGGTGGCCCTTCAAGCAAGACATTCAAAACGTGCTTATGCTGGCAAAGACAGCCAGCTAAATTATGTCTCTGATTTATTTACAGTCAAATTAAGAGAACTTTTATACAATTTTGCATAATTTAATGTTATCAGGCAGACTTTCAGCACAGAGTCTGTGTAAGTGAGGGGGTGACACCAAAGGGTCTATTTAAAAAAAGTTTTAGAAATATTTCAGTAAGCAGCATCATCTCAATTAACTGATTTTTCCTCATAGTACAAATACTGTCTTTTCTACTGTTGCATTGCTCTAGAATCATAGAATCACTCGAGTTGGAAAAGACCGCCATGATCATCAAGTCCAACATTTGATTGAACACCACTTTGTCAACTAAACTATAGCACTAAGTGCCATGCCCAGTCATTTCTTGAACACTCCCAGGATGGTGACTTCACCACTTCCCTGGGCAGCCTGTTCCTCTTGAGGTTTCCCCCCCACCCCGTTTCCCCTTGGTGGGGGAGGAGGCCCTGGGGTGGCAGCATGGCTTGGCACAGGGTCTCCCTGCCCCTGCCCACATGTACCCCAGATCTGTGTTCCTATTGGTGACTGTGTCCCCTGCCCCAGGAACTGGGGGTTGTCCTGTGACTTCTTCAGTCCTGTGCTGGGCTGCCAGCCATGCCGGCTGGGAAAATAAAACATCTCTCTGAAACATCAAGAAAAATATTGTCCTCTGATTCTTTCTATGGGCCAAGCTGTCTGCCAGGGAAGGTTGCAGGAGACCCCACTGCAGCAGATGGTGGAGAATGCGGGCATTTTAACGATCCCTGGAGCCCCTGGAGACAGCTTAAGAAGAGCAGTGAAGATTTTGAGAAAAAGCCAAGGATTCAGTAAGTAAAAGTTCCCTGGGTCTTTCTCTCCTTGCTTTGGTTTGGCTGTTACCTCTAGAACTATGGAAGAACCGTGGAAAGACTCATGGCTTTCCAAGGCTCAAAAGGACATTTATCTCAAACTTGAAAAGATGATTGAACAGTGATATGTAAATTTCAATTTTACCCAGGCTCAAACACAGCTAAGGCACTTCCTGACCTGGCTGTTTCAGGATTTCTTCTACATTTCTTGGGACTTGATTCTGACAAAAGACTTTTGGGAAAAGGTCTGGACACAATTAATTTATGTGCCAATGGAAGAATATTTCCGTGGATATTATCTGATTACAGATGTTCTGAGTTCCGTTCTTACCCCAGCGGCAGACAATGGCCTCCACTGCGAAGCCATGCGGCTGGCCCAGGAGCATGCGAGTACGAGCAGTATGCCAAAACCCCACGGCAGCCCGCGCTCTGACGGGGGCACTGCCGCTTCCCCTACAGCACGAGCGTGACCCCAGCCCCCGAGCTGAATGCGTGCCGTGGCAAGGCAGCCCCCACGGGCTGTGGTCCCAGTGCGAGGAGAAGCAGCAGCAGCTCCAGCTGAGAAAAGCCGAAGTTGCCATGGTGACAGAAGTGGCGCGCTGCCGCGACCCGAAATGCGGCCAGGTGGGGCCTGTGAATCACGTGCGGCAGCGTGGCCGGGACATGGCAAGCGCGGGGCCAGGGCGGCCAGGCATAGGGCCGGGAACAGCGGAGCGGGTGCCAGCGCGGGGCGACCCTGTGGAGACGGCACGGGGCAGTGGGACCAGGACCGGGGAGGCCGAGAGGCGTAGAGGCATGATGACAACTCCGAAAGCGAGAAATGGCCGTTACCATGACAACCAGGGCGGCAGCGGTGGCGGAGTGCGTAGAGCAGCCCAGCCTGGCCCGGCCCCCATGGCCCTGGGAGCAGCCCCTGGCGACCACTGCGCCCCGGGGAGACCGAAAACCTCGGCAAGAGCACCCAGTCCCTGGCAACCCCGGCCGGCCTGGTGTGGGAGCAACGGGCAAAAGCGAAAGCAAAGCAACTACAACTCAAAAACAACACAGGTACAGACCCACGAGAGGTGAAGTTCTTGCAACAAAAGTTCTGGGGACGGTGAAATGGTACAATTTGAAACAGAACCATGGATTTATCACCAGATATGATACAAAGGAAGATATACTCGTCCATAAAGCTGCTATTATAAAGTTTAACCCAAGGAAATCAATCCCTAGCTTAGCAGATGGAGAATCTGTGGTTTTTAACATAACTGTAGGGAAGAAAGATCCACAGGCAGCTAATGTAACAGGCCCAAATGATGCTCCTGTAAAAGGCGGGCATTATGCTCCAAACTGTGATTTTTCCAAACAAAATCCTCATTTTAAACGACCCCTACAGTCTCCTTTTCCCATTCTACCTTTCCCTGTTATCTATGCCCTATTATCCCCAGTTTATTCCTACCCCATTTCTCCCTCCATGGTTGGCCTCTCAAAACCATGTTTTTCCATACCCTTTTAACCCATTCCCTCAAAATTCCCCAATATCTAGAGGGGGATAAGAGGGGGGGAGGGAAGGGAAGGAGAGGGAAGAATTAACTGTCTTTGTTTGGAGTTCTAACAGGTACAAATGGAAGAAACTCTCTCCTGCCTCAGTTTCCCCACAAAGTGTGCTCAGAGAGCCTCCATTTCTCTTCTTCCACCTCTGAGATGCTCCAGAAATGCTCTGTTTGGATGCTGGGGACTCAGGGGTGGCTTATATTCTTTTGAAATTGTTCTTGTTGCTTTGTGTTTAAATGATTTGGCCTTAGATCCCTTGAGAAAAAACCTTCTTAATAAAAACAAAAGGGTGAAGTGTTGAGGTTTCCCCCCCACCCCGTTTCCCCTTGGTGGGGGGGGAGGCCCTGGGTTGGCAGCATGGCTTGGCACGGGGTCTCTCCGCCCCTGCCCCTGGGCACATGTACCCCAGATCTGTGTTCCTATTGGTGATTTTGTGTTCCCCTGCCCCAGGAACTGGGGGTTGTCCCGTGACTTCTTCAGTCCTGTGCTGGGCTGCCAGCCATGCCGGCTGGGAAAATAAACATCTCTCTGAAACATCAAGAAAAATATTGTCCTCTGATTCTTTCTATGGGCCAAGCTGTCTGCCAGGGAAGGTTGCAGAAGATCCCACTGCAGCATGTTCCAGTGCTTTACAACCCTTTCAGTTAAGAAATTCTTCCTGATGTCCAGCCTGAATGACCCCTGGTACAGCTTGAGGCCATTTCCTCTCGTCCTGTTGCTGGTTGCCTGGGAGAAGAGGCCGACCCCACAACCTTTGCTTCAACCTCCTTTCAGGAAGTTGTAAAGACTCCACGAGTCTCCTTTGCATCAACCCTTACCAGGAGAGCTATAGTGCAGGCCAGCTGTAAAGGAACCTATCCAAGTGTTGAAAAGTCTGCTGAAAGGAGAAAAGGTTTTTCAGTGGAAATCTGAGCAGTTAGTCTGAGCAGTGGGCCCTGCAAGCAAGAAGACAAACCTCATTCTTGAGTGCATCAAATACAGCTGGTCAAAAGAGGTGATTATCCCACTGTATTTAGTGTTGGCGTGGCCTCACCTTGAGAACTGTGTGCAGTTCCGGACCCCAGCATTTAAGAAGGACATGAAGGTTCTTGAGTGTATCCAGAGGAGGGCATCAAATTTAGTGACAAGGCTGAAAGCCTGTGAGGAGTGGCTGATGATTTCGTGCTTGTCAAGTTTGGAGAAAGTGAGGCTGAGGGATGACTGCATTTCTCTCTACAGCTTCCTGAGGAGAGGAAGTGGAAAGGGAGGTGCTGATCTCTTCTTCTTGCTATCCAGTGATAGGACTTGTAGGAATGGGTCAAAGCTACACTAGGGGAGGTTTAGACTGGACATCATGAAGCATTTCTTTACCGAGAGGATGGTCAGACCCTGGAACGGGCTTCCTAGAGAGGTGGTTGATGTCCCCAGCCTGTCCGTGTTTGAGAGACTTTTGGACAATGCCCTTAATAACGTTCCTTAACTTTTGGTCAGCCCTGAAGTGGTTAGGCAGTTGGACAAGATGATTGTTGTAGGTAACTTCCAACTGAAACAATCTATTGTATTGTATTGTATTGTACTGTACTGTATTGTATTGTATTGTATTCTGGCATATAATGTCAAATAAGCATCCATCAAATCTGTATACACAGAAACTTAATCTCCCCCAATTATTCCTCATTGTTAAAATGTAATGTTTTACATTATTGTTATCATTAATGTTAATAATTCCTGTATGGAGTGATTTTATTCATATCCAAGCACAGTCACAAGAATATCCAATACTAAGATCTTGATGGGAAAAAATAATTCAACAGATGAGATTAGATTACACATTATAGTCTCAAAACACAGTATATAATGCAATTGTGATGTAATTATTATTGACTGCTTAAAGCAATAGAACCAATTCTTAAAACAATTTGTCTCTGAGCTCCTTTCTGAAAGTGTAGATTAGCTTTCTGCCAATCATACCACAGGAAGGCAACTTGTGTCCTGTATAACTGAAGGCTGTTCTTGCCACACAGATTTTAGAAACAAGATTTTTGTAACCAAATTCTACATGGAAGTTTTCTTGTTCTCTATGGATAACATTTGAGAAAGCAACTGGGGACTTTTACAATGCTAGTTCCTTAACAGAGATTGTTTTGTGTTATATATATTTTAAATCCTCCTATCAAATACTTAGATTCAGTAAAGGATGGATTATAATTTCCTTTTGATTGTTTGTACTTCTTTTTAAACAGAGTAATTGCTGATCAAAACTGGAAGCATCAGTAAAGTAAATCTAATTTGAGATACTACACTGCTATAATAACAGTTATTATCCTTCCTCTCCATGAAAAAAAAAATCTTATGACTCCAGAGCTGATCTTTTAATTTATCTTCAGGAATATTTTACAAAATGCACTTTATAAACACTTCTAAATTGCAGATTACCTGCCTTATTTTTCCTGAATATTTTTCATATATTTTCATGAAAAAAAGTTGAGCTTCCAGGAGAGAAAATATAACAAGATTTTGTGGAAATTATTTTCCCTGTTTCATTTAATTTCATGAGATTTTCCCACATTATAACAATGTTTCTAATATGTAATTTTAATCTTATTTTACAATATGTAAAATATTTTGTGCTCTGAGACAGTATCTCTTTCTTATATATACTTTGTCTTTAATAGCAGCTGAAGGAAGTATCTGTTTGGGGAAAGGATATGTTATTGAGCACGGAGCTGCCTGTTTCATGGTCATTTTAAGCCCCAAAAGATTGGGCCTGAATGCAGTGAGTATTCCCAAATATGATTATAAATGATGGTTTCCATACTAAACATTTGTTTTACAAATTCTATTTAATTCAACACAGGGGCAAGAATTCTAAATCTGCTGGAGATGAAAGCTGGGTGTTTGGATTGCCATAGAATGAATATTATTTTTTTCTCAGTAGAGAATAATCTAATTTTGCTCTTCCTAAAGGTCAGTAAGATCCCTGACTAGTGAAGATAAAGGTAGTTCCTGTCATGCTCTGAGGGTCATTTTATCTTTTATATATCCTTTTCTCCAGAGCAAAACAGAAAAGTCTGGGTGTCCTTCACAGTTTGACTTTCAATGAGTATGAAAATGATAACATAAAGTGATTTTATATATAGGAAGATTTCAGTGCAATCTTGAGGTAGAAAATCAGGCATACTGCAATATAGTGCTATATTTTAACAGATGAGGCAATTCAATTTGTGCCATTCCAGTCCGGTCCATTGCCTACAGGAAGCAGAATTAGCCCTAGAATTTAAAAATTCTTTGTTAAATCTGTTTGTATTATTTATATTTTATTTCGTGTGTTATGAAGTCATTTGCACTGGTAAGATAAGTCCAAGGAATTAGAAATGCAGAGGCAGACTTTCAGGGAGCAGAGAAAGGAAAGAGCTGGCAGGAGTTATCTTTCAAGAACTGTGATACCCCCAGCTGCACATGGAAGCATGCCTGCGGTATCCTATGGTGTATAATAACTCTACACATCTCACCTGCCACATCTGTGGCAGGTGCGAATAAAATTCAGGTAAAATATAGTTAAAGTTCAGTCTCAAAAGTAAAGGCCTTTGTAAACAAGACACATAAAGATAGGAAAACAGAGTAAGATGCCTAGATGTCAAGATAAATACCAGAAGTCTAAAAATAAGATGGGGCTAAAATGATATGGGAATTAAAAGAATCTGAGAGTTGATGGGAGAAGCGCCCTCTAGAGAACACTCTAACGGCAGGGCAAAATTGATTGATAAATGGGAGAGGAAGAAAGACTGATGCAAGGGAAAAAGTAAACAAGCACTCTTAAACAAACTGGCTTTGTGAGATCCTTTCTAAGAGGTATTGTGATGGTGACAACCATAACCGCAAACATAACTTTTTTCTAGGAGCAAAGATCGTCTTGTAACTTCTCTAAGAATTCAGGCTTCACAAAGAGATGCTAGAATTTTGGGGGAGACTGTTAAAAGGAAATTAAAGGATCAGATGGGATTGGGGGTTACAAGTAAAATACAATGGTGTACTGAGTTGGGAGCTTGTCATTCAGTGTACTCATTTGTCTGGAAAAGAAGATACACAATGAGGGGACAGGTATCCTGATAGCATTTTTCCAGGTATTAAAATTCACAGCCAGATGAAGAGAATTAGGAAAGAGTCTCATGATATTACTGAGTGGCTGGGTGATAAAGTGGTGGGTGAAATCCAGGGTTGATGAATGCAAAGTAATGCACCAGAAGAAAAATAAGCCTAAGTATGTATACACAGTGATGGCTTCTGAATTAGCTATCACCACTCAGAGGAGAAATTGTTTTTATGGATAATTGTATGAAAACATCTCACAACAACATAGTGTTCTGTACCAAACAAATAAGCAAGCTAGAAATTATTAATAAAGGATAGAGAAAAAATCCAGAAATATTATTATGTTGCTGTGGACATTTATGGTGCACCTGAATGCTGAACACTACGGGTAGATCTGGTTGTCCTCATCAGCATCTTTTCAAAATGGTCTGGTAAAGCTAAGCAGTGGTTCAGAGAATCACCAGAGTTGTGTTCAAAGCTATTGAGTTGTTCCAAGATTCTTCAACTTTGAGGCAACTGAGAGTAGACAAGAGAAAAAAAATTCTACCAAAGAAATCATAAATGAGATTGAGAATAGGAATAAGGAACAATTAATTACAGTTTCTAATAATACAAAAGGGGCCTTGAGTAAGTTGATGGACAATGTGTTGCAAACAAGTTACTGCAAGCACCATTGATGCTATTGCCACAGAACAGTCTTGACAGTCTTAAGGCAGAAGTTATAACCTAATTAGACTAACTAATGGAAGAAAGATTATTAAGTGTAAAATAGAAACTCAGTTGCTGGCTCAGGACACTCCTTCAAGTTTCTAGAAACACCGAGTGTCTATTATCATGTGTTATTTTCTCATTATGTCATGTATCCCTACTGAAGAGAATCACAGATTCACTCAGTGTGAAAAAGACCCCAGGAGGCCTTTCCCCAACCTCCTGCTCAAAGCAGGGCCAGCTATGGGATCAAACCCAGCTGTTCAGCACTTTGAAAAACCTCCACGGATAGAGGCAGCACAACCTGTCTGCTCAACTTGCTCTACTGCTTGGCTGCCCTTATGCTGAAAAGGTTTTTCCTCATATTTGTTCTCAACCTCTCTTGTTTTGATTTACAGCCTTGGCCTCTTATCCTCCCACCATGTACTAATGCAAAGAACTTGTCTCCATCTCTTCAACACCATCCCCATAGGCACACGGGGCGGAAGGTGGGTTCCTCCAAAGCCATCTCTTCTCCAGACTGAACAAGACCAGCTCTCTCAGCATCTCCACACAGAGCAAGTGCTCTGTCCCTCATCATCTTTGTGAACCTCCTGGCTGAACTCATTCCAGTTTAGCAATTTTTTCCTTGAACTTCTTAAACCCTTTTGCTAAGCAGAGAGGCCTGGGAGACGTCAATGAAAGCTAAGGTAAATATGCCATTGAGGACCTTTCTTAGAGTCCAATATTCTCTGGGTTCATTGAGATATTTGACATAAAGGGTTAATATTTGATAAAACACTTATTTGAATAAATTACAAGGGATTTGATTTGGCAGAGTGACACAGCAATGTACTTAAATGGAATTGCAATACACTACACTGTGCAGAATATAACACTTGCAATATATACTTTGAACATGATGCAAATGTGATTCCCATTGCCTGTCTGTATATGCACACCATCACAATGCTTTTTTCTCCATTACCAGGAAGGAATATGTAGCTTGAAGCCAGCACTAATCTGTTGCTCTCTTCAAAGTTCATTTAGTTGGTGTTCAACTTTTATACTCCATCTTGGACTGAGTCACATCTACACTTCCTACTTGCTGATCTGTCTAACTTGAGAAAACTTTCAAACTCTTAATTAACTCTGGGAAACTGCAAACACTGGAAAAGCCATGTAAACAACCAGTTGATCACTCAACTGATTTATCTAAAGGATTTACCTAAAACAAAGTCTGGTCCTCTTTGTGTTAAGTTAAACTATCTCTGCAGCAGCTGTGGTAGCTCCCTACATTCTCCCTTGAGCTTCACAAACACATCACCTGTATGCATCTCCTCTGAGACTGATTCAGGTTTAGGAGTTCATTGCTTGGTCACAACTTTATCTGTTGATGCCATAATGATTTTTTGCCTTTTTCATATACCCCTCTCATATCCCCCTTCATGTACACTTTTATGCAGCTTTTATGTATCCCTAGAGCTTTTAACCCACATACTTGTAATTCCCTAAGTCTGATAACTAGCTTAGACCCAAAGTTCTGTTAAGCTAAGAGACTAAACACCTTGAAGGCCTCCGAGTTGGGGGTCAGAATGCCCCAGACGCCAAGGTCCTCTCCAGAACACATTGTGTAAACCAAGATAGGCCCATCCAGGGGAGCATTCCTCAGGACAGGGCTTCCCTTGGGCCCCTCACTGGAGAATCTGTGATAGATATGCTAATATGCTAATGTGCAAGTTCTATAATTGTATACACAGACCATCGCGCGTGCGCATTTGCCAGTGCATTCACCAGGAGTGCATGCTGCGGGGTGCACTCTTCGGTGATGCATCTAAGGATCCTTAATAAATACCAAGGTAAAAACCCTTTTTCCCCTTTAACCATGTTTGGCTTTTAATTCTAAGCACAGGTTAAGGCGTCACTGTGCCTGCTGTCACTGTATGACCTGCTCCTTTCAAAAACAGCCCCAAATCTTCTTTGTTGTAATTTCTGAAGTTTTCATTCCAAATGATCCCACTTACCAGCTCTTTGATAATCCAAAATCAGCTCTTTGATAATCCAAAATCATCTCTTCCGAAAACTGGAGTCTATGCTCGGGCAGTTGCCTTCCTTACTCCCACATAATCTTCAGCTTCCTTGTGTGGTCCCTATAGACAAGGCTGCCATTTAGAGTCACATCCTTAGCCACTTTTTTCCTCATTTCTGAATAACAAATACAGCTGTTCACAACTCTGGCTGGCCCACCCAGTGCCTGTATCAAGGACCTATTCTTACCATCCAGAAATTCCCTGGGTTGTTTGCATACTGCTGTTTTGTCTTTCAGTGGGTGTCATCGAGGTTAAAGTCCCCTGTAAAGGAATAGTCTATGATCTGTAGACTTCCTTGAGTTGATCAAAGGGGTTTTTTTATTTAATGAGGAGCATTGTCCACTTTGTCAGCTGTACTGTGGTCTGTAGCACAGTTCCACCGTGATGACACCTTCACCGACGACTTCTTTGATTCTGACCCTCAAACTCTTGTCCAGCCTGCTGCTCATCCCCCCATGCTCCTTCACAGAAGGATACTTCCCTTCTCCCGAGAGCTATCCCATCACAATTTTGTTATTCCTGCAATGTCATATTTTTCTGACCATATGTGATGCTTCAGCTGCTCCTTCCCATTTGTGTACCTACGCTTGAGGTGGATGTCTCTGTACCTTGTTTTATCATTCTTGTTATTCCATTACTCTGAATCTTTTGCTTTCCAAGCAAATAATTTCACTGATTTATCCACTGTCTAAGATGGAATATGAGCCACAGAGACCTTTCATATATTCTAGGAAGTCAATGTGTATATTCTTACATTACTCACCATGACTAACTACTTTCTTCTTTCTTCTCTTTGAGACAATATCTCCTGCTTCAAGCCCTTCTCCCTGATTGCTGGCCCTAGAAATGTGCTCAAATCAGAATGTATGCTGAGGCTGAAAATGATCCTTATTTATTTCATAAATTCAGATTTGGGCCAACCCTCCTAACCCTCCCTTTACTCCATAAAGAGCATATGGTACGTTACATAAATTTTCCATATTTAATCATAGACCTAAAACATCTCTCTACAGAAAGTATTACAAACCAGATTAAATGTGTAATTGCAACACTAAATAAATCAGGGATTCTTCTGAAGTAATAATCTGTCTCTGGGTGAGGTTTGGGAGGAGATTGGGTTGTCTATAATGCACTGAAGCATAGATTAGCTGGTAGCTAGAATTAAAAATACCTTATACAGTAGCTGTACAGAAAAACTGTAAAATATTCTAGTCAAGGGAAATAGAAACATATGATCTTTTGTGGTATTCACTGAATATTTATTGAAAATGTGCTTCTTTTCTCCTACTAATGCCATGCAAAAGAGAAGTTTCAGCAAAATGTATTTTTTCTATTTTCCTCTTCTGTGAAAACTGCTAACAATGCAAGCAGTATCTCATGGCAGGCCTGTTGGTGCAAACAATTTGTCCCAACCTGACTCCTCACAAAAATAGGAAATCAGATTATGGCTACTAATGAAAGAAACTCAGTATTGGTGCATAAGGTTCTATTCTGCAGCTCAGAGACCACATGTTATGCAACATTTTAAAGACAGCTTAATGGTGGTGAAAGTTGCTATCTTAGAAAAGGTATGGAGCACAGGTGTTGCATGGCGAACAGCTGGGCCCGTATCTCAGCTCTAGCTGTATCCAGGGATGACAGCTCCATTAGTGAACAGTTAAGTGACATACGTATGTGTGCAATCTTTGTTTCCCATGGGGTAAAGTTGTTTTTTTGTCCTATGTGATGTACTGAGAAGAGAGAATTCCGTATCTTTCTGTAGTGCAGAGTCCTCTCTGCAGCCCATGACCCAATTTCACAGCAAGGTGAACTGAGCTTCTCAGCCTTAGTCTGTTGTGTGGGGAGCAGGGAGAAGGGTACAG
>WEIT01027962.1:864-69555 GCA_013389985.1 Dryoscopus gambensis | reverse complement strand
TTTTCTCCTCTCCCATACTGCTGAGAAGAGTGATAGAGAGACTTGGTGGGCACCTGATGGCCAGGCAAGCTCAACCCACCACATCTGAACTTCTGTTCATTATGAAAAGGAAGCAGCTTAGACTGAATTTTCACCTTGCCCCACAGTTGCTTTATGTTTTTTTGTCCCTTGCTTGGGGCAGAGGTGATGGCGAATTGAAGAATTTTTTCTGTAATTGGAAAAGAACTTTTTGAGATGGACAGTTGGAGCCCAGGAATGTGCCTCTGTTAAGTTCGAGCACCAAAGCTAGTGGAAGCTTGCTGAGCCAGCTGATGCTGCTGGACCTTTTGTAAAGCTACAGCTGAAGGTTGTCCCACTGCTCTCAGGGAAGTGCCAGTATTTGGTCATCTGCTACTGAACCTGGTACTGAATACTATTCTATTTCACCTGTGCCCACTATATTGAGAATACTGGCCAGAGAACTTGGCCCTGAATGTAGGAACATCAGGTGCTGGAGCTCTGGCTAGGGCCCCTCAGCATTGCCAGCATCACAAACGTTCCTCAAAGGTTTAGATCTATGCTTGGCCAATAGGAAAAAAAAATATTGCATGAAGCTCCCAAGACATCCCTTTGGTAATATGGGAGTAACAGAAGGAAAGAGTTGTTTTTAAATTAAAAGACAAAAATCAGCTTAAGAGTTTTGGAACTGTAGAAAGCAGGCTGGAGGGAAATAAATTGTAGAATTAAAGCTCAGTGAATCTAGGTGAGGATTTATGGTACTGTTTTGATAAATAAATTAGCCTAGACAGGTATGCAAATTTAGACTTGGACCATGAAAATCCTTTAATTTGTTATTTCTAAGGCATTTTAAATGTAGAACAAATGTGACATATGCAAATATAATGAAAACTTCTCTTAACTCTCTTTTCTTTCCATTAAAAGATTTTCTATTAGGCAGAATCCTGACATGGAAAGCATAATATATGATAGGTATTATGGTAAAAGCACAAAGGAAAAATCCTATGACTTTGAAATCACATTCTGTAACCTTCTGTGTTGACCTCCCTCAGGCTGTTCCATGATGTGGCCCTCATAATCTGCATGTTTCTGTATGCTCTGAATATGGTGCCTGTATACATAATTCAAGTTTCATGATTGCTTATTTAGAAAAGAATGCTGAGTCTAATTAAGACCATAATAATGCCATAGAAAAATTAAAACTTGGAGATGTCCAGAAAGCAGAACTTTCAACTTGGTGGGTTAGTCTGGGATTTTGTAATTCAAGACTGTTCACAAACAGGTCAAAAAGTCCATCTTTTTGGGAATGGAAATTCTGACCACTTTGACTTTGGAATCAGTTCTCATACTGCTGAAACATTTCCTTCAATGTTGAAAATCTATAGTATTTTACAAAAGAATATTGTTAAATATAATGTACAATACAATACAGGATGAATATCATATGAGAGACAAAACATGAAACTTTAAACTGGGCAATTAATTTTAACTTTGCTTTGATTTAATTATTGGTATTAAATTTGAGTGAAGCTGATTAAACCCCAGGAGATTTCCAGTAACTTACATGGTACTCTCTTGTGGAAATGGCTCTGTTTAAAGTTTTTTGCAGCTTTAATCAATGAAAGTTACCTCTCTTTCTGCATTACAGTCTAGGGAAATGACCTTATTTTTCTTTTTCTCTTGACAGTCTCGAAACAGCTGACAGCAGAAATGACAAAGGTACTGACAGAAAAGTTATTTTTTTTCTTCTTAGTTTTGATGTTATGGATCGATGTCCATTCCACCAGCAGCCTCCAAACCATAGATCACATAGCGCGTGACTTCCAAGTCAACAAGAGACATTTACAGGTTAGCAAATGTGTTCATTTCCCTTTGGCAATTCAATGGGGATTCTAGCCATCTGATTCAGAGAAGCACATATGGTAAATACTTAATGGAATATAAATCCTGAGAGCACACCTTGAAATTAAATGAGATATTCAATGGGACTCACATTCCTGTTTTACAAAAGTCTTTTTGAGAACTATATTTCTTGTAAGCCTCTGACAGTTATTTATGATCTTGGGCATACATATACTCAAACATTTAACCTATCCCATCTGTGTTAAATCTAGTTTTATATCAGGATTCCAATGTTAACTGCTCACTGACCTATAGAAATAATTAAATTGCCTTTATTCATACTAGATTTTATTACTTGACCTTATTACAGACAACAGGATATGTATGAAGATGTATATTTATTATTTTTTAGCATTATTGAATGCTTTAAAACTATTTTAAAAGATGCTAGGCTATATTCACATTCTCCTTAATACCACTGAGGCACAAGGTATGAATTCTGGAAGATAATTTTTATGGATTTACTTTAAACATGCAGCATATCTCAGGTTTTTATGTTTCCTTAATATGTATGTTTCCTTAAAAGTACATTTGTCACCAGGGTGTCTGAAACTTTTAGAAACTGGAAAGTGCCAAAAGGCTCTTTCTTCTTATAGTTTAGCCAGTGAAGCTGCCCAGACTGAAAAGGTTAAAAAATAGTCCAGGCCAGTAGAAGCTCATAGCAGAGTGAAGATGGCTTTCCTCTTTTACATTGGACTTGTGGAAACAGGAGCAAAATTTCATTCAGTTGTAAGAACTTGTTAGGGCACAAAGACCAACCTTTCAGGCAGCTGCTTGCTCCTCTGATGTCAGTTCTGGACAAAGTTATTGTGCATCCCATGATGTTTGCTATTTTTGTTTTCTTGGAAGTTACTGCCCTCACAATGTTGCAGCAGAGTGGTTTATGTATAGGCTTCCTGATAGGACTCTGGCAAAACCAGCTGGGTTAGCTAAAAGTTCTGGTTGTGGGTTTGGTTGTGGTGGGGGTTTTTTTGTGTGTTTGTTTGTTTGCTGGTTTGGGTTGTTTTCCCCCCTGTTGTTTTGCTTTAAATTATACCAGAGATAATGTGCTTCCTCAATAGACATCTGTAGTGAAAAATGTCTGGCTCCCCATTTGTTTCAAGCACTGAGAAAGATAAAGCATCAAGGAATTTTTAGACAATACAAAATCACTCTATTGCATTTAATAGGTGCAACATTAGAAATCATCTCCTTGTTTCATGACCTTGCATGTCATCAAATGAGCATAACACTATATGTGGCATATTTATGTCTGAGGATAACCTAGCATGTACTTAAAGAAAAAAAATACGCTTTTAACAACTTTTGAAGGTTATTTTCACAACAGGCTGAGACAAAAAATAAAAAAGGTTTGTTGCCAGTCAGCATTGACATTTCTAAAGGTATGTGTGAAGCGTAGCAAGGGTGAAGATCTGAACCCAGGTCTCTTCTCTGATCACAATCAAATATTTTTCTTCTTAATCACTCTACATTTAGATGAGCAGGATCTCAGAACATATGCTGCCAGTGTCACCAGTTCAGCATCTGGTATTACTGAATACTGTGGGCTCTACCAACAAATGTTTAGACTTCAGTTTTTTAACCAGCTGCATTGGAGGAATCACACCTGATAAAACATCTCAGAATAACATTATTACAGAATATTTTTCCAGTCTTCCCAGTACAAATATATGGAAGTCATTATAAAGAATTAAGTAAGACGCAGAATTTTTGACCTATTTCCTTATTCTTGCTTTTTACCCTCAGCAGGCTCCTAGCTACTGGGAAACAATCTTTCTTTCCTGTATCCTACTCATTCTTTAGATAAATTATTAAGTTCTCTTTCTGAAATGAATGTGAGCATTGACCGTTAGCCCAAAATAAACAAAATAAATAAGCTCATCCAGAACTTTTCTCAAATGTTCCTGTGGGGTTTTTTATGCTTAAACTACACATAAATGAATACAAGTTCCCTGGCCTGGAGAAAGAGGACTCTTAGCATGGTTGTTGGGCATCCCCATTTGATGCTGAAATACGGGTTCAAATCAGAGAAAAGAAAACAATAAGGACAGCCTGATATCTAAGTGATACTACTAGTTGATTGTTGTATTGGGGATATGTGTCTTTGCAACACTTTTTTACAGTTACATTTTGAGACATATTGCCTAATTAAATATTTCTTGATACTTTCCTCCAGAAAGAATCAAATTGGATAAATTAGCATTTGTATTAAAAACAATGGCACTAAACAATTCCTAGCAAAATACATCTCTAATTAATTCAGTTACAAATCAGGACAAAATAAGCATTCTGTGTTTGTAGAAGCAGCGTTTCTTCACCACCCTAATGATAAATTTCTAGGAGAAATTATTTTTCCACCATGTCCTGGGGTGACTGTATGATGCTGTACTGCCTATTGTCTGCCCGATGCCTGACATGAGTTCTGTGCCTTTAAAGTTAGGTCTGGGAGCCAGGAGGAGCCGGTGGAATTCTTTTGGTGGCCTGTGTTCAAAAACACAGGTAACTTGTTCGCTCTTGCTCCCCAGCTCTCAGCTCCTTTTCTCAGGAGAGACGGAGAGTTAAAATTCTTACTTTTAGCTAGCCTGCTAGCTGAGGCAAGGACTTTTCCTGGGACTTTGATTTTTTTTCTCTTCTCCTGGAACTGTTCATCTTTGCTCCAGTCTGGAACACCATCACTGGGAGGCCCCACACTGCGGCCTGGAGGGGCCCACGCTGCGCCCCAGCTCTGGAGAGAGCAGAGCCACACCTACAGAAAGGACTCTGGATCTTCCCAGGTCTTCTCCACAGCAAGAGGTTTTATTATTTAACAGTATTTATTTGTTTTGGTGCCTGTGTGCACCCTGCTTGACAAATAAATAGGTTTTTTTTTTTTCACTTTCCTCTGAGGAATTTATTTCTGAACCTGGTGGGGGAGGGGCTGCTGAAACCTGCCTTCTCTCAGAGGATGTTTCCTCCGAATTTGTCTCAAACCAGGACACACCATCTCAAATGAAATGTTTTTAAATTCCACACTTTTTCTTTCTGTATCTTCATCAGTCGTGCAAATGCATGCCTTTGCAAATTGCAATGCTTTTAGTTCCTCCTTTACTCCCATGGGAGGGTCAGTTTTTAAGGCAATAGTGGGATCAGTTGAGAACAGCAGAAGAAACACTTATTGTGTACAAAGCCATAACTTTTGATCATCCATTTGTTTTACTAAAAGTGATAATATAATCCTTCAGCTTGTCATTCTGATCACAGTTCAGCTGGTGTTTGCTGCTAGCATACTGAGGCTGCCTTGGTGGTTTTTTCAGTGACTGACTTAAAAAAGTCAGCAAAATTACTTTTAATTATCTCTCTTGTTTTATTTAATATTTCACCTTGAATAGTTTCCAAGACCTCTTCCAACCTTTCCACTCAGAAATTCTCCTTCTTTGTTATTTTTCTTGAACAACCATTGTAAAATTAAATGTTTGTTTTTTTTTTTTTTTATTTTAAGAAACCATTTTAGCCCTTTTTTCAGCTTCCCTCCAGTTTGTGTCTGGTTTAAAGGTGAATTGATTTTTAATAAAACTAAATGTATTTTTCAAATAGAGGTCTAAGAGTGACAACTACAGTACTTTAGATTCATGTGATCTAATTTTATGTGAGAATATATTCTTAGCTTCACTGTCACATTTTCACACTGAATTTCAGGAAGACAGTATTCTTAAAAATTAAAAGTCTAATATGAAAATCTTACCATATTACCCCTACTGCTTTTAATTTAATAACTATCTGTAACATAATATTTTTTCAAGATTCATAGCTACTGAGGAGTTACTTACTGTGTCAGATTTTTCTTGATCAATTCTAGATACTTTTAGAGGATACTTTGGAAATACATATAGGCTCATTCTCGATTTTGGATGCCTTTTATGTATATCTTGATAGTAAAAATTGTAATATTGTAGTAATATTTTCTTAAGGGTTTGTCATATGTTGTTTCCAAAATGTTAAGGAAAAAATGTTGCACCTTTTTCTTTTTACGGGGTGATTTAATTTTTGAACAATTACACTCACATTTTTCAGTTTCTCATTATGAATTTTATTTCCAATTTGTAATCCCTTACTTTTGCATAAAATGCACAGATGAAAATTACAGGGAAAATTAAAAGAGACTAAGAAAATAATAAATATGTCTCAAACACAAATGCAACATGATTAACTACAGGGAAATAGATATAGTGAGTAGGTGGTTGATCTATGAAATTTCAAAAGTGAATGCCAACACATCTGTATAAATTGATGTGATGACAATAGCAGTCATAAAGGTGTAGAGAGAGAAAACATAACACTTAATATTGCAAGACTGCAGCCATACGATATACACAGGGATAGGAAACTTAGTTCCATATAATCCTCTACTGCAACACAACCTCTAAAACAGAGATGGAAAGTCAGACAGGGAAATCCTCTGAGTAATCAGTCATTTAAACAAAAGAAAACAACTTTTCTTTGCTCATGTTTGTGCCTCTTTATATTTGCATTTTGAAGTAAGAAATGGAAAGAGATTTACTAAGCTCTTGTGCAAGCTTTGGTGGTTTATTTTTTTCTAATGTAATTTAGTTTTAAAGAAGTATCTGTGCCAGAAATGCTATTAGAGGGATACATCATGAGATTTCTGACTAATCATAAATAATTAACACAGCTGAAAGAGTGAAGCTCAAGTAATCAATATGTGAAGAAAACTGCACATAGTTTATTCAAAATCAAGAAAATCTGCAAAGTGAATTTGAAGAAATGATGATCTATTCATGGATGTTTAGGGACAAAGAAAAGAGATAAACTTCCTCATATAAATTATTCATGATCAATTATTTGCTCAGCTTCAGTCTGAGTACATCTTGTGACAAAATTAGATTTTAATCACATATTTCTTTAGACCTCAAATGAGGCATTCAGCATTCAGGGATAGTAAAATCTTTGGCTTCTTGGAGATTAGGGGCTGATTCTGCAGCACTGAAGTCACTGGGGCTATTTTTAACTGATTTCAATTAGACTAGGGTCAAACTACTGGGACTTCGTGGTTCACTCACTGTGTTCCACTGTATTTGCACCAGTATAATTTTTATTTTTCCTCCAGTTGAGTTTCTAATATTTTAAAGGAGAGAGTGCACAAGAAACTAGAGCAATGAAACCATAAAGGGTAAAAGTTTTCCTTTTGCTGGGATAGTGTTAATTTTCTTCAAAGTAGCTGCTAAGGGGCTATGTTTTAGATTTGCACTGAAAATGGTGTTGATAATACACAGATGCTATTGCTAAGCAGTGCTTACACAGAGCAAAGGCCTGTCTGTTTCTTGTACACCCCCTGCCAACCAGGGGGCCGTAGGTAGACAAAAGCTGGGAGGGGACACAGCCAGGACAGCTGACCCAAACTGATAAATAAGGATAATATATAACTAATAAAGGGAAATTTTGTAACATATGACATCACGCCCAGTATATAAAGAGGGAGCAAGAAGGAAGAAGTGCAGAACATTCTGAATGGTAGCCTTTGTCTTCCTGAATCACTATTATGTGTGACAAGGCCTTGCTCCCCTGGAGATGGCTGAACACCTGCCTGCCCTTGGGAGGCAGTGAATTAATTCCTTATTCTGCTTTGCTTCTGTGTGGAAATTTTGCTTTACTTATTGAAGTGTCTTTATCTCAATCAATGAGTTTTGTCACTTTTATCTTTCCAGTTCTCTCCCCCATGCTATTGCTGGGGGAGTGAGCGAACAGCTGCGTGCAGCTGAGTTGCTGGCTCAGCTTAAACCATGATAATTAGCTGCACTGCTTATCCATCAGCTGGTTTACAACATGAACAGCATGGGCAGGTTCTTCAGCATTTTCATAAGTTAATGACACACCCTTGGCTACTGTAAGGTGATAGTAATTTTCATGAGTTCATGTTCTGAGATCAACTGGTTTTTTTTGATTTCTTACTTTTTTGTCATTTAAATATAACTGACTGGAGAGGAAGTCAAACTGGTCAGTGGAATGTCATAATACCACCTTTCTCCCAAATCTAGAGAAAAAGTAGCCTGTTGCAATAGATTTGATGGGCTTTAATTCGAATATTGTCTCTTTCATGACCTTCATGGTGTATAGTGATGCTGGGAGGGCTAATCCAAGTATTGGTTTATATCTGGCCAGTGTATACACTGTGCACTTATCTGTTGCTCTTCTCCAATGCAGGCAATTATTTTGCCTGTATCAGACTGTATCAGATGTAGAGGACTTCATTGAAGAAACACAGGTTGACTTTGACTAGACATTTGACAACAAGTTGTTGGGAAGTTAGCTCCATAATAAATAGCTCCATGACAGGAATATGTCCATCTCCTCTGCAATTGCTCTCTAAAAGGACTGTCTTTTGAAGGTAATGTTGCCATTTAGATGAATATTCACATCAAAGGTTCTTCTGTGATGGTGATTCTTTTTTTTTCCAGGATTCTTTACCGAACGGATCCTACTGTGTTATTTATTCAGGACTTAGGCACCAGAACAGAGAGAACAATATAAATATCTCTGCAGATATAAACTGCATGAACAATTAACAACAGAAATATCAAATTCTACATGTACCACAGGTCTAAAATGGCCTTGTAGTTTCTTTTCTGGAACACTCTTATCAACTATTATTACAGCAGTCAGTTCTATGCTTAGAAACACAAAGGTTTCTATGCTTAGAATCATGGATGTTTGCAAATTTTTCTATAGTTGGAATAATGGTATGTTAAACTGTATTTTAATTTAGATAGTCTAGCTGCTAAGAAGTTATAGCTCATGCCAGACATTATTTACTGCTCACTTTTACCATGTCACCTTCCAGCTGTACACTAAATCATTTTCCACTGACTTAAGCTAACCTTCCAAACCTCAGCACAGTTTCAAATGCAAATGCATATGTATACACATTTATATACATACATACATTTACAAAATATTAATATATAAATTTATGTATAAATATATTCAGGCATACATATAAACATACTTTTTCACAGAACCACAGAATGGTTAAGGTTGGAAGTGGGGGTCATCTATTTCAGCCACCTTGCTCAAGCAGGGTTCCCTAGACCATCTTACTCAGGATTGTGTCCAAACAGTTTTTGAATATCTCCAGTGAGGGAGTCTCCAAAATACCTCTGGGCAACCTATTCCAGTGCTCAGTCACCCTCACAGTAAAGTTCTTCCCCATGTTCAGGTGAAACTTTCTGTCTTCTCGTTTCTACCTGCTGTCTCTTGTCCTATTGCTTGGCACCACGGAGAAGAGCCTGACTCCATCCTCTTGGCACTCTCACTTCAGATACTTACAGACACTGATGAATTCCCCTCTCAGTCATCTCTTCTTCAGGCTGAACAGGCCCAGCTCCCTCAGCCTTTCCTCATATGAGAGGTGCTCCAGTCCCTAAATCATCTTGTTGCCTATCACTGGACCCGCTTCAGGAGTTCCATGTCTCTCTCGAACTGGGGACACAGCACTCCAGATGTGGCCTCACCAGGGCTGAGTAAAAGGGCAGTATCACCTCCCTCAACCTTTTTCCATATCTATGTGCAAAATGTAATATGGTACACACCAAAATATGATTTAATCTTTATTCAGATTACTAAAGAAAAAAGAAGTAAGGAAATCCAAATTTAGGTAGATCTGCAACTGAAGATTTGCCTTAAAGTGAACTCTTACAAGAGCTGAATTTCTTTGTTTTGAGCCCAAAGCAGAACTATAACATCTGGTGTGCTCTCAGTGAATGACTGTTTCATATTTTGCATTTCTCTCAAGGCTTGTTTACTACATAATATTAAATTCTTGCTCTAACAATGGTTGGGTTGCTAATTTGTTCAGGACCTATTCTGTGACACACATTATTAGACTGTTCAGACATCAGTTTCTTAATTTTCACAAAATATCTCAATATTGAAAGCCTGGCATTATCCCAATTTATAAATGTTGAACTGAAGCACATTGGAATTGTTCCTAGTGATTAGCCACTAATTTTAGCAGATCCACTTTGTGTTATCTCTTTGCTCATTTTACAGAGTTCTGAGTGTGGTGTGGTCTTTTTCCTGCTCAGACCATGCTGTGTCTCCTGCTGATTGAAGGTGAACTCAAAACTTCAGCAAATCAGAATCCAAATCCAAACCTGAAAAAGCAAACATGAGTTGAAAGTAATTTCTATTTAACATTAAGGCATCTAACCTGAACTAACTGTTAAAGCTGCTTCTTTCTCCAGCTAATGGAGTGACAGGCGGCTCACGAGAGCCATTGCCTCCACCTGTTAGAAAAAACCTTTAGAACAGGATTAACTGCCTCCTCCAGATGCCTCTCCACACTGGCAGAGAAAACCTGCCTTGTTTGTAGCCTAGGTAAGATGAATTTCAGTCTTTGGGAGGGCCAAAAGCAGAGGTCTAAAAGTTAGGTGTTTGGTTCTAAACTAGTTTGCTGTAGTTAGGAATGACAAGAACTTCCAGAGGTGATTTGTGCCATTTAAAGTTCTTAGAGGGATTTGAAGAATCACTCTCTAAAAATGCCTGTGTTCTTCTGTTGGCTACATACACTTAAAACAACTAAATTTAAGGAAGTTGAAATCAAATATTTGCTGATATTCCTTGATAACTGTGGCTGTAGTGATTTACTTATCACTCAGGAATTCTGACAAAGAAATAAAATGCATCCCTTCCTTCCAGGCAAAAACAGCTTGGAGAACTTTCTTTCTTATTCACCCTTCATTGCAGCAGCTACTAAATTCAGAGTGCTTATGCTGGCCACCATGATTTAAGGGTTTGCATAGGTGTAGAATTTCCTGAGCTATTTTTAAAAAAATCCCCAGACCAAAAAACCATACAGGTTTGTTTGGGAGGAACGTATGGTTTGTTCTGGTTTTGGGTGTTTTTTTGTGTGTGTGTGTTTTTGTTTGTTTGTTTGTTTGTTTGTTTTTGTTTTTTGGGGGTTTTTTTGTTGTTGTTTTTTGGGGTTTTTTTGGTTTTTTTGTTTTTTTGGGGGGGGTGTTTTTTTTTGTTTTGTTTTGTTTTTTTTTTTTAATTTGGTTGTTTGTCACAGTAACGCTCTATGATGAGCTTAGCCTGAAGAATAACACCTTGCAGACAGGTGTGAGCGGTGGCATCAGTGACTGAAAAAGAGCACCCAGGAGTCTTTTCTGTTTAATCCTAGCACAAATTAACTAAATTTATTTTTAATTTCCACATTGGTATTTAATAACTATTTGTAACTCTATTGTCTACTTTGTGTGTTGTAACTACCAACTCTTACTTGCACTTAACCTGGCTTCTTTTGAGGATGATTTCAAAGTATTTTGACAAAGAAAGAGACAGACTGTCATAAAGGTTGGTAATCTATGAACCTATGAATTTATTTCTTCAAGGCAATCTAGGAATATTCTGCTGGGTATAGACTGTATAACAGGAAGTGCTGCAGGGGAATTTTCAGAGATCATGCAGAGAGCTCGCATCAGAAAAGTCAGAAGGAAAAATGGCTAACCATTCTCTTCGATTATGCAGGACGATATTCAGGAGAATTTCTGAATTGAAATGGTTCCCCCAGGGAATTTGTTGCATTGGCATGGTGGTGAGTACATCTTTGGTTCCACAACGTGTCACATTTGCCTTACCCACCTAGAGGCAAATATATGCATTTGTACCACAGAAGTAAACTGCTACCCCTCTTCTATACTACCTATATACGACAACCTTATCCTGTCCTGGTTCAATGATTCCTTCAATGATTTCAGTCACAAATTTATTCAATATCAGACTTTTATTACACACTTTTATGAAATTGTCTACAGAAGATGCCTATGTTAACAGCATCCTAAACAACAATCAATCTGAAATGTGTTTTACTGAAACTTATCAGAAGGTGTGATGCTTTAGACTGTCCTACCACTCTGTGTCAGCACTCAGAGAGACGTTTACCATATTTAAATGTGTCCCAGTTTGAGACAAATTTGGAGGAATGTCTGAAATGAACGTCCTCTGATAGAAGCAGGTTACAGCCGCCCCTCCCCCACAAGGTTTGGAAAGAATTTTCCTCGGAGGAAAGTGAAAAAACGCCATTTATTTAACAAATAAAGTGCATGCAGGCACGGAAAAAAGAATAATGCTAAATAGTAAAACCTCTCGCTGTGGAGAGAACTTGATAAAATTCAAAGTCCTTTGTGGGCGTGGCTCTCTCCTCTCTGGAGCTGGGGTTCAGCATGGACCCCTCTAGGCCACAGTGCAGGGTCTCCCGGTGATGTTCTGGTGTTGCTGAACAGTCCAGAAGAGAAGAAGAAGAAGAAGCCAAAGTCCCAGAGCTCCGTCCTTTAGCTAACAAACAAGAAGGCAAAAGGAATGTAACTCTATTCCCTGCTGCAGAAAGCCGAACAGCCAGGCAGAAGAAGCTAGAGAGCTATCTCCGGTTTTGAACGAAATGCTGAAGGAATTCCACCAGCTTCCACCCCCCTCTCTCTTAAAGGTACAGAAAGACACAGGATTCATGTCTGGCATAGGGCAGACAATAGGGAATACAGTATCAGTCACCACCGGACTTGGCTCTTCAGTTACTGTTGACTCCCTTTCTCTGTCTCTAGTTCCTTGATTCTGGCCTGCCCAGTTCCACACTCTGCTGGAGCACCTCAGATCAATCCAGCTTTACTGCTCACCACCCCTGGTGTCCTCTCCATGTCCCAGTGTCCCCTCCTGTCACCCAGGTTTCTTTCCCACCAGCATCAGCTTCTTGTCTGATCGTTTCTTTCTTGCTACCTGCTTCATTCCCCCTAGATTGGTTCAAAATGATATCATACTTAAAAATATAAGATTTTAAGTATAGAAAACAATTTGGGTTATTTCAGAGTTTATTTGTCTCCCACTACCTTATATTCTGCATACATTTAGATAAAATGGTAAGCAAAGATTTCAAAGTAGAGGGATAATAAAACTAATCTAAATTAGTTAAAACTAATTGAAAATTAGTTAAAACTAATCAAAAATATTTGAAATGGGGAAGGAAAGCTGTTTTTCTTCATTTCATTTTTGAGGCACATGCCAACTTCTGGTATAATCTCCTTCTGATCCTTGTAATTAGGGATTTCTTCTCCTAAGAACAGTTGGATGTGGTCAGAAACCAAATGGGTCCTTGCAAGATAACGAAGCAGAGTCCTGTTGAATCTTGAGAGACTCCTCTTTGAGCTGACCAACACAGTGAGAGAGTAGAATTATCCCTTTCTTGGGACTTGTTTGCTCTAAGCAATAAAACTGCCTGGAGCGTTCCAGCAGCCTCTCTCTTCAAGGCAGACATAAATTTATCTTATATTACTGAAATGCAAGGATCAGGAAAGAAGGTACACGGTAAGGCAGCAATAACATGCTTTAAACACTGACCACCTCCAATATGAAATATCCAATGATACTCTGATTTGGCTATGCAGGGCTATCTTTATGGCTTTCATTTAGCAATTTTCATTCAGAGGTTTGTAAGACTCTGCCACAAACTACTGAAATTGTACAACCAAAGTTGTATTGCACCAAACTGTGATACAGAGAGTGGAAGAAGAGAAGGCTTGCTTAAACCAAGGCTTCTGTCAAAGAAATTGTCTTGGATTAAGACAATTTACAGGGCAGACACTCCAAACTGTGTTACCTCCCCTTTTAGTTTTAACCGGTCCCCTTTCACCAGTAGGAAGAGATGTGTGTGAGACGATATAAGTGGAAAAATAATAGTTTACTGTTATTTGTTTTTCAAAAAAATGAAACAGCAACAATCACTATAACAGCAATAAGCACTAGATACAACAGTGCTGAAACCCATGGACTACCTGGGAACAAACAACACAAGATGGCAGAAAGCCCCTCCCTCAAGATGACAGGCGCTGTAGAAGACTGTGTGGTCCAAGGGACAAAGCCAAGATGGCACATAAACCCCCTTTTCCTGACCATATGTTGGACAGATAAGAACACAGAGAGAAAGAACAGAGGGGAAAAAATCACGAGAGCAACTGAACCTCTGCAGTGACAAAAACTCCCTCTTCCCCCAAACAACAACCAAAAGGCAAAAAGGACAAAACAAAAAGAAACACTGATTCCAAACCAGTCAAATGCCCCTCGAGCTGTTTGCTCCACTCCACTTGACAGATTGCTCCACTGGCAGCGGCAGTTCTGTTGCCAGTGGCGGCTGGAACTCGGGCAGTGGCAGGACCTGGCAGTGTGAATTTCTCTACAGGCTGGACCCAGTTGGTGTCGGCACTGCAGTTCTGAGTTAGCACCACGTTGCAGGGGAGAAGAAGCAGTCCCGCTGGGCACCGAAACCGGCAGCCCCTGCCCCCGGTCCTGGCTTGGTGGCTGCGGACAGGTATTTGTGGAATTTGCCCAGGGACAGTTTAGGATTGGGAAATGCAGTTTCTTGGAGACCTGTGCCAAACAAGGAGCTCAGAGAGAAACATAAGAAGGTTTCTGCATTGGCTTGGAGGAGCAACTCTCCTAGCAGCCCTGCAGGAATGGCAAGAGAAAGAGAGAAAGAGAAAGAGAAAGAGAAAGAGAAAGAAAGAGAACGAGACCTTGTATGAGCGTTGCCCTCTCTTTTAAAGGGACCCTGAGCCAGCCAGCTTCTTGGCCCTGGGTCTTAAACGACAGTAACAATCTTGGGCAGAACTGGTGTAGCACAGATAAAATACACAATACAATACACATTTTTTCGGTTACTCAGGACAGAAATGTTTGTTTTTTTCAGAGCCTCTCAATTGTAAGTAAGCCTGTTTACAGAATTCGAATGCATATTTTCTTCACATCAAGGTAAACAAAGAAAATGTACATCTTGTAAATTCATCTTGTTGATGAGTCCATGTTTATAAGCAATTTATGACATGAAACTTCATAATTATTCCTTATAATTACTTAGATGCAACTGCTTGCTGTTTTGACTAGCTTTTGATAAGAAGCAGAAAAGATGGCAAATAAGCATAACTGAAGTTGGTAACATTGTGGGACACCGTCTGCTGCAACCTAGGGATGCTAAGAACAAGCAAGCAAAAAGCCAAATGAATTAAATAAGAAGCCAAAAAGTTTTGTCCAAAACCAGAAAGAATTTAGAATAGAGAAAAAACCTGAGCAAAACCAGAGAGATCAGGAAAGACTTTTCTCTATATCACCTAAGCTTTTTCCCACTGAATCTCAAGTTTTACTGATAGGTTTTTCTCATACAAATGTAATGCTTATTTCTTGTCCAAAGTGAGTCCACAAGTCAAGACTGCTTTGTTGAGAAAATCCTTGCATCAATCTTCAGATGTACAAATCTGAAATCCGTTAGTTCAAATGTGTCAGTAAAATTTCTGATTGTAAATGCAGAGCCTACAAGCAAAAGCTTGTAGGTATCCTAGGTATCTGGGACACGAGCAGGAAGATTATTTTCTCACTTTATTCATTCTGTGCTGGCAAGCCTTGTGATTTTTTTTCTGTGTTTCATAACTGTTGTGAATTTTCAAAAACCCCAATCTCAAGAGTCTTACTGTCTGCAAACCCTCAGATTTTCTTTAAGTGCATTTTTCAAACAAGTTTCAGTCATCAGAACTGCAGGGGAAAAAAACAAGAAAGCCTAAAAAATGATAGAGAGAATTTTCAGCCTTCAAAACACTACATGGCAAATGGCACATTCACAAAGTATTTGTGGTTTTATTTCATTAATTTCATACTAAGACTTTGAAAAGACAGTGTTAGAGATATCAAAGGTTTGCTTTGCTGAGAGTAAAATGGAAAGATTGTAAATGTTTGTGTGATTTAGAGAAATCTTATCATAAGGCCATCTTGTACACATTGACTATGGGATTAGTGGGTGAAGAATTTTTTTCATTCATCTTCAGTCTTTTTTCTATGTAGGGAATGATTAGGAGCATTAATAGTTTATAGTACCATTCTTTTCCTAGAATTGGAAGCTCAGAATAAGGGAGTCCCACTTCCACTAGTCTGAGATAGATGTGAAGGTCTACTTTGACAATATCCAAGCCTACCTTTTTATTCTGTCTCCTTATAAACTTTGCTTCTCTGCTTGCTGTCTTTCAAGACTTTGCCTGTATAGCTACTTTCTTCACATTCTCTTCTCCCCAGAGCTGTGGTTTAATTTGATGATTGCAATCACTCTGTGTAGACAATAAACTTTTTTTGTCACTTTTTAAACTTCATCACAATTTTTTTATTAGAAAGGCAAAGTCTCGGTTTCCCAGGCAATTGGAGACAAACATTGCTTGAGGCAGAAACTGGATATAGAAAAGTTCCTACTCTTTTGTCCTTGCAACACTTAGGGGACAAAGTGACACAAAAAGAGTGAATGCCCTACCTGTTCATCTGTATGACAGGATTTGGCTTAGATAACAGATAAATGCTCTGGTCCCAGTCTCAAGTGAACACTGTCAAATTAACACAAACCACTATATCAGCTGTCAGCTTAGTCTTTGTTCCAACAAATGACAGATATGAGCAGCTACTCATACCTTTTTCACACCCCAAGAGCATATGATGGCATACTGTTCATATACAATGAGAAGCAATGTACCTCTGGGATTAGTTTCCTCTGTGCAAAACCTGTCACAGCCATGAGAAGCCATTACTGGTGTGGTTACACAGTTGCATGAATGGGATATGGGTGCCTTGGGAGCTGAGCACAGCCTGAGAGAAACCCAGCGTGAAAAAGATTCTGCTCTGTTTTCTCATTGTGACACTTAATGTACCTCACTTGAAAGAATATACTTTGAGTGGTGCAAAAAGTAGAAGTTCTGCCCCCTTTGGTCACTAAAGAAGCTGTGATACTTTATAAAGTGACTTCAAAAAGAATAGGAATTTCTGGCCTTTTGTTCTGAGAAAATCCATTTGGAAAAATTATATCCTCCCCTTCAAGGCTACTCCTGTAGTTTTAATTGCCCATAACATCCTGCTTTATGTCTGCCCTTAATTGTTCTTTATTGCTCTTAAACACTGCTAATTTCTATATTCTTATTCAGAAGTATCTCTGTTTTACTGGTAGGTGAAGTGATTGCCATATATATTAGGGGGATTTATTATGTCTTTCTCTAGTAGATTAAAGAATCCATTAAAAGTCAATATTTTCTCACCAGGAAGATATTATAAACTATAATTAAGTCACTTTTCAATTTTTTTTAAATAAAATTCAGTGATTCCTTTAACTCTCTTGGTAAGCCCTTTTCTTAAGCTATTGAATTATTGCAACAGCTCTTTTGTGTATGCTTTCAGATTTCCCAATATCTTTTTAACAGAAGGAATACAACAGAACCATGTCTCTATTTTAAGAAGTCAATCTCAACAGTTGTAATGGAACCCTATATATAGTTATGTCAAGTTAGTCCCAGCAATGCATCATACAGTGATAAAATCATTCCTCAAATCCTAGTTCAAAGTTGAGCTTTTTCTGCCACTGTTTTGCATGTAAGTTCATGTTCAGGTACTAATTCGTAGTGACCCAAAGCGTTTTAGAAGCGTATCTTCCAGGGGAAAATGTCTTATTCTGGAGCTATGGCCAGTGTTCCTAATTGCTTGGTAGGTATTTTGCATTCATCTTTAACATGGAAGGTGGTGACTTGCTGAGAAACTCTGATTCCTCTGCATAATTGATTGGTCCTTACTAGTTTGCCACTCTGCAGTCTGTGTGTCAGCTACGTATGTTGTGAACTGTAGTTTTACAACTGCATACAGGTGAAAATGTGAGTTCCACATATCAATTAATGTGTACCTCCACAAGAACTATCTCTATTTAATCATGATTGCTCACCCACAAATACATCATGAAATATGTCAGCAAGCTTCTTCTTAATCAATTTGGAATGTACATGGATGATAGTGTATAGTGCTTATATTTTAATCAAAATGTCATGAAGTTCTAAAACAAGTATCTTACATAAGTCTGTATCTTTCAATATCTGGACTTTTAATTTAACCAAATAATGAAGTCATATTTGTCTGATAAAGCCATATTAACAAAGACTAATGATAATACAATAGTTACTAAAACAAAAATATCTTCCAAATTATATCACCTAAAGAATCTTAGTCAACATGAACAACACAATTCTCAGCAACTACTGTATATCCTCCAACACCAAATAACTACTACCAGCAAATATAGACTGTGCACAAAGGTAAATCTATCCTTGAGCAAACTTCAGCTCTGACAGGATGAAATGAGATTAAAGATAGAGAGAAGGAGATAGATTGACAAGACTGAATTAAAACTTTTTACTTCAAACACCCAAGAGTTTCTAAGATTCAGGTGCCAGTGGCATTTACAAGACCTTACTCAACTGATGCCTAAACCTGTAAAAGTCTATAGCTGCAAGAAAGCTGTTCCCCAAAGGGATTTATCCTGCTGGCTTTTAATTAACTGAAAGTAATGGAAGTGGTGACTGCTTCAGATTCAGGACCTTAAAAATCTTTCTGAGTCTTGGTCCCAATACTTACATTTCAATGAGTATATCTGTACATCACTAAACAAACTGGAACACTGCTCAGTATCTCAAGGTCTATCCCACTCCTGTAAGACAAACTTGTGTAATGAGCATTTCTTAGAGTACCTCATTGGAAATTCCAGGCAAAGACCCAACCCTCCCAAAACAGTGAGAAGAAATTAATGATGCAGTGCAGCAATGCAGAAAAGACAGGTTTAATTAATTCTGATTTTGGAGTGTTCAGTTTTGTACAAAATCTTAAGTGGAGGTTCCAATGCTGGTTTGAACTCAAGGCTGCCAAAGGAATTCCGTAGTATAGGCTATAAGGTTGTTCTCAGCCATGCTGTTTACACCAAAATTTAATTATTTTGCATATTAGAAGCACTTCAATAGAGATTAATTAAGAATTCCTCTCTTGAAAAGAAAGAGGCCTTCTCATAGAGGCCAGAGCTTTGTGCATTTGTACAGGCGCAAGTTTAAATTGGTATTATAACTTAGACAATCTAACCTGGTCTACCAACACTCCACAGTATTCCAACAACTGAATATGTACTGAAGAGAAAAGCAGAATCACTGTTATTTTAGAAGAAAAAAAAAGTGAGTTACAGGTTCTAGATTCACAGAGTTTCTAGACAGAATTTCTAGATGCACATCTCAAGCAGAGGAAAGCATATCCATCTTTTCTGGAACTAAACATATCATGCAGCCTCTCTTCTTTATGACCTTTTTTGCAGATGAGTCTAAATAGCTGCCTTCTGCAAAGTGGATTCCTTTTTGAGTTCTTTCCCTTTGTGGAGCACTTCTATTTCCTAATTTGTGGGTGAGTTTCTAGTCACTTGTAAGGCATCTAATAGTTAGCCTTAGCTATATTTTACTCTCTCCCTTAGGAAGCTAATCTTAGCCACAACAACCTGTCATCAATCATGGACAAAACATCTCAGGTAAGAACCTAAAAGAGTACTTGGTTATACTTTCAGTGACTTCATTGACCTGGAACTAAGTGTTGACAGTTTCCAACAGTAATAGATCTTTTGTATTGCCCATGCCAGCCTCAGTTTTTACTGGAAGAAGAGTGCACTCAAGCAAAGCACAGCTCTGAGCCTCAGAGTCCCTGCTTGTTTCCAGAAATATGAGAAAAACTGTCCAAAGTACAGACAGGTAGTAGTGGTAACAATAACAGTAACATGACCATTGATATTATTCAATGTTACTGTAAAATAATAACAGGCTGGTGGTGTTGTTCTTTTTGTTGTGATTGTTGTAGTCATTGTTAGTGATGCCTTTATTAAGTGCTTTGTAGTACTGTCTTGTCTCCCAGATAGGAAACTTTCTGCTGGATGCTGTGTTTGCATGTCATAAAAAGACATCCTTTAAACAGCTTGAGCGTTTAAAGCAACAAACATCAGAAAGCCCAAAATGACAATGAGACATTTCTGATTAGTGTAATCAGTCAAACTCATTACATACAGCACGTTTTACTTTTGTCAACAATTCCACTAGAGTTGTAGACCTGGTAGGTTTTAATTTGATAATAAATTTAGGATGTTATTTTGTAGGAGACTATTTCTCTCTCCTTATCCCACAGACAATTAGGTCAAGCACAAGAAGTTATAAATTTGACATGGATCAACTCCTGGTCATAGTAAAACATTCAGATTGAAGACCCTCTAGACTCTCAGGATTGTCTCATTAGCAAGGGCTGATAAGCGTCAATTATATCAACTTGAAAACCTAGTGAAGGTAATGCTGATGAAAGTCAAGAATAACAGATGAAGTTCAAGCAGAATTGCATAACAGTTTAGAAGAAATTTGCTGTTTACATAGGCAGGATGTAGGCATACTTCCCTATAAACAGCTTAATGCACAACACTTCTATGACATAAAGTACCCAATTTCATCTTTTCTTCTTCTGAAAGGTAGTAAATTTTATTCCATGTCCCTTTTCTTCCTGCCACATTTAGATGATCCTGCTCAGTACCAAAGAGCTTTGCCTGCCTCTCAAGTGAGGAGGCATGGGCAAATGGGTTCCAATCTGACTAAAAATGAATATTCTATTTCAGAAAAAAAATTGAAGCCATAATTTCTCTGGGTGGTTTTGGGTTTTTTTTGCCATAAAATGAAATTTCTAAAATATTTTTGTGAGCTCTAAATAAAGGCAAACAAATGCAATTAATAGTGCTTATGGCCAGGGATTTTTTCTGTGCTTAGGTTGTCTCCACACAAATGAATATTACACACATTGAAAATTCTGTTTGACTTTCTGAAAATGATCTTGGAAAATATCCTATGAAAGACGAGAGTTTGTGGATTAGAAATTTCATGAGATGGAACAAAGTAAGTGAGATGTTGCTAAGGCAAATTTAAACACTTCAGAAGTTCAGGGTAGAAGGCATGTATAGATATCTTAGGCTAACAATGAGACTAATATTACAGCACCAGAGAAAGAGATTCTGTGAAATATAATATACTCTTAGCATTGTGCAAGGATGATAAATGCTTCAGGGGATCCTAAAGATCCTAAATAACCATAAATCCATAGAGTGTTTTGAAAACATGGAAAATGAGGCACATATTATTTTGTGCATTTCTCTCTGTTTCTCACATTGTTAAATAAAGGCTGTCTTTTGCTTTGTGTGTGGTTTTTCTTGTTTACTTGTTGGGGGTTTTTTTGTTTTGTTTTTAATACATTATATTTTATATAGTATTAAATACTTTTCAAGATCTGTGTGGAATATTTTTCAGCAATCATACAGTCCCTAAATAATTAACTAGTAATTCCAAACATACATAGGATTTCATTCCCAGGAGGTCATGACAGAAATTGATTGGTGTGTGAATGCTCCTTGGGTCTCTTAGAGGCCTATATCTTTGGCTTTTAGAAATCAACTCATGAAACTCTGACAAAGGAATTAGAAAAAAAAAAGGAGAAAAAACCCCAAAACAATGCTATTGCTTAGGACACATTAAAATATAGATCTTGAAATTTGGATCCACCTCTGTCATCTGGTGCCCTCAGGAAGACTTCTACCAGGGCTATAAACACTGAGATCTTGCTCCCTTATCTCACTTCTCCCACACATCTAGACGAAAGCAGAAATTCCACCCTATTTGAAAAAAGTGTTTCCTTTGCCATGAGTACACAGAAGAAAGCCATTGACATACTTAAGTGAGTCCAGTGAAGACCTCAAGCAGAGGAGAATAAAGTGCACATCAGACAAGGACAGGCTGAGACCTGTTTTTGTCCAGCCTGTAAATGGGAAGTAGAAAGGACACCTGAAGGACTAGAGGATACAAGGGAGACAGAACCTTACAGTTGGAGGTGCACAGCAACATGATGAGAGGCAATGGGCACAAGATGGAACATGTGAAGTTCTGATTCAATATTCAAATGGAGGTTTTTAACCACAAAAATGATTAAATACTTAAGTTGCCTAGATGGGTTGTGGAGCCTCTGTCCATGGACGGATTCAGGACTGGATAGGACACAGTTCTGAATAACCTCATCAAGATTCTGAGGCTGGGATTGGACTAGATGACCTCTGGAGATATCTTCCAACCTAAATTATTTTATGAGTATTCTCTGATTCTGTAGTTCTCTGACACTGTTCTGGTTCCGTGCCCTTGGGCGGAGGGGACGCAGCATCCTTCCTGCAGACGTCCCTGATGGGAGCATGTCCAGCAGCGTAGATGCATAAGCTGACCTCGCTTGCTGGCTCCTCTTAGGAGCAGGCATGTCCAGAAGGATTGTAAATTGGTTCACGTCACCCAGCGGCAAAGAAGCAGAGAGGGGCCTCTGGTATGGGTTCCAGCAGATTTATTTGCAGTGGAGGGTCCAGGGACCAAAAGGCGAGGAGAGGGTCTGTGCAGGGGAGTGTATACGGGGGTGGAGCAGGGCAGAGAGAAGGGAAAGAACCAATAGGGTACAATCCAAGGGGAGGATACAACTTATCATCAGCCCATGGGGAGAATGGGTGTCAGAGCGCTTTCTCTTTTCCTCTGGCTCAAACAGGACAGGAAGACCGAGCACACGCATCAGGAGCTTTTTATTATTTTATTCCAGCATCAGTCTCATATACAGAGTTGAGACATGGGAGATACTATATAGATCACGTAGCCGCAGGTATCCAAAAACTTCCTGGTTACAGAGTATTCTTAAAGGCTTTTTAGCCAATAGCAAGTTTCTAAAGTTTACAGACGACTGTTTTGGCCTATCCTTACACATACAGGTACATTTTCCTTAAAACAATACCTGCTTGTATACCTTATATAATAGCATACAATATTCCATTATTAAGTTTTAATTTATCTATCTTGCTAAGTATATTTTCTGCTACTTCAAATCCTTTCTCAGCTAGAAACCAACCATTCTCTTAATGTCCTTGCTCTACTATATAATTGTATCTTCTTCTATCTTCTAGGTTGCACAGCTGAGTCCTGAATTCTTCCATTCATTTCCAAAACCTGCTTTTTTCCCACACCTTAAGGGCCTTGTCACCTTTTTGCGTTTCCCACAGACGAGGAGGTGGGAGTAACAACTGGGAGCCAATGGAGGACCAAGCAAAACTGAACTTTCCAGAACAGGGATGGCAGCTTGGATCTGGGTGCTGCCCAGGGGGATGCGGTTTAGCTCTCAGTGCTGCCCATTGACCTGCCCTCGGAGTCACTGTCCTGGGCGGGGAAACACATCCACTGGATGGCCAGCGCTTGATGGGCGGCTGACTGCCTCAGTCCTGGAGTGGGGTGGGGCACCGCAGCAGTTGTCTATTGTGTTTGTCTTGAATACCTACCTGAAGTCCAAGTATGGTCACTGCTAACTTGGAAATAATGAAGACCCATGGTTACTGTTGTCCTGGGTTACAGTGTATTCTCTTTCCATCTTCATGAGGTGTTGAAACTAGGTAGCAACTAGGTAGCAATGTTCCCTGCCTCCTCCCTCCGGACTATCTCCTCTTAGTGGACCAGCTGTTGACACCAGGGGGGGCAGAGTTCTTTATCTCTCCCATGACCCATCCTGCCTCCAGGGGGATATCTGCTGTCAATGCGGCCATCACTGCATGGCTGATAAAATTACATCATCCCATTGTGAGATGCTCCTCCCAGAGGGAGGAACCAAGCATTCCATCCTGGATATAATCTGAGATTTCGAACACCGGAATCAGCCTTTTCCACTGGATTCCCAGGGGAGCGGCTTTCTTCTCTACNTTTGGTTGTTGCTGTTTAATTTGTTTTGTTTTAACTATTGCGTTTATATTTTTAAAATTTTCCTAGTAAAGAACTGTTATTCCTGTTTTTTCATATCTGTGCCTGAAAGCCCCTCAATTTCAAATTTATAATAATTCGGTGGAAGGGGGTTGCATTTTCCATTCCAAGGGGGGCTCCTCCTTTCCTTTGGCAGACACCTGTCTTTTAAACCAAGACAACTGTACAACACTGAATGGAGACAAATTTTGTGAGAATTTGGCAGAAATAAATTGAGAAATAACCCCCAATAGATCAATTATAATGCACTCATTATATCAAAGGTGCACAAATTATATCAAAGGCGTGATGTAAACTTCTATGGCAGATGCTGAATTTATAATTCTTGGAAAAGAGTATGAACTGCAGATTTCTGAATAGCTTGGTGTATGCTTAAGATAGACTTTATTATGAGATAGGAGTAATCCAACCAGCAACAAAAGCATGAATCATTTTCAGTATCATGCTCAACAGTACATAGATTTAGCAAGCTGTGATAAAGGACTATAGACCACTAAAGACAGAATAAAATAGTACAAGGAGTCTTACAAAGAGAAAATGTCTCTCCCAGCTTTGTCCATTTCTAGTTTTTATCCCCTCAGTTTCTACACAATTCTTTCAGTGGAATACTTTACCCACTATCCCTATGGGTTTTCTGTTTGTTGGTCTTCATTTCTTCTTTTCAAGGGACATATGATCAAGAATCATTTTTATATCTCATAATTACTGATGTACATTTAGGGTACAGCAAACCCTTAACTCAGAGTTGAATCATGAGTGGTGCATCATCCCAAGAAAGTAACAGGCATCTCCCATCCTCTGATATACAGTTTGTCTGCCATTCTCCTTTTTTCCACTGAACAGGAAAAATCTTCACCAGCTCCTCTGAAGATTCAAACTCTGATGACTACTGGGTAAGGAAGGATATTTCCATGGATTTACTTAGTTCCTGCACTTCTCTCAAGCAGAGAGGAGCATGCAGTCAACACTGTACCCAAACCGTACTTAGGTCACGTTAGGCTCATACCAAAACAGATTTATTCTGTTTGACATATAGGCACAAGTCTGCTCTAATGTGCAGATCAGCAAAATTTTGGGAAAAGGAAGACTGTAATTTTGGACATGTTACTTTCCAGATACATTCAAAACTATTTTAAGATTTCTTTAAGTTAGGTATCTAAAGAAGTTTTTTTTCAAGGAGAATAAAACATTCAGCCTTTTGTCTCAGGAAAAAGAGTAGCATCTAATGAGGTGTAAGAAATGTGTATATTTCTCTTTGATAGATAACATGCCAAAAAAAGCCAACACAAATAGCTAATGGCTGATTGCATTGGTGCATTAGTCTTTAAGGAAGTGCTTTTCCTGGCTACTGCAGGAGGTGAGCTACCCATGTAGATAAATCAATGACATAATTGATTTGGCAAATCTCATTTTCCGGCCAGTCAATACTTTGTAGTGTTCTGTCCGAACTTCTGAGAAAATCTCTGACTTTACAATACTGGTTTCCACTGAAAAGCCACTGAGACACTTGTTTTTAAATATATTGTGAATGTTTCAAAATTATCTTGACTGTCTTTCAGGAATATATGCTAAAATTATGTCTAAAAGAAGGTAAACTAAAAGTGGGTTTTGTCTTCCATTGCACACTTCTTCCATATTGAAAGTACAACACAGGCACAGAGGATGTCTGTGTTGAAATGCACTCTTATATTTTTTGTGTGTTTGTGGCCCATTCATGTAATTTGGAAATGTCTCAAGCCCAGGTGTAAGCCTGAAGGCAAGATCCAATTGTTGACATCTGCTGGTGAACAGAGAGACGGGTAATCTATAGGTTCTGAGAACTTCAGATAGAGACATCCCTCTGAGGGAAGGGGTGTGCTGCCAGCACTCATTGGCACACACAGAGATCCCTTCAGCATCATATGTCATCTGCATGCATATAAGCTAACACTTTGGGCCATGGTGTCTTAGAAAATAAGATTTTTCCATAAAGTTGAAATGAACACAACATTTTTATTCCTGGTTCACAATGGATGGACAAGAAAGCCATGTACAGGATTTTTAGGATGAGAGGTCTGCCAAGTCTCTGAGACAGGCATCCTAAACAAAAGCTGACTTGCTGCAGAGCATCTTGTGACATGTAGCCAGAAGAGTTCAGAGAGGATAGGAAGCATGCCTCCATATGGCTCACAATGGCAACCAAGAGCAAGGGGCAAAACCAACAGCTATTGAGGCTGAGGGCCCCAAACCAGCAACCTTGGACAGGACCCCTGGTGCTCCTTGCCCAGCAAAGCTTCAGATCATGTTGCTAATAGAGTCCCAGGAAACTGTACATTACTTAGGGACAACAGCAGATGACTGTGAAACAGTTGGGTTTCTCTGAGGCTGGGCAAAAAAACTGTGAGTGGTGAATAGCCCAGAAAGGAGAGGGGCACTCTGCCAACATACTGACAGCTGTAGGAAGAGGAAAGGCTGATAATGAACAAAGCCCAGAAGTGCCAGTGTTCCTTTCTTTCAACTATTTAGGTTTTCCAAATCACCTTAATATGTTTCTCTCATCCTTTCCCACGTCACATAACTGTAACTCTTCAGCTCCTTTTTAACTCAGGTGAGAAGTCTTGTTCTTTAGCATGTTCAGGTGACATGATGTATTTTCACGGGCTCCTGTGGGAAGCACTTGGTGGCATTTAACTACTTTTTAGCAAGAGCACAGGGTGTTGGTCCTTGTCCTTTTTCACTCCTGGAAGAAAGATTATAACACATGCATTTTGAAATTCTCATGGAAAATATAATGTGAAAAAACCACTCAAGTTAGTGTTTACCAAGAGTCTGTATGACACTACCCAGCCCCGAATCTGCGTTCTGATGAGTTTCCATATGCAGGACAGAACTTTCTTTTTATCCAAGCCCCCAGTTTCCAGAGAATGCAAAATATGTCAGTGTTGATCTTGCTAAAATTAAAAGTGTAGATTCATTAGTAAGATTAAACTAAAATCATATGATAGCAGAGATAGATTCACAAGAATAAGATGAACACTAAAAATCAATCAGTTGAGCTCCAAGCTATATGCTGAGATCAAATGGTAGTATTCACTAAAGTTCTGCTCTATGCCAGGAAAAAAGTAGCAGCCCAATGTGTTGCATTCAAGAAATATATTTTTGTGTAGCACAGAATGACATCAAATTGCACCTGTCAGGAGACTGAGATTCTGATATAACTTGAATCATGATATCCAAATGGCCAAGTTCTGAGCTGCGAGGAACACCTGCCAACATAACTAATAGTGAGGACAAAAAGCCTTTGGTAGCAAGTCCCTTGAGAAGGAGATAATAATATGTGCCCTGTTCAATAAGCTCTTAGCCTGAGGTATTTCCAGTATGCAAAGAAAAGAAAGCTTACTTTTAATTTTTTATGCTGTCCCCCTTTATCTTGACACGTTTGTTCCATTTTCCTCAAAGAGGTTCTCAATTAGTTTAACAGAAGTTTTCTTTTCTAAAACCAAATCCAGTTCTCTGTGTAAGCCTTTGATGGGAGCTTCCATATGAAGAGAGATTAAAGAAGTGAGGGCTAATTATGGAAAGAATAAGCGCAATAGTGGATATAAAAAAACCAGCACATATAATAGTTCCTACTGTTGCGGAGAGGGTCAGACAGGCTCTCTTGATTATTCTTAACCAAAGCAAAAGAAGGAAAATCTTCATAAATTAAAAAACAAGATACCATAATATATACACACACAAATTTTTATAGAAGAAATCTTACTTTGTGTGATACATGGCTACAAGATTTTACTTATACAGTAAAGAAAGTTTGCTGTGGAGAACAAAATATACAGTCTCAAGACAGTATGTTCTAGATAGTTTTGTTTCCAAAATGGAAATCTTGTATGGAGAAGGGACAAGAGGAAAAGGGTATTGTGGATTTGAATTGGATTATTGCAGGACTGCAGAGAGCAGTCAGATCCACGGCAGTTCCCTTTCTCCTTCATGCCCTCTACTCCAAATATTATCCATTATTGATATATTTTTTAGTAACAGAAAAAATATTGACTGCAATCACAGGCACAGAGCAAGCTCCAGCTGGACTAGCAGCTTTTCACTGGATGTTACTGCTGCTTCAAATCAGAGGAGCTATCTCTAAGGTTGAGCTACACCTCCCATTTTGGATATAGTTAAAGATTTTGTGCTGCTGTCACATAGTTGAACAGACAAATGAACATCTATCATGTGGATAAAATGTGCCAGTCTTCTCCACATGATGTCACAGCTTCTCGTCATGTGATAGTGTCTTGGGGTGACTTTATGATGTTGTATCCCCCACTGCCGCTCTATGCCCAGATGTGAATCTTGTGGCTTTCTGTGCCTTTAAAACAGGGTGTGAGAAAAAGACAAAAAAAAGCCAGCTGAACTTTTCAAAGCAGTTCTGTGCTCCAAGGTCACACTCCTCTGTGTGCTTCTGCAGTGGCAAGAGCGGAGGAAGCACCCTTCCTTTTTTCCTGAGCTTTTTAGGCTTTTTCTCAGGAGAGAGACATTCAGTTAAAATTCTTTGCTGTTTAGCTGGCTCGCTAGCTGAGGCAAGAACTTTCCTTGGACTGTTCTGCTCCGGTCCAGGTCACCAGCACCAGGAGGCCCATGCCACAGCCTGGAGACAGGCCACACCCCAGCTCCGAAGAGAGAACAGCCACAGCTACAGGACTTTGAATTTTACCAGGTTCTCTCCACAGTGAGAGGTTTTATTATTTAGCATTATTATTTTTCTGTGTGTTTGTTAAATAAATAGGCCTTTTTCCCTCTTTTGCTTTCCTCTGAGGAATATTTCTTTCCCAAACCCGGTGGGGGAGGGGTGGTTGTAACCTGCCTCCTATCAGAGGACATTCCTTCGAACTTGTCTCAAACAGGGAGAGATAGAAAGAGCATGAGCACTGAATCAGCACCTGCTTGCATACAAAAATATGGGAGAGGAAGTACCAGAGACAATCAAAACATAGGGGTTCTTCCATATCTGATAGACCCATGTTCAACCAAAAGATGAAGATGTACAAGCAAGTTGCAGTCTTAATCTTTCAAAGAGACTTGAATTGTCACATAAAGGAATGCTTTCTTATCATATTGAGAAGGGTATACTGGGTCATAGGGAAGGAAGGTAACAGAAAAAAAGTTTGAAAACTAGATGTATTTTTCTGTCTAAGAGAGGTTATGGAATAGCTATTAAGAGGCTTTTTAAGAACAGGTGAAACAAATTTTGAGGGAAATGATAAATGGTATCTTTTTGTACAGCAAGAAAGCAGATAAACTATTTTGCAGAGTTTTTGTCTATGAATTCAACTCAGAAGGCCATCTTTGCATTGAAGTGTCTATCAGTTGACTAGAATTTATAATAAATATGTTGTGAATCTTCTAGTTTTGGCTGTTCTCTGTATTGATGATATGGGGATCAAGATGACTTTCAGATGTACAGGACATGCTGTGCGTAATAAAAAATGCAATGTACATAAACCCCTCACCTGGCTGAGGCCCAGCAGAGAAAGTTCACTTGGTACAGCAATCACAGACAGACTTGCCAGCTCACTTCTAAGCATGTCTTTCTGGCTTTGGCAAGACACTGTAAGTTCAGGTGTGTCTGCATCTGTCACTGTTGACCTATTGTACAGTACAAAAGCTATGCAAACAAATTTAAACTTTGTATCCTCAGTTGCTTGCCATGTTCCCTCAAAAGCACTACTGTTTGTTGAATTTCAACTATCAGAAATCCTCTGGCTTACTGCCACAGAGTATGGCCTTTTTTTCTGAACACTGAAGACTTATTCATCTTGTCCACATAGAAAAATTGATCAGCACAACATTCTTATATTATTCTTTTCGAGGGATAGGGAGGGGGAAGAAGACACAGAGAATGGGATTGGATGGGACATCCCATTACACAACAGGATCACATAAATTCACTGGTATGGGGATAATGGAAAAAATACACTCTTACAGACCTCCTATTATAACTTTCTTTGAAGACCTATACTGGAAAAAAAGGTTATACCATTACACCTAGAGGGCTGTTACAATATTATTGCTCTACTGTAACTGTATCTATGAATAAACCTTTTAACATTCTTCTTGTTCATGGAGGTCTGTTCGCTGAAGAACAAAGGCACCTCACTAAAGGTAACATGGTGACTGGTGGCACAGGAATAACATGATGAACTGAGTGATAAATTTAACCAAGAAGTTTAATTATAAGTTACGATTGATTCATATTATGTAGTTCCATGTATATAGCTGCACCTTACTCAATGATGATTGGGATGGAGTATCTGCAGAACCATTCTCTGTTGTCTTCTCTACAACAAAATAATCTGTATTTTTTGTTCTACACTGTTATCAATGTAGTATCTGAGTTAAAAAAAGCAATAAACATTCCCACGACACAAAAAAATTATTTATACATACGATCCTTATGCTTCAGAGTTCTTGCTAAAGTATTTCCATCCTATTAGGTGAAGTTGTTATACACAGTGCGCTTGCTTGTAATTGGTACACAGAATGTTAAACAGGCAACCACTAATAGCAGACATCTCTTAAAAAAAGGTATTTTAACCGTGGATATACATACAGAAGAAACTCATAGATGCAGGTAGACATCAGCAATTTCTGTGGGCTGTATGTGTGTAGCTGCTGCTGCAATGGGACTGTATGGATAAGAAGATGAGGCTGTGTGCTGATATGTTCTGATGATAAATTCACAAAACAAGGAAAATTGGGGAAGTAATAATAATGATAACATTAAATTTAGAATTTATGAGGAAGAAGGTTATGAATATTGCTAAATAAATCCTTGTTCTGCAATTTTAGCAGCCGTCTTCATCTACATGCCTGAGACATCTGCAATAGAAACATAAAGATCCTTGGATCAAAATGTCCAATGATATATTGCAATTTCTATCATGAAGTCATATCTGCCTGACCATAAAAGGCTCTGTTTAAGACCAAAAAAGTATAGATTCTTGCCCAATATTTCTGTTAGAATATTGTTACAAAATCTTATTCTTGTGTTGCAAAATATCATTACATCTACGTTTTGCTCATTTGTTCTTGTGTCAGCATTGTCCTTTACCATACAATGTTATTTTGCTCATTTTAGGCAATAGCTTTTTTTCTTGAGCTTCCTTCTCTTCTGTTTATTCCCCGGAAGTATTTTTAGGAAACAATAATATCCTTACTCAATCTTGGTTTTGCTGGTTTTCCCTGCTAGGCTGAAGGACTTACTTTGTTTTCTTTTTTCGCTCATGCGAAATATGTTCTACATCATACGTGACATTTTAATGCACCCTTTCTCATCCCTTTACAATTAACTACTGAGTTTTGGTGACTACATGCAGGATTTCAGACTAAGCTGTACCAGTATTAATAGCATTAATTCTCTAATATCTGACCACAGTTTTAGTCAGCAGGGAGGGGGCTGAGGGCTGTGAGCTGAACCTTTTTACAGTGAGAATGTCCCAGACTGACATGGTAGATGGCTTTGATCCTAACCAACAACAAAAAGATATTGCAGTCATTCAAATAGCATTTGATATTACAGCTTAAAAGAATTTCCATGCGTTACTGTGAAATTTAATCTTTAGTTAACTTGTTTTCCTTTTCAGGTACTTGTATACAAATGTTTTTTTTTGAGTAAGCAGTGCATGATTTATCAGACATCATTCGCTACCTCCAAAGAAGAGTTTTCACTCTGTTTTTACCCTTATCTTACCTATTCTCTGTGGTGAAGGAATTCCCTCTTCTCTCATCTGTCTATCAAGTACACACTTACTGTATTTCCTTTGCCTTTGCTTTACTTTTCTGTAAGCTGAATAAAAGTGAGACCAAAAGAAGAGGAGATGAGAGGACTGGCAGGTGGGTGATGTGCCCAGTAGCAGGCATAAGGAAGAAAGGAAGAGAACATGGGTAAGAAAAGGTGATGAAAGAAAGAACTCCTTTTCTTTCCTCCTTTCTCCCTATGAAACAAGATGTTGTACTCAGATTTTTGTAATGCTGTCTTTTCTGAGGGCCCAAAGTGTACTAACACTTGAATAGAGTTGATGTAGATATCCTGAAATGACAGAACATCAATGTGAAATAGCAACAGCACTTGCTGTAATTATTACTAGTATCAGTTAATTAGGGTTTAGTAATTAGTATATTAGAGTTATTGTACATTGATGATTATTTTTTCTTTGTTTGCAACATGGCACAGGTCTTGTCTGTGGCTGTTGTTTACCAGCCTGTATTTTCTCTCTCCTTTTCTCCTTGTACACAGAACCTTCTCTCATGCATTAAATTCTGCTGCACCACTGCACTTAAAACAGCCTTTTGCTGGGTGATCCATCCCAGATGATTCATCTGACTTTTCCATTAGTGCAGTTTCTCCCTGTTCTTGCCCATTGAATGTAGTGCAAACTGGTCACAGAGTATAAGCTCTTTTCAGTAGGCATCCTAAACTTGTCTGAGCTTTAAAAGACATCATTCCCAGAGTCTTGTAAACTTAGCTGCCATTATGTTACACAGGGGAAAAAATGATTTTCCTATCCCTTTTTTACTATGTTAGGAGTGACTGTAAATATATTTAAGAGAACAAGAACTCTGTACAGCATTTTTTTGGTACTTAGTGAATCCCTCAGATTCATGCCAGCTAAATCAGATATCGGTATTGCCTCCTTCCCTATGATCATCAATACTCCAGGATAGCCAAGAGACCAAATTTCTCTTTGGCATACCAATTTAACAGTTAGCTTTCTCCTTTTCTGCCCTTCCCTTCCAGGTATCCCTTTGCAGTAACAGTCAAGCACTAGGAATAATTTACCCTACAAAAACATTTTCAGGAATGACACTACACTATTGTTTTCAGATACTTAATAAGAATTGCCAGTGATTACACGTGGGGCCTGGAGAAAGCAGAGTTGTGAACAATACTCGTATCTCTAATTGGTCCTCGAGAGGCTTTTTGCCAAAACGCTTAGTAGCTGTAAGTTTCTCTTCTTGATATTACACATTATCATGTAATGGATTTTATTTTGAATAGTATTTTTATATGTTTTTTTCAGTAGATTAGTAGTGTTTCTCTAATTCAGAACTCTTTTATTTCTTTCATATTCCAGTCATATTCCAGTCATATTCTCAAATTCATTGTTTCATGGAGGATGCAGCATAGTGAGCTACTTCTAGACCCCTAAATATAATGCAAATACATCCCTAACACACCTGGCAGATATCATTTTCTGATTGCAGATATAGCTATAAAGCATATATCTATCAAGTGACTTTCCAAAGGTCAGTCAGATGGTCTCATCAGGGTCAGGTCTCTTGAGTACTGATCCAGTCATTTTACCAGAAGAAACATACTTCCTCCTAGCATTTCTAGCCTGTTATGGTCAAGAAGCTGACAAATGGATAAATGTTACCTGTGGATGTCAAAACATTACCTTTTCTTTTAATTAGACAAAATAATTTAGCTCCGACTCTTAATGTAAAAGTTCATCACTGAAATGCATGAAGTCACATTGTTGCCTAACCTTGGTAAAAAAGAATTATTTTTATATCAGTGAAATAACATTAAAACTAATGAAAAATATAATTATTTGATATGGAAGGATATTCATATTTTCCAAAATAAATTCAATTTTAGCTGGCACTGAGATTGATAAATTTAAATACAGGAGGATTTATTTTAGAAAAAAGAGAAGGGAGTATAGCTTAATAGTATAATACCTTTAGCAAATTGAACTATGCAGTTGCTACTGGTGACTTCAATAAATGCATGCTAAATCATTCTTGAGTATACAATACCAAGGTTGTTCACTTAACACCCTGATTTTCCTGTAGTTCTGTTTCTCAAATCATGTAAAATATGTTTGCTTTTTAAGGATAACATCTAAATGAAAAAGTCCCTAGACAGCTTGAAGAGGTATGGGCTAACCATCTAATTGTGGGTTGGGTCTGTTTTGTTTTTTTTGTTTGTTGTTTATTATTATTGTTTATTTATAATATTCCTCCTTCAAACAAAATCTGATGATTTTCTTTGGTTATGTGAGTAGATTTAAGAGTGGGTTATTGGAGCTAACTGCTGAAAAAAGCTATTCTGATGAAAGTCACAAAGCATTTCTGCTTGCATCATTACTCTTCAATTTTCATTAAAAAGAAAATTGAGATATTTGAGACAGGGAACCCTGTGTACCCCAACTTCACTGTAGTTGAAAGAAACATAATGAAATCCAAGACTTGTGCCTAGAAAGAACTTACATGCTTTCTTTGTAATGACCATACTTCCTTAACTGTAGATAAGGATTAGCCAAACTTTTGCCTTCTCTTTTTCATCCGCTTGACCTGTGTATTTCATAGTTTATGTGAAATACATGAAAGTCACAACAGCCAGTATATGTAGTTCATTAGAGCTGCAGCCAGAGCTCAGTGGGGCAGAGAAAGGGCAAACAAGAGAGAATACAGTTTTTACCTGGGTGTTATAGGATGACTTGATTCTTTAGAACATAAATGGACAGTAGGTATCAGACAGTAGAGATGCGCTTAATTAGAAAAGTCATTGTAAGCCTTGGTGGCTGGAAGCTGAAGGTAGAATAATACAAACATGAAAAGGCCCCATTTGTCTAGATATGAAAGTAATTAACCACTGGAATGACTTACTTTAAAACAGAGAACTTGTGGTAGGTTCTTCATTATTAGAAAGATTAGCATCAAGCCTGACTCTTTTTCAAAAGATGAACTCTCCAACAGTACCAGAGGTTTCTATCTTAGTTCAGAAACTGTAAAGTGGAATGACAGGATCTTCTCTCATAGACAGCAAAATGAAACAATCTGCCTCTAAAACTATAAATCTATTAAATTTTAGAACTGGTTCAATGTGAAAGAATTTCCTTATGGCACGCATTGGAAACTATGATGTGGAGGAAAGATATTGGTTAAGGTTGTAAAGTTCTGGTATGGCAAATGGCATTTCTGTGTGGTAAAAGCCGTCTACTTGCATCAGAAGGAAGCGTCACTCAAAGCCATTCAATTTCTGCAAACAAGGTCATCCAGATGTACTGCATCTGCATAACTATGATCGCTGTTTATCCAGCATGCCAGGGTTGTTCTGGACTTAAGCAGAATGCTGTCTGGTGAGCATACTTTATCATTTGAAAATCTGCCTTATAAATCCTTCATTGTACAAATACTTGTAGAATTCAGACCTCTTCATATAAGATAAAATTTAAAAAACCTTATCACTGAGTAGGTTATAAAAATGGTTTTAATGCCACAAAATCAAAAAGATGTGAAGCCTGGTTTTGTGCAGTTCTTCCGATATTGGCTTGTTTGCAGGGACAAATAAGGCAACTTGGCTGGAGCTGATAAATCAATCCAACTCAGTGGAAACTAAGAGTACACACTATGGGTATTTAACTGTGCCATCTTTTGCTCTGCATCTGGAAATGGTGCATAATTATCTAGGAGCAAAAGGTGGTCTACATCACTTAAAATGTTTAGTGACTAGTTAGAGCTTAGTAATGTGAGGAATCCTTGTGCTAATGTATATAATTATACAGGCAAACCTGGAGTCCCTGACAAATTAGTCAAACAGTAAATCTTTTCTTCAGCACCACCCACAAAGTTGCATAGGGAATTTTATTTCTGGTTACAGATAGGATCAGTAGAAGGGATATCATGGTCATGGTGAGAAATATTCAGATTATATGTTTTTCATACATCTGATTAAAATTTACTACATTGTAGAGTTGTAATGATACTTCCAAGTACACATTCCAGAAAAAAATAGCTGGCTGAGAATGTGTAACAGAGATCTTCCCTAGCAGTCTTTGTAGATTTGACATTTCACTTTTGGACACTTTTAGAGCACTGTGTCTACTATGGTCTTTCAAATACTCACTTGATACAATTTTCTGAAAATATTTCAGTGTGTAACTAGTAAAGTGTTATATGAATATGTTTTGATTTCTTTTTTAAAGTACGCATATTTTTCTTAAAATACGTTTCTCATATAGTCTGAAAATAACAAATACTAATAAAAGAAGTTGAATATTTACCTGATGATGTAATGTAAATATTGTTAAAAACCATGAGTTACAGTCATTGTAGAAAAGGATGACTTGGACAGAACTAAAAATGACTGAGTTTCACTTTTTCACTTAGATAATAAAATAAATGTTGATTACGGTTCCAACATCAACAGCACACAGAAGACATGGGCAAACATTAAACTTTTCTATCATCCTTCAGTTTAAGCTTATTCTTTCGGAAACTCCTTTAGAAGCTGGGCTGATTCATGGCTTCTAACTGTACCAATTTTATGCATAACATTCTGATCCAGTCACCTTATTTAAGAACTAGACTGATGCTCAGTTTCTTTCGGAAGTTTAGGCACTGCAGTGCATATCCCTTAAGTGCCTGCGTTTGGGTGATGTTAGCATTGGTCCTGAGGGCTTAGGGTACGTGAGCTGTGAGATCCAGTTTGTGCTAACGGGCAACCAATCATAAAACTTTTCCTAAGGAATTATGACAGAGGCCTGATGCTGTCATCTACTGATGTCCAATAATAACCAAGGGAAATACAAGAATACATGGATATAGCGTAATGATAGCCACAGTAAACAGACTGGTAAATTGCTAATGATGACCCTTACTAGGAGTGGATGTTAAATTACCTAAGGTGGTTGAGGTCATATTCTTAGAAATAAAATTAATTAAATGTATTTTTAGGCTTATACATGACCCAAATTTTTCTGTCTTGTTTAGCCTGTGAATGAATCTAGATTTGAAGTATTCATGTATTTTAGATTGGGTAGGGGGAATGACAAGTTTGACCAAAGTCCAACGCAGGTGAGTCTTAACAATGGCCTAATAAACTAAATGAATTTTTGATTTGGCCTTCTGCCCCCGAATGTTCCTTGCATTATTCATCAGTTGCCTATAATAGTAAATTTTGTTACTTGTTAGGGTTTTTGATGCTCCTTTGGTGTTCAGTAATTTGCTGGAATGTATGATCTGAAGGTTTCGCAGACTAGAAAGATAAAAAGGCTAAATGGAGCTGAGTAAGTCTTATTTTATGTTCAGAAAATACATGTAAGCTCTCATTTTTTGGTACAGAGTAGAAACAAAACTGTGGGATGTACCTTCTCTCACACATTTCCAAGGCACTTTCTCAGTGAAAAGTTTACCTGCAAAGTTTTTTCTCCATTTCCGTTTCACATAGCAGGTTCTTCTCTCGATCTAGTTCGAATTCACTGTTTTTTCTGAAGATTCCTGGACCATTCCTAGTAAGCATAAATTCTGGAAGAAAATAGGAAATAAATCCTCTTCAATTAGCATGATTTCTGATCAGCCATATATATGCAGCCCATATTTTGGAAAATAGCTTCAGTTTTTAAAGTTCTGAATGAATGGCAGCCAGCAGTCTCAGGGGTAAGGCACCTGGGACAGGGCAACCCTGGTTGTGTGCATATACTAGGAAGTGAGATTCTGGAAAGCAGTGCTGTGGAAAGGGACCTGGGGATCCTGGTCAATGGCAAGTTGAATATGAGTGAGGAGTGCCCTGGCAGCCAGGAGGGACAACCTTGTCCTTGGGGCATCAGGCACAGCATCTGCAGCCAGGGAAGGGAGGGGATTGTCCCGCTCTGCTCGCACTGGGGCAGCCTCACCTTGAGCGCTGGGGGCAGTTTTGGGTGCCACAATATAAGACAGACATTAAGCTATTAGAGAGCATCCAAAGGAGGGCAACAACAGATGGTGAAGGGCCTTGAGAGGAAGCCGTATGAGGAGCAGCTGAGGTCGCTTGGACAGTTCAGCCTGGAGAAGAGGAGACTGAGGGGAGACCTCATTGCAGTTACAACTTCTTGTGAGGGGAAGAGGAGGGGCAGACACTGATATCTTCTCTGTGGTAACCAGTGACAGGATCTGAGGGAATGGCCTGAAGTTCTGTCAGGGGAGGTTTAGGTTGGATATTAGAAAAAGATTCTTCACCTAGAGGGTGGCTGGGCACTGGAATGGGCTCCCCAGGGAAGTGGTCACAGCACCAAGCCTGACAGAGTTCAAGTGTTTGGACAACACTCTTCTTGTTTGTGACTCTTGGGGCTGTCCTGTAGAACGCCAAGAGCTGGACTTGATAATCCTGCTAGGTCCCTCCCATGTCAGCGTATTCTATGATTCTCAGACCCCCATTTCAGCTTGACCCATCTTTTCAACAGAATCCAATACAGTCACTGTCATTATGGGCCATCTAAACCAGAAAGCAAAACAAATTCATTTTAGAATTTTACAGAATACATATGAGACAAATCAACCTTTCATAACAATGCCTTTTTTCTGACAGGAAATTTTCACATTTGCAACAAAAATTGATTTGATGAACACTGCAATTTCCCTGCAAACTTTTGCCTTTGTGATTGATTTTTTTTCTCTCCTTTTACTCTGGAAATTTTTGTGTTTCTGGTTAGAAATCTGAGTCAGAGGGTGTTGTTTTGTACAACTGGAGAATTGTTTTACTGCTGCAGCCATTTCATTCTCAGCTGTTACAGTTAAATCCCTAATTTTGTATCCCCCTGATATTTCCTTCTCTAATCTTTAGGAATTTGGCCTAATTTTTGCATCTAGATGCGTTCTATATACCACGCATTTTATTTACATCTGTACCACATAAATCACCTCTGAAGCTTTTTCCAAGTCAGGATTCTGATTTATTTCCAGGATTGTGAAACATTTAAACATTTCCCACAAAAACTTATATCCTTTTAATGGTAGTTGCTCTCAACTTTCCTCTGACAAAAGAATATGAGTTTTCAATTTTGGATTGCAATGTTTCTGCAAAATCCTTTGTTCTTTTTCAACAACTCCATAGAAGAGGTTTCCTGGGGTCCCTGTTGCACACTGACATGAGGTGTGCCAGGATGACATTTTGTACTCTCTCATTGGTTGCTTTTCCATAAGCTGTCAAAAGAAATGCGATATGCTGATTCCAATGCCTTTGATACTGTTCTAAAATGATGGCCAGCTGAGCCCTTCAAATCTAATTGAATTTTGCATCCATCTCATTTTACCACTGGTGCTCAGAGCAGGAGCAAATTATCTGGATTCCCAGAATCTTCCAGGGCAGCTGAAATATTTTGGGTTAGAGTTTCCCCCTTTACTGACATACAGTCCCTAGAGATGTAAAAAATCCATTCATTCATTAGCAGAGCTAGATGGAAAATAGTAGGTGATTTTGGTGAAAAAGCTACATCATTAAAGTTTGCTTTTTTCCCAAACGGGAATTATTGAAAATAAGATAAAATTGGTGGTGTGAAGATTGATGACATTTCAGGATCTGAGTCTTTGAAGAAGTGAGTGAGCCAGAAAGGAAATTTTTGGCTTTCTAAATGCCCTTATGGAAGGTTTTTTGTTAACTGACAGAATTAACATTGACTGAAGCTTGCCAGCACAGTTGCAAAAACACAGGTCCCTGCCCAAACGGCTCTTCCTATCCTAGATCTGGGACTCATTCGACCTTTTTAAACCCAGGGACATAAAGACATGACTGCACTGTGGAGTAAAGTACAAAGAAGCTTGGTTGCCAGCCAGCCTCATCACAGGATGGCCATGTGACCTCAGTGTAGGGCCATGACTACAGCACCACGTTCAGCTGTGCCAGGGTACCCCAGTGCACACAGAAAAACCACATGCCATCATCATCCCAGCAGAAGGAGTCATTCCTCACTGTAGGCATGACCAAACATTCAAGGTACCAAGGGCTCAGGAAGTTTCTGTCAAGTTCACTGACAGGAATTGGAAGTTAACAGATTACTTTTGGATGGATAAATCATATTTAAGACCTTGAGTTATAAAAGAATAATGATTTTCTGAAATCACTGACCAATTAGTTGGCAAGTAAAAGCAGAATGATAAAACTGTTTACAAGGTTACATAAAAGCCAGTATCTTAAATTCTATTCGTTGTTAGTGCTACATATGATTTTGAACTTATTTGTAAAGCTGTGTAATTAAATATATTGAAGAAATGGGGAAACTGATGATGTATCCAAAGAAAACTTGAATTTTAACATTGGCTTTTGAAAATTGGGAAAAAATGCCAAATACTGTATTTCATAATAGAATAGAGGACATTTTTCTTGGTGTTTAGAAAACAAACTCTGGAGCCAGAATATGCCTATATATAGCTCTGGCATCAGGTTTTTTTTCTGCATTTAAGCCAATTACAGCAACATTCTAAAGTCTGATTGTTTAAATATAGCTAACATATTAAGCAGAGAGTTCAGCGAGGAGTAAATTCCCTCAGCTTCTTTGGGAATCAAGTCCACTGATTTAGGAGGATGAATGTGAATGCTTAGCTTGATAAAATTAGGCATAGTGATTTGACAGTTCTGGCCTAATCAGTGCTGTATTTCATTTTACATTCCTATGAAATGGGACTACTAATATGAATGAAGATTATTCAGTAGTGAGTAAGTCATTCTCAGACCGGCTGTACATACTATACAAATGCAAAACATTATTAACATCTACAATCTGAAATTTTGATGTTGGACAGATTCCTTACATATACTTTTGCTGCAAGAATGCAGTGTCATCCTGTGAGAGGCCTTTTTCTTATGGTAAAATTATTATCTTTTGAAATACTGTCCTCAAGTATACTAGTGGTAGCCAGTACTCATTTGATACAGAGGGAAATGTCAAGTATGTTATTCAATAGCTATTCACCCTGTACCAGAGACAATAATTAGTGGTATAATCAGGTAGAAAATTGCTGCAATGAAGAATTCACTAATAGAGTATGATTAGCTCCCTCAGAAGGTTACTGTACTTTTTTAGAATCACAATCTCTCTGTTACTAGCTGCCAAAGAGTGTTTTTGCCAGTGTATTGTCAATGAATACTCTCAAAAGTACTCTTCAGTGGATAGTAAAAAACTGAGAAAGCAATTCTCTCATTGAGTAATGATTGCTCTGGATAGACCCTGTAGCTTAATATAATACAAACACAGAATTATATGATTTATTTATAGAGCCTTGGTTATAATGACTCACCAGCTATTCCAGTGGTTTGTGGGCTACTTGACATGTTTTTTTTAATTGAAAGTTACTGCGAAAAAGAGTAAAGGCCATCCTCTAGTACAAATCCTATGAGATTTTTAGAAACTTGAAATTTCGAAAAGGCTTACTCCTAGATACCTTAATAATGTTTCTTCTCTCAGGGCAGATATCTACAGAGAAAAGTGTGGAACAAAATGTTGTTATCCAGATCCCATTGAGACATGCAAAAGATTTGAAAGGACAGGCTCAGTATTCTTGATTCTTGGTTACTCAGGGAAAGGAAATTTCCTAATGGCATGAAGAAACAGCCACAGGGATTATCTGTAGCATAAAAAACCCAAGATCTCTGGCAAATTACAAGTACACTATTCATCAGACTCATCAGGGAACTGATAGGAATCAGGCTTTCTCAGTGAGCAACAAGCAAACAGCAAATTAAATTCTAGCTGCTCTATTTCCTATGGTGTGTCAGTACATTTAAAAAATAAGAACTTAGATGTCCCCTTATTCCATTTTATTCTCTGCATTATATAGTGTAAAGACAGACTTGGTGCACTGGCTCTGTACTGTGTGACATAAATACACACTATGATGTACTAATGTAGCTCTGACAAACCGTACAGGAAATAAAGAGCATTGCTAAACAGAGGAAAGAAAATATGCATGATGAGGGACTTGCAGGAAGTCAGATAACCTTGAAATCAAATGTAGTTTTTCTTTAATTTTCAATGACTTGAAGGTTCTACTTTCAACCTAGCCATATAAATTCAGATTTACTAAAAGCTGAACCGAATTCACAGTTTTTTAAGTACCTTATGTTTAAAATTCTAGTCAGTGTGCCTTCAGATGAAGTTTCATCAATCCTAACCTCTGACACAACACAGAGATACGTAAATTAAGACCTAGGCCTCCTCATGTTTCTGGTTACAAAAATCAAAAAAAGGGTGATCACTCCAGAAACATTTCAAAGCCTAACTGGCCAGAATTGATGAAGGGTCAGGAAGATGAGGCTCCAAACCTGAGGACACCAGCACCTCTGAACTGAATGGGCTCCTAGGTTGTGTTGGGTGAATGATGTATGGAAGATGTAATAGACTGGATTTTCTGGGGAAAAAAAAATTATTGTGCGTATTTATATTGTAAAGGACTGAGCACTCTACCACTGCAAAAAGTGCCGCAAGATTTGATCAGGTGAACAATTAACAATGCAAGAAATGGTAGGTTATTGACTGTGGACTTTATTTAGAAGTTAAGTGCACTAGTGGTTTGAATATATGAATTGTTATGTAACAGCAATCACTTATGAGCAGAGTGCTTCCTAGAAGGCTGACTCAAGCAAAAATATTTTTTTACTTTCCTGAAAACTAAGGATAAATTTTTGTTTCTGAAATGGACATTTAAAAAAAAATCTTGATTTTAAATGTCTGAAAATTTGATTAGTAACTATTTAATACTGAAAATGTGACCAGTTAACTCTTCTTCCTCAAATGAATTTGGATTAACTATAAAAATTCCTTTTTTAATGCATTTTGAAAACATATTTGATAATCATCGAATCATAAAATGATAGAATGATTTGGTTAATGATCCTGAGAAAATTTTGAAATGTCAAGAAATATCTACTTTTCAATGCTTGAATGGGGAATGGCTTTTCTACTTCATTTTTTTCCAGAGCAGTTTCTCATTTTAACCGTCTTAACATATGAAAACATTTCAAAGTTAGGAAGGACTCAGAATTACACAGGACCAGGCACCTGACAGAACATCACCACAGCAACATTCTGCAAACACAAAATGAGAGCCCTCTTCCTCCAGCTCACAAGGACCTGCTACCACACCTCCTTCCACAGTCTATTAGAGAGTGAGCTGTTCATCAGAAGAAGATGTCTATATGAGCAAAGCAATTTGAATGCTTTTTTATTTCTTCTCCTTCAAGATTTTCTTTACAATGCTGAAGCTTTAAATATTGCCCCAATGTAATGTCAAATCTGTAGGAGTTTATTCCAGTTTCTGTAAATCTTCTCTGGGATTTGCAGCGCATTTTACTTTTTCTTCTGCTCATGTTACAAACTGCTTTCTGTTTCTGGCAGGAACCCCTAATTTTTTTGAGTAATTATACTATCTCTTTATGTGTATGATAATCAGCTTTAATACCTTTACCATCAGTTTCTTCTTCCTACCCCATGAATTCATAACAATCCTCTCTGTGCTGCCTGATAACATAAAGACGTAATGTAAAAAGCTCCATCATAGACATAAGGGAAAAGGATTGTTTGCTGTAGGAGCAAAGCAGACAGTCTCAGTATAGCAGTGGCACTGGAAAAAAATGTGCAAGCTGTAAATTTTAATGAGGATCATGTTTTATGGAAAGAAAAGTCTTTACTTTTTATTTGTAGATGTTAGCTTGCATAGAGCCTTCATTCTGCAATGTAAAACTGACTAAAAGGACCCCTTCTGCAATGAGAAATCAAAATCCATTCTCTTTCAAGAAGTTTTCTTTTATGTATGGACCACCAAGAAAGAAACTTCCAAACAAGGCTTCTCTGTTCCTGCCGAGGTTTGAATTGAAATCTCTCCTCACATTTCCTGAACTGCAGGTGAGATATCAGCCTCTCACTCTGTCGGCCTTAGAGATCAGCATGGAACTGGCTTAAGGTGGCTTGATATAGATTTGCTATTTGCAAATTAAAATCCTTCATCTCTGAAAAGAATCCAAAATAGAATACAGTTCTTTACTAACTGTGGCCCTAAAGTTTTTAATGGCTCTTACCTCAGAGAGTCTTTCAAGAGTTGTCTTTTCAGACCTATTATATAGCCCTAATTATTGTAGGCGTTAGAGCACATATGTGAAACTATGGGGGTAGCTCATGCAAACTTAGGTTTTTAGGGCTAAGAACTTTTAAGGCCAGATATGTAAGACCTTTGAGGTTTTTTTTTCCCCAAAGAAAATAGTTTAGAAGGAATAACTTGAGGAATGAGCAGCGAATAAATGTATTTTACCACTATCAGATTAAGACAGAGGGGCTAGATCATGGACTATCTTAAAGTATGTTACATTATTGGCAGTTCAACTACATTTATCTGCCCCTGACATATGCACTTATTTCAGTCTGTGGAATTCAAGACTTTTCCTGAAATGTAGAACAATTAGATGAAACACCGGTCCCAGAAAGCAATTTTGCAACTGGCATTTCTTCATGACTTTTACTCTCTATTTTCCAAACCTAATTACTTTATTACTTTTAATAATTTTATTCAGGATTTAGATGTTTTCTATTTACTATTGTAGCACAAAAATTTGCCCTGTTGCATCTTCATGATCGACAAGTTGTTAAGTAGAATTCTTGTTGTCTGTTACCGTGTCTGTAACATCTCTTTGTGCTGGCTTTCTTGAACTCCTGTTTTCCCAGCTAATGTCAGGAGGTCAGTATCATTCATCTGTAGGCTTTGGACTTTAAAAAATGACAGACTGTGATAAGACAGGGGCTGCTCTCTGATTGTTTCCAGTGGGTGATTCTTTCTGACAGGGCATTCCCCTGACAGTGAAATCCTGCTAGAACATTTCAGATCAAAATTACTTCTAGTACTTTAAAATTTTCTAGAACTTTAAAAAAAGTATGAACATTTTGAATGGGGTTCTGATGTTATCATAGTGAAGAGTACCTTAGAGGACAAAAACATTGATGCTACAGCGTGACTCTACTAAGAATAAGATATTGGCCCTTCACGAGGTAGTTGAACTGGAATTCTGGTAGTTGAACTAAAGCAGGGATATGACAGAAAATCAAGTTCCATGCTTCTTGCTATAATCAGGAAAAAAAATTGGGTCCTGTCTATAAGTACTTTAAGTAGTCCAGATCCTTTCCAAAGCTGGGCTAAAACTACAAGGCTCGGTGGACTCTACTTCGACCTGTGACAGAGCTTGATGTTCTTGTATATTTAAAAAGATACATCAGGGACCACGTCCTGTACAATTTAAACTGGTGAAACTTGATTTCCCAATTTTTTACTTGAAGGAGACAAAGATGCTCTATAGCCTGTGCTAAACAGAGCAGATGTTCAGAGGACCTTTTGGGGCTTCCAGTTATAACTGAAATGGCCTACTTTGCAGTCTTGTGTTTCTGTGAGACTGAAGGAGAAAGTCTCATTTGGTCTCTGTGAGGTACCATATATTACAGAGGATGTGTGCTGGGACATTGCTCTTCTACCTGTGTGTAAGTCAGAGAGTTTCATTAGGCAGAGGAACCAAGACTGAGAGACTTCTGTTGGCAACAGATTGGAGAAAAGGGGATGATGAGAGGAATCAGTGAAGGCTTGGAGGCATCTGCTGCTGTTCCTTACATTTGCTTGGGGGCATTTGCATGAAAAAGGAGGTATATCATAAATGGTATGATACTCCAAGTGTTTAGAGTATTTGCTCTAAAAAGGAAAGAAGAGGCTGCTTAAGGAGCTGACAGAAAGAATTTAGGTTTGTGTGTGATGCATGCTGTGTATGCATGCGTATGATATAGATAAGAGAATTGAGAGACAGTGGAGGTTGTTAGCAAAACAGTGAACATGGGTAAAAGAAGCCACAGGCAGGAGAGAAGCTAGCAGAGCACTGACAGGGTGGGAACAGCCACAGACTAAGCCCAGGCTGCTCTGAAGAAGGGTGGCAGAGCACTGGGAATGGCCCTTTGTGCAACCCATCCACCCTTACAGCAAGGAAGATCTGGGGCTACACTTTTGGGAGCTAAGGTGTATTTTCTATCATCAGGATTGTACCTGGAAGGACTCAGCCAGACTTTGCTCCCATAAAAGGCAATATTTCTGTCACACTCTAAGGTCTGTTCTTGGACACCTCTGTGAAGCACAGAGTAACTGCACCTGTTAGCTTGTCACAGCTGAACTGCATTGCCACCATGCTCCTCATGTGCTAAGGATCTGCTATTAATTTTTGTGAATATTTTCCCACTTAAGAATCTTTCGAAAATTATTGTGGAAGTGCAGATTATATTATAGCAACATGCAAAGGCCTCTGTCCACATTTCTACCTTCTGTCTCATTCTTTTCACATTGCTGTTACTGAAACAGCATGGGAGAAAATCCAATACTGCACAGTCTTTGGTTGTGTGCCAAAGTGGTTAAGCAGCAAAATCAGGCCCCAGTGTTAGTGATGGCAGTCTGTAAAACAGGAATAATTTTCTATTGAATACCTGATTGAATTACTCATGAATTGCTGCTCTGCTGAGAAAATGATATTGGAGGTTGGCAGGCGGTCACCATTTTTATTTGCTAGAGCGTATTATCTGAATTTGCCTATCAGGTGATTGCCTAGTTAGCCTTCCCAGTATAAATAACTATGTATTTAAAAATGTGACAAATAATAGTAATAAAGTTTATAGGAGAAAAAAAATCATTCTTGCTGCTACAAGGAATAGCACTTAACCCAGACATTTATCTACTGCTTACAAAAACACTGGGCTGAGCAGACGATAATATATTCCAGTGGTTTGAAAAAATAAAAAGGAGGAAGATTCACTCTTTTGCCCCTTCCTTCTTCTTGTAGCTACAGTTTAGAATAGCTTTGCATTGAATTGGTATTTTATTTCGTTATGCTTATGGATGGAATTTGATAATTTGAACAGCCCTTGCAGTGGTATCATTTTGTTCAGTGAGCCAGACATTGCAAAATTGTGCATTTTTATGTAATTGAGATAATTTTGCCTGGTAGCTGGTGGAAAATTACATAAAAATTTGTATGCATTGGCCAACTCATTTAATGTGATATGTCACTTTTTCAGCTGATCGGCATTTTTTCCTGGTACTGCAGTGCTGTGCAACAAATCAAGGTTTTTTTGTACTTTGTCTCTAATGTTAAAATAATGAACAACATAATGCTTCCCAAGGAAGAAATACAATGCTCATTTTCCCTTTGGCAAATGAGAATGTAGCCATTAGGAACAGTGCTTTCCCAACTGGTCCTTGGAGGGAAGGGCCAGTATACTGTTAATAGATACATGGGTTTCATTCAGACCACAGAAAACTTACGTCGTATAACACTTGACTGTGAGCCTCTCTCTGTTCCACTGTGAAGCAGTGGGGCAGATTCCTCTCATTTCACTGCCACTGCCCGAAGTGGTGCATTACATCAGCTGGACTGAAACAGTTAAGTAGACTGTTTGTGGGGATACCATACCCATGACAGATTCTTCTCAAAATGGGTAGGATGTCTTCCACAATGATCCTCTTTGTCCTTTTGGTTATAGGAAGCTTTTGACAACAAATATTAGATGTCTTTTTACAGACACCAAGCACCAAAGTGTAAAGTTCCGTGACTGGAAGGAAGGAGCTAACACCATGTCTTACAGGTAATCTTTTATCAGGAACAGGAAATACAAGGCACTTCCTTGCAGAGGTTCAGTGACTTAGATCACTGGTTCAAATCCAGCTCAGATGTGAACCACTGATGCAGAAGTTTGTGTGGCTGGTGCCAGTGGTGTACCTGCTCCACCTGTAAAGAGAGGAGCGTCAGCCTCCAGCAGTGTCTATCCAGCAGGCTGTGCAGGCAGTGAGACCTGCAGCTGCAGGGGGGCCCCTTGGGTCTTCGAGTTCCATGTGCTAATCCCTAAGCATGAGACTCCTCCGTGGGGAGGGTCAAATGAGGAAAGAGGTTGCACTAAAAGCAGGAGAGAGACTCCCAGTGTCATAAATACCTGGCTGCTAAGCTGTTGCTCAGCACTGCTCGGATCTTTCAGGTAGAGGATTTATTTTTTTCAGGAATCTAGGGTATCAGATCAGATCAGACTGGCAGTGCAATGCCATGAGAGACACTGCCAGCATGATATAAAGTATTTTTATACTGGCAGCAAAAAAAGGTATGGTCGATCGTTAAACCCTCGCCTTTGCGGTTTTAGGGAAAGACTAAAACCCTTTGGGGTTTTAGGGAACTCTCACTTTAGACATCAGCTGGCCAGAAGAGGCAAGTCCTAAATAGAAAACTTTAACAAACCAGTGGCCACCACTGTTTAGACCACTTCGGTGTCAGAGCATGGGCTAATGACCATGGAAAGAAATACCAGGTAAACAACCCAAACCAGTTTCTCTCAAAGTGCTTTTCTTTCTAGAAGAGCCGTGTCCTGGTTTGAGACAAACTGGGGGGAAACATTCTGGAAGGAGTGTCTCCTCCACAGAAGGCAGGTTTCAGCAGCCCCTCCCCCAGGTTCGGAAACCACCAGGTTCGGAAAAAAAAGTTCTTGGAGGAAAGTGAAAAAAACCCTGTTTATTTAACAAGCGAAGTGCACGCAGACACAAAATGGATAATGTTAGGAAATAAACCTTCTCGTTGTGGAGAAAAACCCATTAGATTCAGAGTCCTTTCTGTAGGCGTGGCTCTGCTCTCGCCGGAGCTGGGGCGCAGCGTGGGCCCCTCCGGGCAGTGGTGTGGGGCCTCCCGGTGATGGTGTTCTGGACTGGAGCTGAACAGTTCCAGGAGAAGAAGAAAAAGCCACAGTCCCAGGAAAACTTTCTTGCTTCAGCTAGCAGGCTAGCTAGAAAGCAAAAAAATTTAACTCTCCATCTCTCTCCTGAGAAAAAAGGAGCTAAGAGCTGGGGAAAAGCAGGAAGGTGTTCCCTCGGCTCTGCAGCGGTGAGAGCGCAGGGGAGTGTGTGTGTCCTCAAACACAAACCGCGCTGAAGAATTCACTTGGCTTCCCTCCCCTTTCTCTCGGACCTAGTTTAAAGGCACAGAAAGGCACAGGATTCATGTCTGGAATAGAGCAGGCGATAGGGGATACAGCATCGTAAAGTCACCACACAACAAGTTGTTTAAGTTTTGGCTAAATTAACTTTGGCAATAGTCTTTCGAATGCTGGCAATCTGAATCCTACTCTTGGGCTCAGACCAAAGCAGAAATCACCACCCAAAAGCTGCTTTCTTGTAGGCCTGAGTGAGAAACTGACATCAAAGAGAATCCTCTCAGTGAGGATCTCTCTCAGTATGCACTCACCTGGTTGAAGACAATGGTTACCTAAGGGAGAACTTTCCGCCAAGGTGGTGCCTACAGCCTAACACAAGACAGAAGGACAACTGAGTTGAAGTAAGACCATTTTTCAATGGAAATACTTTGCATGGAATGTCTTTGCCAGATGTATGTGCTCTTTGACTTGCTTTTAATGGAAAATCAGCCATTATTTGAATTCCAACAACATTTGGAATATGTGAAAGTAGGTAAGCTCATACTTCAAATGCATGGAATTCTGTAGGGCATTAAGTGTGAATTTCACAGAACTCTGATTTGAAGCCAGTTCTGATGGTCTTATTACTATAATTCAGAATAAAATATTATAAATAATTTAATGGTGAATATAGTAATAGCAGTTATGCTAAATATACTCTGCAGAACCTTCCCACTGTGGGCTCCTTTAACTAACAGGGCAGTTTTGTAACAAGAAATGTATTAAAACAGTTTGCAATGAGGCTTGTCCCTGGGAGACCCTCTACACATTCACTGTCCAGACAATCTTATGCATTAACAGAGATTCTCAGGACAGGGGAAGCAAGCAAGGGTCTTATGACATGTTCCACAACTGTGCTCCGTGAGACTAATCTAAAATAAGATATATCTAGTCCAAAGAACTTTATTTTTTGATTTTAAACTGGATAATTGTACATGGCAGTCCTGAAGAAAACTGGGACATTGATTTGTGTATTCAAAAAGTCTTGAAGTCTTGAGATCAAAATAACTTGTTTACTGATAACACTATCATATGATTTAAATAAGAAGACAGATGTGGGGTAATAAGGTTGGGATCTAACTCATGGTCTTGACTCCTGTTGTTACTGCTGCATCCATTAAGATGTATTTTATCAAGTCAGAAAAGGCACTTATACCCTTACCAGATCTAGCTTTTAGAAGGCACCCTTTACAGTCTTTGAACTCCCTGCTAAGTCAAGGTCTGAGTTTGTACCTCTTACATGATTCCTAGTGTCTCTTAAGGTTAAGTAATAGACATTAATCTAAATATTAGTCAAAACCCACAAACAAGCAGCCTTGCTAATGTACAGATGCATCAATCTATTTAAATATGGTTTAAAGGAAGCCATCAATATTGAAAAATATTCCTGTTGGGAAGGTTTAGAGGCTAATAGGCATTGCTGTCCTCCTGAGGGTATGCTGAAAATGGTGATAAATGCTAAGGATATGAAGTGCATAATAATATCAAAAAATGTAACGTACTTGATCTTGTCATTGCAAAAAGAGTGCTGCACAGTCAGAGTTGGTAAAAATATCCTGAAATGGGTTCCAATCTGTCTAATTTAAGTACCCAGCTTTCACAAAGGTACCTCTAAAGGTATCAAGTAGGCAGAGCATCTCTGTTTACCTTAGATGCCTGAACTGATGCAGGTAGTTTTTTCCACTGGAAGCTTCCAGAAGCACATTTCTCTCTCCATAATCTAAAAAGGATCTCAGGAACACATTAGAAATCCCATGATGAAATCTCTGGCACATGCAGATCTATGTGATACAGTAATTCTAGCACTGTTTTCCAAAAGGTAGCTTCTGAACAAGTACCAGTGCAAAGGTGAGTTGTAAGTAGATGCTAAGACTCCGTATGTTCATGAATGTAATCTGGGTGAATAATTACTCTAATATATTAAATGTATTGAATCTTTAATGTATTAGGTTCCATAGCTACCTCTCCTGTTAGATGTGGATTTGGAGCTGTAGAAAATAATTCAACACAGTTCCTCTCTAATACTGGATAGGCAGCAGATCAGCTCCCCGCTCCTCCTCATACTCTGAATTACGCATTTTTGCAGTCTTTCACCAAAAATGGCATCAGTTGCACTGTTCAGGTGACCAGGTTCATGCAACTGTCCAAAATGTGAAACTGAAAACTTCAACATTGGAAAAGCAAAAAAACATTCTCACAAAATCTTTGTGAAACACAGTTATATAAATAGTTGAGTTGGTATGTCTGAGAGGGATATAAGTTCTAGTAGAGAAGAGGCAGAATGGAATAAGGTCTGGATGGAGGAGCTTAAACTAGGTCTGCTACTGACAGAACTAGTAATCTGGAATGACACCTTGGGAGATTTCTCTGAAGCCAGACAGAAATCTGAGTCGCATCAGCAAAGCAACAATATATTTCAAAGACTACTAGGTTCCCTAAAGAGTCACTAGACTTCTTCTTAACTCAGATATGCAGCATGGTGTAGATTTCTGTCAGGTGTATCTGTTTATGAATGCAAATATACTCATTGCTTTTCTTCATCTGAGTGGAGCAGCCGTAGAATGACAAAGCTGTAGATGCTTTGGTCAGGGAGTTACTACTGAGAACTAAAGTCCTACACTCCACTGCATGACATTTCTGTCGATGGAAAATTAACACTTTGAGAATAATGACTCCTGATACACAACTGAATGTTAGATGAACACAAGTTTCCTTCTTAGAGCGACTGTAAAACCTGTATGTAAAGGAAAATTTTATGCACAGACTTCCTGGCTGTAAAGGCAAATGAATCTCTCTATCAACCTTTGTGCTGTCAATGCTTATTTACCCAAAAGAGCAGTTCATTATGATATGACACTTTTGAAAGACCCAGAGGGAAGGATTTAGACAGGCATTCAGAATTCAATGGCATAAACAGGAAAGGAGAAGTTGTCATCTTCAGAAACAACCTACTGGTAGAACTTGCAGATAGCATTTCTCTCTGCTTTAAATTGCAATTCTGTCATTTCTGAAAGGAGAACAGGGGTTGAATGTTGATTTGACGTTTTTTAAACGGATTTAAATGGAAGCTAGAGAATTCTATCTCTACAGAGATCCAGGAAAGAGTTGCATTATATGTTGATCCTTGAATCTCTCTAATTTTGGACAGAGAGTTTCTAGTTTCACCTATTAATTATTAACAAAAAAGCTAGACCATTTGTGGCTCCCCACAAATTCTTGCTGGCAGAGTTATCTGGAGAATGTTAAAATGCTGTTTTTCTGTAGAATTACTTTCACTACAAAGTATGGTTGTGCTCATAAAGTTTGAGAAAAAGATTAATTTCTGGCTTCTGCTTTACTAAAGGTTATGCTGAGGTACAGGGAGAAGTGAAGTACCATGCAGTCATGCACAAAAGTGCTTTGCTTTCAATCCATTCAATTAAGTCATTAAGGAGATTCTGTTCCATACCACCCTTACTTAATTTTGTGCCTACTTGCACCTTGTAACCCAACAGCGTGCCTGCACCTGCTGTGTGCACAGTCCAGTTTGAATGTATGGGATGGCCAGGCACTGTTATACCTATTTCAGGAGACACACACTGGCACTTCTTCTGTAGCAGACACTGCTCAAAGGAAAAGGGCTTCAACTCCATTAAGAACCAGTTAATGTTACGCTTGCATTCCACAGCTCTCCCTCGAGCATGTTACAGAAAGTGTCTTACATTCTTGTCTGGATAGTTCACAAAACCCATCTTCCTGGACACAAATGTTTGTGACTATACCTGCACAGTGGAATTTATGGATATGGAAGTCTAAGTGCTTTGCTAAAACAAGGCCATAAGGAGTCCAGGTAATGGAAAATTTATCACTTTCACTGATAAGCTATCATAGTGGTTTATGACTCTCATTTCCAAGAGTCATATTTTCAGTTTAAACTTTGCAGATTTTATTTTTGAAGCATCTGGTGACTTTTTAATATCTGAGAGTTTTGCCATACATAATTAAATCTCCCACAAGCTTGAAAAGTGAAGCTTACCTGCGATCTAGAGAGAATGTTGGTCTTAGGTGAGCCTTCTGCTTAAAGTATATTTCATCCTACAAAGGCATTCATTTACTTTGCTGCTAGTCAATTAACTGTCAAGGTACATCAGTAGTTCAGTCTTCTGAGCTATATCCTTATCTAAAGTCTGGGGATAACTCCTTTTCCAAGCATTATCAGATGCTATAAAGAAAGAAATTAGGTCTTCTCACCAGCTCAGTGGAAGAGAAAGCTGACATACCATCAAAAAAATATTACTGCTGCAATTTATTCCTCTCACAGAAATGTATTAAGTAAACATATCTGAAGATGTTGAAAAATTTAGAAACAAATCAAAACAAAACAAATGCAACAAAACTCACAGACTAGCTTCTAGCCTGTCAATGTTTTTTTTAAAAATATCAACTCATTAATTTGTTAATTTTAAAATTAGGTGTAAATCATGTTCTTGCAATTTAGGATTAAGAGGGGAGAAAATAATGATTTATAGTTAAGGCATCTCAAATAAATACAAATATGTCTTTAATACAGAAGCCTTTAAAAGATAAGCCAAGAGGAATGAAAAGATTCAGAGCAAGATTTATTTGTCATGCTCTCAGTTTTCATCTAGATCCATCCATGTGTATTTATGTAGGGTGCTCAATGAGATATTACTTTGCAGGGTTTTATTGCCTCCTGTTTTCATTTTATTTTATAATTTTTTCAGGTTTTTTTTCTTCAGACCTGGTTGAAAAAAAATGTGAAAAATAAAATAAATAATAGTACTGTTTTGAAGATGAAATAATAATCTAAATGCTGAGGTATCATTGCATTACTGCAATTCTAAATAATTATTGCTGGGATTAATTTAGTACATATTAATTCCTGTGTTTGAGCCTTTAGACTATATTGATCACCTGAGTACTTAAGCTTTAAAATTCTGCATAAAATTTGTAATTTGATACAGTAATATACTTCATTATTTATCCTTGGGGATATGTAAAGATTTAAGTCTCCATCATGCTGTGTTGCATAACTTAAAAGACATCTTTTCCAATGTACACTTCTGCCTAGTAACCATAGATCTGTCCCTCAGTAAGCTCCTGAGTTTGCAAAGTGAGGTGACTGGTACAGAGCTTCCACTGGGAACTTTCCAACATGTAGGGAGTGTGGTGCTGCAAAGCTGGTCAAACATCTAATCAATGATCACACCAAAACAGTTCTTGGTGCATCATGAAAAAGAGATCATACAGAGGCAATTAACAAAAATGTGCCTCAAAAGGCAATTTAAAATACTTCACTTTAAAGAACTTGTACTTGTAAGGAATCTGCACACCTGGGCAGGTGGTCTAGATTGTAGATATGTCCACTGAACCAGCCACCTTCTATTTCCTTTATTATCAGTTGAGAATAAAAAAAGTAATTTGAGAAATGAAGTTTGACCCATTATTTTGGGTATCTATATTAGAATGAGATGAATTATGTCTTATAATTGCCCATTTTTTCTGAACAATTTGGGACTGGTTAAGTAAGACATAGATGTCTATACCAGGTCAGGTGAATCCTACACATTTCTGTAGAATGCCTTGAGTTAGAGCTAAATATCTCCAAAGAAAAAGAGGTTAATTGGGAATGGCAGGCAAAATTAGAAATGTCCCAAGGAATAAATTGGATCAGTGAAGCAAATGGGTTGTTACTCCTAATTCAAAGTAAGCTTCTTTCAGGAAAGCCTCTGTTTAATAAAAACAGAGCCCAATGGAAGCCCAATGGAAGCCCAATGAAAATGGAATGCTTTACGATTAATAACAAAATGAGATATTCCCCTGAGAAGTTGAACTCAGCTCTTTGAAACACAGCACACAACACTCATGAAAAATCTCCTTGTTATATATTAGGAGTTTGTACATTAGGAGAAATAAAGAATCCATTCTCACACTCACATTTTTGAAAGATTTTTATTTTTATGTTTTTATTAAATGACAATGCTTAAACCTGTAAACATTTTGTCATATTTACTTGTCTGGTACATGCATATTTACAGATAACACTGCTTTTCTCATTAGTTGCTATTACATAGTGTTCTAAGAAAATTTTAGTAGAGATTTAATTGAAAACCAGGATTCATTTCTTAGATACTGTGTGCAAATGATACCTATCCATCGTTCTACTGTTCAAAACTGAAAATTATGCTTTATTGTCTCACTTAATTTAGTAGCTAGATTTAGAAGATATAAGGTTGAAAGATGGTCTCAATAAAACAGTAAGGGTGAATCTGGAGTTCTATATCAATAACAAAATTTAAAGCAAACAGAAAATTATCTGTTGTGGTACAGACTGGGCTAAACTAAGCATGTCTGTACAGAACCATAATGAGGCATTTTGTCATCTGGGATGCTGCCTCAGCTGGCCCTCTGCCTCCTGCCAGCTGCTGCTGTCTTCTCTGGACCTGCTCACTCCAGACTGAGGAGCTACCCCAGCCATTTGCTGCTCTGGTGTGCTCTACTATGGCTCAGTGGCTACATTGCTTATTGTGAAAATGTCTTGATGCTCAGAAAGTTGCATTACAGCAGTTCTATTTGCTGTGGTCTAGTTCTTGCTGTGACTGAAAATATTAAAGATTATTGATTTGAATAAGTGCATACTGCATAATAGTAGTTTTGTGAGATGTTTTATAGTTTTATATCATGGGCGAAGGAAGGTGTGAAAATATCCGGTATATCTCAACACTTGAAATCTTGAGTTCTTCTACGATTCACAAAAGAAATGAGAAGGATGAGGGCTGCCAGGTTTATAAGATCTAATAACACTAAGCCTCAGGGGACACTGCTTAAGAGTACTGAGAGTGGCCCACAGACTGATTCCAATCAGCCAGATCACTTGAAAGCATTGACCTTGGGGATTCATTATCTTGGCTTTTGAATTATAAATGAAGTTTATATGCAGAGAATTTCTCCTGCATTATTTTTTTTAATGTAACAATTTTTTAATTTGAAAATACAGTTTTATATATTTGGTTCTCTGACTTTAAAACTTGGGCTTCTCTTTCATCTCACAGATGGCCAATGGCTATGAAATATTAATGTTAACAGTAATATAAATAATAAATTAAACAATGAAAGCTTCAGCTTAAAAAATCTAACTCTTACATGAGAACAGACTTAAAGGTGCACATGGAAGCAGGAATCAATCCTTATTTCTTCCAAGTAGAGTAAAGAATCGCCTGTTTGTAAATCAGACATAATCTTGTTACTTTATGTTTCTACTTGGAGCACAAATGGTAACCGCTTAGCAAGGTGAACTCCCTGTCTAGTCTCTCCCAATATTTGTTATTCTAATTTATCTTAGCAGAGAGAACATAAATTCCCTGAACGGCTGAGCTAAGCCCTGGTTTTGCTGCAGGCTCCTGATCTTGCATTCTTTGTGTCACTCCTAATGCCTTCAGAGGGTATGCAAAGGAAGTGGTTCAGACCCTGTAACTCTGTATCTGAATAAAGGCAATTTACTATTTTTCAGTTTCACTTACTGGTTCCTCCTCTGATGACAGTTTTGCTGCACACCTTGCAGTTCTAACAATCTTTTTCTTTTTGCTGTTGCTCACTTATAAAAATCATGATGTAGTTTTCCATAACATGCTGTTTCCTTGCAATATTCTCACTCACTAGGGTAGCTCTCTATTGATTATTTATTTTTGGAGGAACCTTACCACAGTCCTATACTGTGAGCCCTCGCCTCTTGAGAGATGACTTTCTAAAGTCTGTGAACCTTCATGAAAGAATACAACACCTGAAAGTAGAATTACTCTTTGAATTGTGATGTCCTTATGCAGTACATATTCAGCCTTACACTATGGAAAAACCTATCGTCAACTGTGCTATTTTTTCAGATTATATTTGTATGAAAATTATTGGCCATTTTCTAAGTCCTTTTCTTAAGGGATCATAAAACAGCTGGAAAATGGATGTGTTTATTTTTCTGAAAGCCTCCTGTGTTAAGCAGCCATACTGGCAAGTTTAGGCAAATTTCTTACAGTGCCACACTGGATGTGCTTGGACTTGAAAGAAACAAACTCTGAGTAGAGAATTTATTTTCTCCGTTTACTGGTTAATTTAGCTGAATTGAATAGGCAAAATGCAAACCCTGACCCCCAAAACCTCTCTAAGGTTTTGCATAGCTGTCGTAGTGGAAGGCCTATGTTGATGGTCATTAAGGAAGTCAGGGTTTAAATTTTTGGGATCATTAGGAAGGACTAGCTCAGGCCCTGATCAGCAAGTATGCAAGAATAAACATGAGCTGCCTGATGATTAGTGAAATAATTTTCTTCCCTTAGTCACAAAGATATCCTTGTCTTGAAGAAAAATCCTTTACTGAGAGGAGGAAAGAGGGTGAGTAAGTGCATGACAGATTCTTCATAGTTTAAGTAACTCTTCACAGCTCTCCTCTCTAGCACCTTGGTATGACAACTGTAAGGGCACCTGACTGTTTGGCATCTTCTCCAGTATCGCCTTCTTTCTAATTTAGGACTGTCAAGTGCCATGGGTTTTGTGTTTACCCTGAGGGGCAGAAAGGTCTCACCCCAGGCAGAGCTGCCTTGTGGGCCCATCACTCTCAGTGCTCACAGGCCCTCCCACCATCCCACACCTTTGCTAAGAAGTAGATCCACAGTGATTTCTGTACTGTGAACAGGAGTGCAACAAGTACACAGGGTTTTTCACCTCTCTTTCTCACTTAACTGTTTTGCTAAACATTTGGAGCCCAATGTGGGAAGTGACTGATTTAACAGAGGGCACAGTCAATATGCAGTCAGACATAGCTGACAACCCAAAATTTTTATACCTTCATAAAATTATTAAATCTTCCTTAACATTGTAAGATTGCTTATTCTTAACTGAAACAACCCACTTATCATAAAAGAACATATAAAAATTGAATATGTCTAAGGCCTGCTCATTAACTCATATTCCTTTTTTTTCTCTCCAAGAGAAGCCAACAGATCAGTGCTTCCCTTCTGGCTCCATCCCACCTGGAGCCCTTGGGAGAAAGATGGAGCCATCTCCTTCCTTGGAATCAGCCACTCTGCTTGTACTACTATACTTTGAATGACTTCTCTGTACAGAACTCTGTTTTGTGGGATGCAGAATACAGAGACATTCATATAAGCAATCCTGCTGGCATTTGTGAAAGAATGTGGACACTGTGTACCAGATGAACTGCTTCTTCTTAGAGGTCACTGAGGAGAATTTCTCAGTCACTATACCTTAGGTTAAAATAAGAATATGTATTTTTACTATATATTATGTAGTAATACAATAATAAATGCAATTAGTATGTGGGTAAGAAGCTCAGTGAAAAGAATCTAGGATCCCTTTTTGAACTATTATCAAACCTACTTCTGGCAAACCAGAAGTGTTCCACAAGCCTGAAGACCTTCCACTAAGAAAGCTCTAACAGAGTAATTTAGGTGACAAGATGAATTTAGAAACACATAACATAGTAACCAATGCACAGTCCTATAACCAATCTACTCAGCAGCATAAAAGGTGAAAATTAGCATCATGGAACAATCCAGTCTGATCCATTTGACTTACTGTCCCTTCTGCATTCAGCAACATTGCAAATTCTGGAAGAGCATTTGCAAATTAGAATGATGATTTTTGTGTGATGCCATAAATCATTGGGGGAGAATAGAAAAGTTGCTGGATAAAAACATGTGTCTCTTCTTGAACATATATTAACATATTTGTCTTTGATCGTATGCTTGGGGCAGAAGAGTTGAATGTCCACACCTGGGTGCGGGCATTTATTTACGTACTGCTGTCTGGGTACACATGACCGTGACAAATATGACAGAGAATGAAGAGACTACTAACTTTTAGGAATATAATACATGATTTGGACATCTTGCAAAATCCATCTGTTCTCTTCCAGTATTTCCATCTAGGGGGACTGATAAAACACAACAAACACTAAGGTATTATCTCAAATTGAGAAAATGAAGAGTTGTGCAACACATGGTTTACATGAGCAGAGAATGCACTGTGGGTTACTAGAGCTTCATCTTAAAGTAGAGACCACCTATATTTTAATGAGTTACAGAAAGAAGAAAATCCTCTGGATCTTTATTGTTCTTCACATTATTAAAATAAAATTATTATTGTTAATTCATAGAATCATAGAATGTTAAGAGCTGGAAAGGACCTTAAAGATCATTTAGTCCCAAGCCCCACTGCCCTGTGCAGGGACACCTCCCACTAGACCAGGATGCTCAAGGTCTTATACAACCTGGCTTTGAAAACTGCCAGGGATGGGGCATTCACAGCCTCCCTGGGCAACCAGTTCTAGTGTCTCACCAATCAAACAATAAAAAATTTCTTCCTAATATTGAGGCTAAATTTCCCCTCTTTCAATTTGTGCCCATTATTTTTTGTTCTGTCACTATGGTTCCTGACAAATAGTCCCTCTCCAGCTTCCCTTAGGCCCTTCGGATACTGGAAGGTTGCTGTGATGTCTCCACACAAGCTTCCCTTCTCCAGGCTGAACAGCCTCAACTTTCTCTGTCTGTCTTTATAGGTGAGGTGCTCCAGTCCTCTTATCAACTTTATGGCCCTTCAACCCAAATGTGACCATTTAGCAGCCCCTCCTTTTTTTTTTTTCTAAAAGGAGAATTATCAGCTTTGGATAGATTTAAAGTTAATGCATGTTTTTCATCATGACTTGAACTCATATTTTGTTGAAATAATAATATTGGTGGAATCCTGTTTCCCTTTAAATCAGCTGCCAAATTTCTACTGATTTATTAGAGACAGCCTTTAAAATGCACACTTTAATTTTGCACATCATCTCTACAAAATTACACTGATTATCTAGTAATGATTTTATTTGAACAATGAGGTCTCTTCTCTGAAGTTGTAGGATAATTTATTTGCATTTTGAATTAAATTGTGACTGAGATATTTGAGATAATTGTGCTTGCTGAAACACCCAAGGAATATAAAGAGATCCATACAAATCTTGAATGAAATCCAATTACAATTATCAGAAAGTTTATAATTTGAAGCTTTTCAGCAGCTTTCATGATAATTTCCTTCAATGCAATCCAAATATCAGGTCCTCAGCAACAGGAACATTTTTCTTGGTCATTCATCAACCCTGATACTGCTCGGTAACTTCCGCAACACCTGATATACAATCCATGATATTTGGATTTCTCTTTGGGCCTCTGCTTCTCATGGACCACTGTCTTGGGGTGACTTTATGCTGTTGTATCCCTTATCACCGCTCTATGCCCAGACATGATCCCTGTGTTTTTCTGTGCCTTTAAATGGAGCCTGAGAGAGGAGAGAAAAAAATTGAGCGAACTTTTCAAAACAGTCTGTGCTTCAAGGACATGGAGATTTTAGCTGCTGCTGCTGGAGGAGCAAAAGGAGCACCCTTCCTGCTCTTTCAGCTAGGTTTTTTTCAGCTCTGTTTTTTCAGTGAGGGAGACGAAAAGTAGTTTTTCTGGGACTTCGTCTTTTCCTTTCTTCTCTTCTGGACTGTTTCACCATCAGAACACCAGAGCTCACTGGGAAGATTTCCACCTTAGGCCCAGAGGGGGCCCAGGCCAGACCCAAGCCCCGGAGAGGGGGAGAGAGACCACACTCACAGCAGGGCTCTTAAAATCTTTCAGGTTTCCTCTCCATTGTGAGAGGTTTTATTATTTAGCATTATTATTCTTTACCTGTGTGTTTGTTAAATAAATAGTTTTTATTTCTCTTTCACATTCCTCTGAAGAAAATATTTTTTTTCCCAAACCTGATGGGGGGAGGGGTGGCTGTAACCTGCCTTCCTTTGAGGACAAGACGTTTCTTTTGGACGTTTTCCCTAAATTTGGTGTAAACTGCCACAGCCACAAATTAGAGGAAGCCATCCAGCTGTAAGAAGCCTAGTTTTAGGCTATATAGAAACTTCTATTTTCTGTTTCGCTTACTCATAAACTCTGTGAGCAAAATAGAGTACAGTTGTACTCTATATAAACTGATATTTGTCATGGAGGCCAAGGCTTTTTCCTTTCTAGACAGGACATCACTCTGAAGTCCTGGGCTAAAGGAGTGCATCTGCCCCACTCGATACATAAATCATTGTCAGAGTATAGAAGCAGGGTGAGGTTATTCCAGACAGCTGCCAGACATGGGCATAAAAAATGGGTACTGAGAGGAGTGACGGTGGCAGAAAAGCACGGCACCAAACCAAGAACCATGTGGTTTGATGGCCTTTCTAACTCACTATCTTGAACTTTTTGTTTCCTTTCTGGTTTCATTCTTGTCCATCATAGTGTTCAGTTATCTTTTCTTTTCTGCAGCAAGCCAGACAGAACTAATAATCTATAGCAACATGTCAGACTTTTACAGTAATATTTTTCACTACATGTGAATGCTAAGTAATTTTGCTGTATGTATTTGACAGTGATAGGTAGTTTCAACACGACTTAAAGTGATACCTTTTCTAAGGTTAGCTTTTTATACACCAGTGGTTGCTATTCCCAGTGGGAGGCCTTACCCCCAATTCTTCCACACACACATTCAGTTATGCTTTTTTAAAATGGAACCTAAGAAAAACAGGGTTTAGACCAGGCTTTGCAGATATGATTCTGGATGTCTCGCTGTATCTTCACTGTAATGCTCTGGAATGCTGTGGAGCTGTGTGGATCTGTTTTTGTGGAACAAGAATAAGGACTGGGATATGACAGTTATTACAGTGAGAGAATTTGCCTGCCCTAGAACTCAGAAAATGCCAGGAACCTCAAAAGAAGTAAGGCAGCTTGATGCTTTCATGAGTGTACTGTTTGACGCACAACAATGATTAGTGGGATTTATTGAAGTACTGATTCAATATAATATTTTGGAACTACAAAATTGTATACAATTTACAAGCTACATATTGAATTGTCAAGCTGTGCACGCTGTTGGCCTACATAAGGGCAGGATTGTTTGTAAACTTGTCCCTTGCCTCTTATTGCCTCCCAGTGTCTGTAATGAACTTGTTCTGTCTTTTCCTTAATTATCCTCCTATTTCATATAAGCTGTGAAGCCCTGTGCTTTTTTTGAACTTTACTGATTTCAGCTGAGCTCTCCAGAGTGCAAAGGTCTGCCTGCAGGGAGGTGGGGTGAAGGGCAACAGACATTTAAAGGGAAAGACCTCACTTTGCACTCTGTGAATACAAAACCCTTCCAAGATATTCTCTGTCAGGCAGTTTATGACAGGATTTTAAACTAAGCAGTTTCTCAGCTGCAGGAAGAGTGGTGTTTTTCTAGGACAATTGCTCCTCATCAAACTGTGTTTGGGATCTGAGGTGGGTGCCCATGTTCCCTCTACAGTGCAGTGAGGCAGGTGAGTGTGTGTGATAATCTCAAGGAGGAGATCCTGGCCATCAAAATGTATGCATCTGAAATGAACAGACCAGATCTTCTTCTCCTTGGATCTCCTAGGAAATATGTCCTTCTTTTTAGTATGACTTGTCTGCCAAAGAGCTGTATGTTGCCTGCATCCAGCAGACTGACTTTGCTGTGTCTGCATGAGTAGGTTTGCTTTTCAGCCCATGGTCAAAGGAGATAACATTAATCCAAGTGCTACCCTTGCAGTGTCTCCATAGGCAGAGGAGCCTTAGTAACATGTGTGGTTTTACTGGGAACAGAGAGAGACATGTGGCTCTTCAAGTTTGATTCACCCCTACAGTTGTCCATAGAAGAAACTCCAGACCACTGCAGTCTGCTGTGAGGCTGTTCTTTTTTTTTCTCTTTCCCTCCCAGCTGTCATCTCTCACAACTCAGAGTAGGCGTTGCCACTCAGGATTTCACATTTTAAAATTACTGACGTCCAAAACCCTCAATGCTTGATCTTAGTGTCTCTGAGCTGTCAGTGAAGCCTAAAGTCTTTATCTACCTATTAACCCCAAGACCTATTCATCAGTGATTTATTGGTAAACACTACTATGGGAGCAACCTGGCTTGCTACCAGCAATGTCCTTCAGTATACAGTTGTATTACACAAAAATAAAATGTGGCAGCAGAAACTAGGCTGGACCACAGTAAGTAGCCCCATTGCCTTATGCAATATTAACAAGTTGGCATTGTAGAACCCATAAAAAATTTTTAAACTGAATTTTTTTTATCAGGTTCCCAGTACAAAGCACTCCAAATGCCACCAGCAGTTTAATCTTAGGAGCTCTTGTTCTGTACATGGGGACGAGAAACAATCAGATTACTTATAGAAATTAGTACATCACTAAAAAGTAGGGTTCACTTTACTTCAGCAAATGGAGGCACCACCATTTTACTGTTATTTCATTTCCAATGTCTTTTACTGGGTGAAAGTTTTGATATTGCTGCATTTGCCTCAGAGAAGATATTAAATTAAAATGGTGACTGGAACAAAAGGATTGGAGTGGCTGAGAGGAGTGTGCGAGGCAGGCAATCATTTACATTTTTCGTACTTTTGTCTTTCCAGTATATGCTAAGCTTTTATAATTCAAGATATAATATAGACCTCAAAATAAGTTGGTGAAAGACAACTATTTCTAAGAAATGTCCCCTATCTCCCATTCCTGTGATTTCTTCTGGCTCAAGCTGCCACTTCTGTTTTACATTCTGTGCTGCAAGGTACAGTACAGATGTGGCAATTTTGGGTGCTCGTCGTTCAGTCAAGCCAGCCTAAATGAATCTGTCAGCAACCAGAACAGAGATGTTTGCTAGAAATTAAATAAGAAAGCCTATGTTAAAATGTATTGATCCGCTATTTCATGGTTTGTAACATTATTCATACAATTTTCTTTATATGCTGCAGCCTCAAACTCATATTAAAAAAAAAGTCAAAAATATGTGGGGCTGCTTGAACTGTACAGAAATTGTGAAAGGCTCTTACAAAGTTACTGTTGTCTGAGATCTCAATATTTAATATGCACTGAACTTAAACTATGCTCTCATTTTCTCAGTCCTTAACAGCTTTATTATCCCTCACCTGTCATATCTCTGAGAAGAACTTTTGTCTCTACTGCTCCCTATGAGTTCACACATCTGTCTGGTGTGAATTCTGCTCACTCTCCCTCCACCCATATTTTGTGCCTTAAGTGTTCTCACCTTGAAAAGGTGCAATTCACATAACAGCCTAGTGCTTCAAGCAATGAGTGATTCTGCAACCAGGGAAAATTTCAAATTCCTAAGCCTGCATGCCTCATCCATACTCTTGTCTTTCTGTAGTGCTGTTATTTCCCCACTCCTTTTCTTGCTGAAAGCCTGTCCTTCCCACATTGTTCTCCCTTCCCCGCCCCTAGTCCAGACCACTCCCTCGGGTTCTCCCTGTTGGTCCCAGTACCCCAACTCCTTCCATGTACCGCCCCTGTGCCCTGAAACTATTAGTCCGTGTGTTCTCTCTGCCCCCCTCATCCCCATACAAAACCCCAGGCTCCATGCCCTCCCTTCTTTCTGCCTTTGGGAACCAGCGTGTCACCATGTGAATAAAGATCCTCTGAGGTCCCCACGCGGGGAGCCTTCTCGCCTTCTTTATCTCCACCATGTTGTGGAGCCAACACGGAGCATGAGCGCGGGGCAGCTCGGAAGGGCTGTGGGAAGTGGAACAGCCGCTCTCCCCAAGGCAGCCCCGCTGCACTCTCTGGGAAGGTTTGCGGCTTGCCATGCCATCGCAGAAATAACATCCACCACAACGTCTTTCTTTTCTATTGTTTTGCTTAATTTTGTTCTTTTTATCCTCTTCTGAGGTGCCTTTTTGTTTGTTTGGTTGTTGCTGGGCTACTTTGTTGTTGTTGATTTTGCTTTTCCCTTTTCCCCAAATCCTTATTTTATTCTGGTTAACATGAACTCTGGGTATCAGATACTTAAGCTGGTGCTGAAAAATATTTATAGAACAGCTATATACTTTATGGAGAAGATTAAGGAGAAAAACAAAACAAAAACCAAACACCAAAACCAAAAGAAAAATAATCATGTTTGTAAAAAAGCTTTAAATACTTCAAGGTCCTACTTTGTAAACTATGAAGACCTCTACATGGCTTTACACAACAAGCTGGGATTCCTTTTTTGTTTACTAAAATCTTTCTCTTGCATTAGTAATTTATTTGCATGAAGGTATAAATACACTATTTGAGCTTAAAACCACGGTGACCCATGTACCTACCTGTGGTATGAAGGAGTTTTCCCCTAAAGGCAATATAGAGGGGAGTCATTTAACCTATATAACAGATGAGAAGGACATCTGTTTACCAAAATTTTATTGGACAAAATTTTAGTAACTGCAGTTACCCCAGAATGATGATTGTTTGTGGTAACGTCTGATCCTGCTGAGAAGCATGTATGTTGGTCACATCTTTCATTCAAAGAAATCAAATTACAAAATCTTTTTTTGTAATGACAGACATCAAATCCCAGAACACACAGAAGCTTGCTGAAGACATAAGAGCACTGACTGAAAACACAGAATTTGGAGACATTGATTTGGGGACAGGTTACTAAGAACATCTGTAAGGAACCAAGTCTCTGACTGCCAAGAGGGAAGTCCAGGGTGTAAAACTGGAAAAAGCACTTAATTTAGAGTAAATGGAAAACCTGGTTGCCTTGAAAATCTTCCAGAACAGTTTCTCTCCTTCCTTCTGGTTTTGGAGGAGTGGGACTATAGGCACATTTATTGCAAATGAAATATTTGACTAAATTAAAAAAAAACCCCAACCAACCCGCACCCCAAACCCCTCACCCCTCAAAACAAAAAAACAAACCTCAACAAAACCCCAGCTCAGTAAAACTGGATGCATCACTTGTCCTTTTTGAGGAAAGAAGGACAAGTTGGTTCAGATGGGCTGGAGACTCTGTCATTCTTATGTTTGAAATCTAAACTTGTATCCTTTAAAACAAAGTCAGACAGAAAGAGCTGAGGGAAAAGGCAGAAGAGCAAAGTTAAAACTACCATTTTAATTCGCTAAGCTGACTCTTCCTACCACTCTTCCAAAGGACCTTTTTCTCTGTAACCTGAGTACAGACAGAGTAAAACATTAGTTATCAGCTGTCAAAAGATATTCCTGGCCACAGGAATATCTTTCTATTTCCTTCTGTTTTTGTATAAACCATCTAGGCTATATAATTTTCTTGCTTTTAACATTTGTGGAATTTCAGGATATTTTCAGAATAAAGCAAATCTGAGTTATGCTTCCTGAGACAATTGCAAGAATCAAAATCTGGGTGAAGAACCTTCTTCTAATATTCAACCTACACCTCCCCTGACACAACTTCAGGCCATTCCCTCATGTCCTGTCACCACAAAGAGATCAGTGCCTGTTGTTCCTCTTCCCCTCATAAGGAGTTTGTAACTACAATGTGGTTTCCCCTCAGTCTCCTCTTCTCCAGGCTGAACAGACCAAGTGACCTTAGTCATTAATCATACAGCTTCCCCTCAAGGCCCTTCACCATCTTTGTTGCCCTCCTTCAGATGCTCTCTAATTGCTTTGAACAATTACCAGGAACTAAAGACATTTCTTTTACTGGCAGAAGCTATGTTTCCATTAGAAAGATTTTCCAGTGTACTTTTATCTGAAGAATTCTTCTTACTGGAACAAATCTTGTACTGGAAACCAACCCAGGGGAAGTTTTTAAAAAAAGAAAGAGGGGAAAAATAAATAAGAAAGATCTCTTTCTAATAAGAGATTATTAGAAAGAGTGGGAGGTAGAAAAGAAAGGATGAAAACCAATTATGATAAATTAGATAAGGGAGACAGCTAAAGTCAGAAAAATTTCAATGCCGTCACTCATTCCTATCTGTTCAAAATGTGTCACTCAAAGACCTGCACATAATGTGACAGCTATTCTCTCCCTCAGACCACCTATTTGGCTTCCATAGTGATGACTCTTGTCCCAGGACACAATGACCAGTTTTTTTCTCTACACCCTGTGACAGCCTAATAATTTGTACTTAGTGATATTTCCTTCCCAAAGGCACCCCTAAAGTCTAAAGGTTTGCCATAAGGCTTAGGGAACATTATTCCTGTATAAAAAGCAACAACTATAAATAAGTTTCACATTTTTGAGAAAATCCAAATGGCCAAGCTGTATTTCTTCAGCATCAACTGTTAGCATACAGTCAAGCTTGGCTTCTCTTTATCATTTTTTAGGTTAAGTTAATGCATTAATTTTTATTTTTGTTTCATTATTGCCTGCTACAGAATCGTAACAGATGCTGGCAGCAAGTAGTATGTTTCTGTCTGAAAAGTTGTTTCTACAGTAGCTCTTGATCTGTAAACAGAACATGTTCTTTAAGATACTTGTTTCAGTCAATGAAAATACTCATGTGAGTATAGGAGGTAAGGAGTAAAACAATGGTTAGTAAGGAAAACAAATCTCTGCTATACTCAGTGAGAAAAAAAACCCACAAAAACCCCTAGTGTGTTTAACAATAGATCTTCCTCAAAGCTGAGATTCCCAGAAATAACTTATAGACTTAGGATAAATCCCACTGATTGTCTGTGGAACTCAGGCTCCCAAATCCTACCCCAAATCAATCAATTTTATTTATACTGTGAGACACTTCTTTTAAGCAAAGGAAAAACAGAAGGACTCGGAGTTTTTATGTCAAAGACCCCTGTGTTGTCTGTGGTTTCCCTAAGTACATTTTCAGCTCCATAATTACTGTTTTCCTGTTCCTAATAAAAAGTTGTTCAAAGTTATTCAACTGCAATTACTGGAGTCTGATTGCCTCATTGGTTTCTGTTTGCTACAATGTGACACTTAATTTTAAAGCAGTAGTACATGGACTTTCGTGAAAGAAAATGTGCACACTGGAAACAGAGGGAGCTCATTTTTCTTTTAACTGGAAAAGCTTTGAAGGTTGGATGAACTGAAAGTAAGAGCAAGAGAACAATGAGTTTAGGGGTTTTTTTAATTAAATCCACAGGGGGAATATTCTTAATTTTCCAGAAGATGGAATTTTCTTAAAGCTCATGATCTGAATTAGTTTTATTTTCTGTTTGATAAAACCATGCAACATTGATTTTACTACACTAAAATTTAATAGCCAGTAAATATCCAGTGCACTGTACTGTAAACTTGAGCACACCATGGGAAGGAGAAAGTGTTATGGTGGTTTCAAACCAGTATGCACAGATACAGCAAAAAAGATGATGAAAAATTTTAGATATTGTGAAACACTGTTTAATAGATAGTGATTATGTATATACTGAGGAATCAGAATCAGCTGAAAAAACTGGATTTGAAAATAAGAATCTAAGAGTATTAAAGAAGATATCCCTAACCAGCATTATACAGGACTTTGAAGCACTGTCTTGTGCAATGGGCAAAATATTTCCGAGAGCTGCAGCTTTCAGTTTGAGTTCTTTCACATTCTTTCTGCATTTCTGTACACAAATAATCTTAACTCTATGTAGTACTATTTTCCTTCCCATCCATTCAGATGCTAGGTCTTTGAGGTAGACTACCACTCAAATCTCCACAGAAGCTAATACAATATGCTGGTTCTGGCCTCACTACAGACTTCAATGTCGATAATGGAGTTTTGCCAAGCTATCCCTCATTTCAAAAGACACCACTACCCCATGAAAGAGCAGGTGTTTTATATACTCCTGTCACCTCTTGCTGTAATACTGTGATCACCTATATATCCTTCACTTTCCCACCACTTCTAGCTAGAATACACCAAGACCTTTTAGAATGAAAGAACTATTTTGGCAGAAACAATTCTAGTTTGCTAGACATATAGAAGATATTCCTAGCCCCAAAGAAAGTTTTGGGTTTGAAGGGATCTTTAAAGATAATCTAGCCCTGCCCGTGGACAAGGACACCATCCATTAGACCAGGTTGCTTAAAGCCCCATATAACCAATCTTAAACACTTCAGGGATGAGGCATTCAAAACTTCTCTGGGCAAGATGTTCTAGTGTCTCACAGTACTCAAAATAAACTTCCTCCTTATGGCCTGTCTAAACTTACTGACTTTCAGTTTAAACATGTTTCCTTGTTCTGTCATCACAGGTCTTGGTAAAATATCTCCCTCTATCTTTCTTGTAAGTCCCTTTTTTATTCTGAAAGCCCAAAATAATGTCTCCCCAGAACTTTCTCTTCTCCAGTCATACTTTCTCCATAAAAGAGNTGAAGCCTTATTGAAGGATTTGGTTATTTAAAGTTTAACTAGGACCAGAAATACTTGTGTCTGTGTGTTCCTGATACATACCTGTAGTGTGAAAATCAGAAAAATGACAGAAGTTGGGGTTGACAATGCTAGGGTGTTTATTAGTTATATTCACGTGCACCTGTTTCAAATATTAATTCAATTTCTGCATATCATCTCTCTTT
>WEIT01027961.1:172216-185311 GCA_013389985.1 Dryoscopus gambensis | reverse complement strand
TGTCTGGATAGCATCAAATCTAAATAAAGTTATGGCTTTAATCATCTGACTCAATTTTGCATAACCACCAACAATAGAAGAGCAACAACCTTAATTTTAAACTAAAAGCACATGAAAATTTGAAAAAGTTGGTTTACCTTCCATTTCCTCCTCAGGAACCTAAATCCTCAAAAACCCATGTGTGTATACACAGGTCTTCTTCTAAAAACGCTACCCTTCATAATACTTCTTACAAAATGATGCCAAAAGGAAATTAAACACAGTATGAGACACGGATTTAGAGGACAAGAAAGAAATGAAAAAAAGCCTGAAGACAATCAGAGCAGAGCAGGGCTTGTACAACTCAGGGTCACGTTTACTTGGAGAGGAGGCTCTAACAGACCAGAAAGAGTCTGCACAGAACAACCTGTTTGTCCCAGCCACGAGACACCCCCAAATCTGAAATAAAGCTACCAGCTGTCTCAGCAAGATGCCATGTCACTGTTACGTGGGGCTGATCTATGAAGTCATTTTCTTAGAATACTTACCACTAAATCCCAGTTATTTTGTTCAAGCAACGTTATAGCTTCATCAATATTTTCAATACCAGTACATGCCTAAAAATAAAAAGAAGCAGTAAACAGAATTAAAAGCATTGATCAAAATCAGGGTATTAATACTTATAATTCAATTAATTTCAGCAGGATGACAGGAAAGGTATAGGTTTTTCCTTTCTGTTATGAAAGGGCAATCCAGAAGTCAGACTTCAAGTTTTAAACATCAAACATTTAGATATAATTCCCTGTTCCATCAGGGGACTCTTGTGTAACCTTGAGCAAGGCACCTAGGGAAGCAAGACTAAGCAGTTATTTGAAAATTAGGACAATAGTGCTGTCCCATAAAGGCGTATTGAGAATTCTACCTTCAAAACTATGAAGCACTCATACTACTTTAAAACGGAGCACAAAAAACCTTTAATTTCTAGCCCTGTACTCTGGCTTTACCTATTTCAAGAAATCTAACACAATAGCATTTTTAAGGTAATGTTAACCCTCACAAAACTGTATTTTAAACTGAGCTTAATTCCAAACACAAGAGCACCTCTGCTCAGCAAAATCTGTGATGCAGCAACCTGCTGTCTTTTTTTGATACCCAGACCTTTTCAACTATTCAACATCAGCAGGCAGAGCACTGCTATTCATTCTGCCACATATTTGCTACCATCCACATTGAAGCATATCAGATATATTTTATCAGAGGTGAAAAAAGGAAACAGTTAAGTTTCTTTCTGGAATTTATCTTTCATCCTAATGAAAGCTATGCTCTGTATTCAAACACACAAGAGGAGTTCAGACTTCTACAAGATCTGAAACATGATCGTGTTCCTTCTGCTCTACCACACAGTTATATAAAACATTTATATAAAACTGCACAAAAAAAATAAAAAACCAAACCTTTTAACAGTAATAATACAGAGATAGATAGCAGCAGCAAACAGATCAGTTTTCCTGATTCCCTTTATGTCATAACAGAAGGAGGCTAAGCAGACACTTTTTTCCTTCCAAGACATAAAAAGCCATCAGGTCATATATTTCCCATGCTCTGACTCTTCTCCAAATTTACAACAATGAAGACATAAAAAGAAGAAATCACAGAGAAACTCAAGGCCAATTCTCTTTTCCTAAATTCAACACTGAAAAATTCCACACTTACAAAGCACTATATGCAGTATGTCAACACAAAATGGACCAGCCTGAAGGACCACAAGGATCACAAGAGGAAATTACGGAGAATTTTCCCTGCAGAGGGGAGGTAGCAGTTCTACTGCTACACAATGCTCTCATGACCACATTGATCCTCTCTGCAACAAGATAAAATTTCTTCCACTTCAGAGCATGCTGTGTTAATGCTGAATTTCACCCACTTCACATTGAGAGTGCTAAAACAATAGCACTTTGCTCTTCAGAAGCATCATTTTGCCTTCTTTTCCATTCTTGCAGTCATTTCTTAAGTTAAAAATGAGACAATGCTTCAACACAATCCCCAGCAAATGCTTATGCATTTATATACACTTATGTCAGGTAGGTTTGAAGAGCACTGGGCTTGAGCTTGTCATTTCTGAAATCACAGGAGGGTTCATGCTACCATCAACCTGCCACTGGAACTGACATCAACAGCTCTGCTGCAAAAATCTTACTTTGAGAAAAAGCTCTACAGAAGTGACAGTCAGATTCTGTTTACATTTGAGTGAAATACACACAATCAGGTCATTACAGAAATAGTTACTACTTCTCATTTGTCAGCCCTGAAAAATCTGTGCGACCCTTTTAAGAACTACCTTGTGTTCCAACCTACAATAAGAACTTGACCAGCACTGTTGTTTTCACCCCTGGGCTGTACAGATGAAGTTGAGGAGATGGTACCTACAATTCAGGATTTAAATTGGTTTTAGTTGCTCCCTCTTTTTATCATCCCTGCAGCTCTGCTGACTTGCCCCTGTCCACTCTTAGCCCACACTAACTGCAAATCAATACAGCTCACTTTGGCATACGTTTATTTTGAGATAAACTACACAAAATTAGCTTAGCCTTCCACCAGAGCACACAGTGAAAGGAGTTAACTCATCACAGGGAAGGCAGAGTAATTAAACAACCAATTCACCTGTGTGTCTGCATCCTTCCTGAATCATCTTTCTGGTGATTTACAATGTAAAACAGAAGCCTGCCCTTGGTCACTTAGCAATGCAGAGTCACTGGGTAACAAGAATGGACAGGTGTAAATACCACCTGAAAATACAAATCATCCTAATTCATAATAGCCAAGACAAGCAGTTTTGGTTAAAGTCTTTGCATCATTTTAACAATCCCTTTTAATAGTTGATTTTGAGGAGTTCTTAAACTAAGATTTCACTTTCCAGATGGACCATTTTTGCTAGTTGTCAACAAAACAGAAAACAAACATTTCAGAATTGCAACAGGAAAGAATGAGTGCTACTTATCAACATAATCACAAAACAGACATTCCAGGATCTTCCTCAACACACTGTTAATATCAGAGTTCCAGCAAAGTAAGATTATCTAGAATCTTATTATATTTCACTATTTCAACATTCAGACACTACACACTACAACATACAAATCCCTGTATCAAGTCAGAAGCCATTAGTAAGACCAAAAACCCCCAGCAACTAAAAATTAAAGCTGCTTCCTTGTACCTGCATCATGTCATGCAAGGTAAATTAAAGAAAATCATCTGGTTTGCATGTCTTTGATTTTCCCTAAGAAATTAAGCACACAAGACAGACAATCCCTCACTGGCAAGCGCGACGTGACGTCTAAGGCTCTGTAGTGACAGATTAGTCCCAGAACAACCTGGCCTGCTCCTGCCTTTGTTTTCTTTAGGGAAACGCACACAGGAAACCAGCAGGTTCTGTGAGCAACAGAATTAACAAAGTCTGCTTCCTCATGGGTTTGTCTCTCACCCCTAATTGCCAGGGCTGATTTAAGCTTTTCCTACAGCTGGTATATTTATAAGAGTTTCTTTTAATGGACTTCTTTCCATGTTACCTGGCTGTATTTTCATTAGGGTGAAATTATTATTGTTTGGAATCATTTCATCAGTACAAGTCCAAGGGACACCTGGCACCTTAGGCTCTATGCCTTACCTAATAAGACAGACTAGAATTCACAGGGTTCAATTACTTACAATACCTAAAGATTTTTTCCTCATGTTTATTCCTTTTATTCTACCCAAGCAAGAAACAAAAATTTAATAGCAAAAATAAAAAAGTTAAATTTGTGCAGAAACAGAAGTGAAAAAACCCTTCAAAATATAGCACAGCAGATGAGCTCTAAAGATGCAAAAATTTACCTTTGTTACTGAGCAAGTAAAGTGAGGGGCTAAGGAGATTTTTTATTATTCACAGATTTTATTCAGATTTATTTTCATGAGAGACTTGCTTAACAGAAGGCATTAAATATTTTAAAAGAAAATTCCTACCTGAATACTACTAAATCTTGTTTCAATCAACAACCAGCACATCCTCTAAGTCATCAAAAGATGAAAGAAACAAACCACCACAGAAAAGATAAAACCTTGAAGGCTCACTGATTTGTAAACCTTTACACATCAGAAAGAAACCAAAGAATTTTTTTTGGAGGACAAAGGAGAAGAAAAGATAGAACAAGTTCTTCCTCCTCCTTTTCTCTGCATTTCCTGTAAATCTAGGATATCATTTTCAGCCTTCACAGCAGCTCCAGAGACTCTGCAGTCACTTCTGTGCTTTTGCAGACCACACAAGAGAAAAATGAACGCGAAGATGAGAAAACTATTGTTGTGTACTGAATACATAATCAGATTCTGAAGATAAAGTTATTTAATGTTAAAACAACTTTCTTAGCATTCTGCTTTTCCAGGACACGTAAGAGTTTCCACCAGGCAGATTGAGACTTGCACACAGTAACATTTCAGAGTGCTTCTCCAATTTTTTTTTTCCATGTAGCTTCATATCCCTTTAGGGATGGAGAGCTTATCCTTGGAATGTTTCACAGGTAACCATTAGGGGTCCTATTCTTGCACAGGAACCTTAACCTTAATAAAAGAAGTAAAGTAGTTACTGAGGAAACAATTCAATAGGAAAGAAGTTGTGAGGGCAGACAGACTTCAAGGCATTTGAGACAAACCTAGGAGCTGCTTCCAGAAAGCTGTAATGCAGGATGACAGACTGGCTCTTCTAAATCCCTTGCAGGGTAGTCTGACCCCAGCAGCTGTAACAGCTGGATCTGGGTTTTGAGACCCTTTGTGACACCCCACCTCAACAGCACAGGCTTCAGCCCACCTCCACATCCCAGGGGAGCAGCTGCCTTCCCCATCTGGCAGCAGCTGCTCCCCCGGCACCTGCTGCAGGGATCCAGGCAGTTGTTCCCGGCGGAGCTGGAAGGGCCAACTGCTGCTCCCAGCACAGAGAGCCGGGCTGTTCCTGCGGCACAGGCCGGGGGAGAGCACACAGCTGCCGTGACTCAAACACCGCCCGGCCGCTGCTGCCCGACAGGCAGTGCGTGGCAGCTGCCGCACAGGAGCTGGGCGCAAATGGTATTTGGCAGCAAGGCAGGATGCCTCTCACCTGTGACACCACTCCCCTTCTCGCCAAGGCAAAATGTGGCAGGCAAAGTATCCAAGAGGCTGCATTTGGCCTAACAGCAGTAGCTGGATATGGAGGACTTAGTTTCAACATTCCTTTTGAACAATTCCATATTTCCTTTGGCTACTAACAGTAGCTGTATTTTCTCCAAAAAGGGACCATCTCTAAGCTAACCCAAACTAGGCCTAGAACATCTTGTACAACAGGTTCAGGCCCATTAAAACCAGGCAGGCAGACAGACAGCTGTGAATTACACTGGGTACCACTCGCTCCTGTAACAGTCAGAGGGAAAAAAAAAAAAATCTGTAGCTCAGTCCATCATTTCAATGTTTATCCAAAGCTACAATGCCCTAAGAAACAACTACATGAAGGCACCAAGAGATTCAACAGGATTGCCTAGGAAGAAAAGCTTTCACCCTCTGGGATCTCCTACACAAGCTCAGGAAGTCAGCATGAACACACCTGCAAGTGCACAGACAGCACCCTAGGAAGTGCTTACTTTTGAAAGCACCACGTAAATTTTTATCACTAGATAGATCAAGGAAACTAGAGTTAACTCTATTCCATAAAGATATATGAGGTTGTCAAGAGAAATAAGAAATGCTGGCAAAGAACATATATTGTTAAAAATCAATTCACTATCCCTTGGGTAACTTACTCTTCAGAAGTTGAGAGAAACGAAGGGCATGGAAAGCTCTTTGAGTCCAGGCCACAAAGCTGCTCAGAAGGACAGCTGAATTACCCAGATCAGCAGCTTAAAAACAACAAACTCCTCAGAGCTGTTCTTAGTAGCAGTTGAGATATATCAAATGATATTACTTATCTCCTTGCATATTTCCTCTGTAATAGAACCAAGAGTTACCTTGCTGTTTTATTCACCTCTTCATTTACAACCAGACAGTTCACAGACACACTTCAACTCCCTGGCAGGTTTTGCCTATCTCCAAAGACAGGGAGTCTACAGCCTCTCCAGGCAGTTTGTTCCAGTGCTTTACCACCTTCACTGAGAATTGTTTTTCCTTATATTTAATTGTAATTTCCCAAGCTGTAACCTATATCCACCGCCTCTCACCCTCAGACTGCAACTCCAAGAGAAATTTGATTCTGTATTGTCTGTTATCACCCACTGTGCAGCTGGAGACAGCAACTAGATCCTCCCAAAGCCTTCTCTCCCAGGCTACACAAAGCCAGCTCCCTTAACATCACCTTTCACACAAAAATGCTCCAGCCTCCTCCCTTCCTAGGTAACCCTTCACTGGACTTGCTCTGCTTTGTCAAAGGAGTGACTGATATTGAACACAGCACTCCTGGTCGCAGTGGTCTCACCAGAACAATGTGAAAGAACAGCCTCCCTCAGGCTCCTGGAACACTAGCGCAGCCCACTATGTGGGCACTACTTCTTCTTCCAGAAAAATCCTTAATTCCCTTTCCAAGCATTCTTAACAGAAATCAGGTTTCTGGATGCAAGATTTTTAAACAACCCATCCAACCCTGAGTTTCCTCTCTCTAGAGTCAAACAGAGTACTTTGCATCCAACCCTGAGTTTCCTCTCTCTAGAGTCAAACAGAGTACTTTGCTTCCTTTTCCCATCCATTATGAGGAGAATGACTCAGTAATCAAGGATAATTATCAAGTCTATAAAGAACCAAGGGTAGCTCCAGATTGTACCTGCTAGAAGTCCACTCAAACCCACAAAGATTTAGGACACTAATGCACCCATGACATATTAGTAAGTTAGAAAATTTTCTTTAAACTCTCACATGCACTGTTGCATTGGTGATGATTTCAAAGCTACTAAAACAAGTGTAATACCTCTTCCCCCAAAACAGGTGAAGTTAAGCCAGTACACCCAGCCAAGCAAGTAAAGGCTTTAGTACCATAGTATCAAATTTAGGATGCCTGTGTAACTCCCTTCTGGGCTATCAAGAGATGCAGCACATTCAGACACTCACAATTGAGATTTTTTGGTACCTCAGTTCTTTTCTGGGACCAGAGTCCCACCTGTCTCAGGACCACCTCCACAGACCACATCAGCTACACCCTTCTGTGGCATCCCTGCTTGTTCTAACCTTGCAACAACCCTACTGGTGTACAGAGACTGTTCTTAATATGAGTCATCCATGGTTATTAAATTAACTTTTACTTCTGTTTCAGACAAACACTTGAAAAACAACATCCAGGCATATCGACCAAGACACAGACTGAAAGGTCACCTACTGCAAGCATCTAACTGAAGAGATAAGAAAGCTTCTCTGTTTTTACATAACGCAGAAGACCATCTGGTAAAAATTAAGCAGATTCACCAGCTGTTCGTTCAGCAAAAACAAGCTAATTTACCTACCAGCATCAGAAATCATGAAAGGGTTTTAGGCAAATATGCCAGGATAAAGTTTGCCCAATGCATTTCAACTCCCACACCCAACTATTTACAAGTTTCATCATTCTACTATTTGAGCATCCCCTGAAGCAAAGCAAGGGGCAGAGAAAGGGGGGAGAAGAAAAAATAGTATTTCTGAAGGTCACAGAAGACATTTCAACCTATAGGTACCAAGCAGACAGGAGTGAACTTTGCCCATGCTCTGAGATGACTGCAAGCCTTCCAAACAAAGCAAGCTGGGGACAAAGTCTAAACCGGTAGCATGAAGCTCTAACCACTTCTCAGCAGAACTAACTAACTCAGCACCACACTAACCACTTTCAAATGGATTCCAGCAGACTGTGAACTCTCTCAAGACTCTGGAGCAAATTCTGATTCCAGAACACCACGAAGGCAGATCCCTAGGAAGCCCAAGAGCTGAGCCAAGACATGAAGTCAAGCCTCCCAAGCCCCATGCTAACACTCCAGTGTTTAAGCCACACACACTACATACAAAGAGCAGTGGTCAAACTGAATTAAAAAACAAACCAAAAGTCAGTACCATTAATTAGTACTCTACACTACCAAACCCATTTGTCTTTCCTGAGGACTGAAGACAGCCTTTACCCAACAACTACAAAAATGTTTTAGTTAGGATTATCCCAAAGTTTCTGTGTTTGTTTAATACTTTTATTAAGTATGCCAGTGAAGGCAAAACCCCAATATTTCCTGAATCATTCTGCCCTTACATAAGAAAAATTGACAGAAAAAAGAAAATAATTGTATGGGTCAACCAAACACTTGCTTATTGCACATTTGCATTCATCTCCTTTCTACTCATTGTCTCAAAAGCTGCAGAACTTTAAAAACAACTCAAGAATAAATAAAAGCCACTTTCTAGATAAACACACAAAGGAAGAGTACTAATTCATACAAAAAAATATTTTAGTCAGCATTCCACAAACATTCTTTTTAATTTTTTGTGAAGAACAGAACAGCAAGGAACAGACATATTCTTCAAAACTTGGAAAAGGCACTGCCATGGTTTAACTCCAGCCAGCAGCCAAACCCCATGGAACTGCCCACTCACTGCCCCAGCTGTGGGACCAGGGAGAGAATCAGAAGGGTAAAAGCTGGAAAACTCACGGTTTGAGATTAAGACAGTTTAATAGGGAAAGCAAAAGCCACCCATACAAGCGAAGCAAAACAAGGAAATATTTCCCTGCTTTCCATGGGCAGGAAGGTGTTCAGCCACCTCAGGACAACGGAGCCGCACCACATGTAGTGGTTACTTGGGAAGACAAACGCCATCACTCCAAAGTTCCTCTCTTCTTCTTTCTTCCCCCCACTCTATATACCGAGTATGATGTCATATGGTCTGGAAAATCCCTTTGGTCAGTTTGGGCCCCCTGCCCCAGCTGTGTCTCCTCCCGACTTCCTGTGCACCCCCAGCCCCCTTCCCAGCGTGGCAGTACAAGAAGCAGAAAAGGCCTTGGCTCTGTGCAAAGCCTGCTCAGCAGTAACAAAAACATCTCCTTATTATCAACTCTGTGTTCAGCACAAATCCAAAGCACAGCCCCATAACAGCCACTGGGAAGAAAATTAACTCTACCCCAGCCAAAACCAACAGGCATCCAGAGCAGGGAAACAGAAGCACATTCAAACTCCAAGCACAGGTCATACCAATAACACAGGCCAACAAGGACTGAAAACAAAACAAAACAGTTTTCTAAAGACATTAAAATTATATAAGCTTTTAAAAGCATCAGGACAAGAAAGCCTGACAGTGAGTCAGTGGGACCACAGGCAGAAAATAGTAGAGAAGTATTCAAAGAAGGTAAGGGCATATCAGAAAAGCTACATGAATTCCGTGCACTGATACCCACTACTGAGGAACTTTGGAACCATCCTGTAACACAGCTGATCTGTACAGAAAATACTCTCATCCTAAAATGTCAGCAGAGACATAGAGAACAAACCAGCACATTTGTGGGAGTCCCCAGAATTTTAAAGGAACGTAAATACAAGTTTTTCACAGCAGACTTCTCTTTAAATCAGTCTTGGTTAAAGGGGAAATCAACACCACATTCCTACAGGGCTGACATTAGTTTTTTGTGGTGCAAACCAGAAGGGGTTAAGATTTCTAGAGTTCAAATTTGACTTCTGTACTAATAAGAAACAGCAGGAATTCCAATAAAGTATATAGAATAGACTTAGTATGTACATGTATATGACACACTGAGGAAAAGTGAACACAGCTTTTACAGCACAAACTCTCATATCACAAAACTACTCAAATGTCTCTCAAAGACTCAGTCAGCTGAAGAACACAAGACTAACTCAAGCTGACACAGTTTATTTCCAAAGTTTTACAACAAACCCCATCATCAAGCCTTCAAAATGCTGACATCCAGAAGCTAGGATGAGGCAAATCCATTCACATTCTGTTTCTTTCAGCTCTTTCCTAAGGACCAGCCACTGCTGTAGAACAGACATTAGGCCAGCTGGGTCTTCGATCTGAGCTGATATGGCACCTTTGGTATTTGCTCACACAAACAACCTGACCTTTATAAAAAAAATAATAGAAGTGACTCAGTTTCAGTGTTCTTGTCTTTACAAATTGTTTCCTGCGATAAAATATGAAACCTATATAAAATAACCCAAAGGCTAACGTACTCTGTTCTAGTTTCAAAATGTCTCTTAAGAACTTCACCTTTAATGAATTATCTTTTGAAAGCATAACTACTGCTGTGGAACAAAGACCTGCTCAACCAGTCAGACATAGAGGACCAGTAGATGACTATTTCGATAGACCAAACAACATGTCATGCATACACAAGGGCTTTGATTTCCTCTTTGAGCAGTTTCTTTTTTTACAATTGCACATTAACTAGTCAACTCTAAAAAATGGGCTTAATTAGTAGGTATCAATCCCGCCAGTAAGCATGTCATTTCCTTTCATCAAAATAATGAGGGACGAGTAAAATGTTAGGTACTTCCCCAGGCTTTTTATTCTAGTTCTTACAGTAGTTAAAGGAAAGGACTCACCTAATGGCTGCGCCACATATGCACAAATTTATTCACTGACTAGAAAAATATGAAATCCTAGCAAAGATATGCCATGAAGCTCCCTTAGAAAGCTAACTTTTGCTTCCAGTATGGAAGTGTATGAAAACTAGGCTTGCTATGGTAACTGAACCATGAGAACTGCCCAAATAGAGAGGAAAACTCCACCCTTTCAGACTTTCCAGCTCCAATACAATATTCTCAAGATGGGAGTCTCAAGGCCCCTTAAGACATGTAGCAAATGGCTCAAATGCTCATCCTCTCCCGCACCTACTTCCACACAAAAATATGAACTAAGGAAGCGTAAAGTTTACTGTAAATGATCCTTGCTTACCAAAATATATTAGCCACGTGGTATTTTCAATATGACAAATAATTTTCGCATTAGCTTTCAATGAAAGCCCATTCCTAGCCTTTGGGAGTACATATAATTAATAATTTCAATATTATAGTTAGTATTGGTTGTCATGGCATTTGAAAAAGGATCCTTCAGCTACCACCTTTCAATCTGTTTCAGTGACCTACTAACCCAAATACCTATATGAATGGGCTGATGGAAATGGTGACATGATTACTATGATGTGAACAGTCTTTTCAAGGTAATTGAATGAAAAAACCAGAATAAACCTTCTTCTAAAGACAAATTGGTGCTCCAGTGGTAAATTATTTAGGTTTCTACAGCAGGGGTGTAAATTCACACAAATCACAGTATCCTGTTTCTTCCCTATAAATGCCAGTTAGTATTTCTAATTAACTATCCGCCCTTACACAGCAGAAATTAACTGGCTTTTCCATGAAGAGCTATCAATGGCAATATCCAAGTTATGTTTCTAAAAGGACACCACTCTTACTCCAACTTCTTTGTGACTCTGGAACCCACTTCACCTTCAGTTTACAGGCCAGTAAATCAAGTTAGCCTTGTTCTGATGAACCTGAACTTTGGGCTGACAACTGAGCCCAAACATATCTAAAGAAATTAAACTCCAAAAACCCACAAAGAATAAATTAATAGAAGCGATGGCAGAAGTGATTGGTGGCAGACAATGAAAATGGCAATAACCAAGCTAGAACATCCTAAGCATGCAATATGTTTTTGTCATGTCTCTTGGCCCAAAGGCCATTTATAGCAAACAAAACCAATTGTGTTCCAAACCAAGAGGTCCAACTACCAGTTCCAAAGGTGCTACTGACTTGTGTAATGCACAAAATTATAATGTGATAACATCCAACAAGGATTAAAAGGAATTCTAATCAAAATGCAAATTAACAGGCCTCCTAAGTATGAACTTCAACATCCTACAGTGTCCTAAAGGCCTCTTTTTTCACACTGAAAAACAGTCCTGTTATCTATTTTAAAATTTAGCTAAAGATACAGTAATCTATATCCTTCAGTCAGGATAGCTGAAGCAGTGATGAGAGTCTGGGACTATTAGAAATCCAGCAGAGCCCACTTTTAACTAAAGATACCCAGTAGGAGGGTATGAGTAAACAAACCTGTCTATCCCAAACCCTGATTTCCAATCTCTAGAGTACTGGATTTCCTTCCAGCTGCTCCGGAGAGAGCTGCAGAGCTTGGTTCAGCACCCATTGCACTCTACATTCTACAGAGAAACCACACAAAAGAGGGCTTTGGTTTGAGCAAGACTGAGGTTTTAAGCTCAGACAGATCTGAACAAATGTACACCCAGATATTTAGGGAGACCTTCTGATGAAAATGTAGGCCTCCAAGAACTTTAAATCTTTGGAACGTGTCCTCCAGCTTATGTTTAAACTTTGACTGGAACTCTGTTCGGCACCTATCTTTTGTTGAGGACCTTCCTCCAAATTCCCAAACACTCCACTGAAAGCCTGCAGAGAAAGCAAGAACAGTCCTTTCTACCCCAGTGCCTTAATGACAAAACATGTCTTTTTCTTTCAGAAATCAGTATCAAGGGCATCAACTCTGAGATTAGTTCAGAACCCACAGTGAGTGGTTTATCCTTACAGAAATGTTTGAAACACTTTCCAGCCCCCGCTCTTAAGTCACAGTCCAGGGCCAGAATCAAGGGTACTGCCTTGAAGCTATTCCTGTATCTGCCTACCTTTGCCACCCATCAAATCTTTACACTAGCAATAACTTAAAATGACAGAAAACCTGAGCCACCATGCCAACACACACAGAAAAGGAAAGAAAGAAAGCAAAGCTCACTTAGCACCCTTAAAAAAATAAGAACGCGCATGTAAATTCTGCACACAGACTGTTGGACAGTGAAAACTGTGTGCACAACTGAGATAATCTTCTACAGGGCTGAGGCAGACAGGAATAAAAAAAAAAAAAACGAAACCAAACCAAAATCAAACAAAAAAACTTTATCTTGTCAGTTATTTAACAGCACTGTGTTAAGCTCCAGCTGAAAAGATTCTCCAGTTTCTCTAATTTTTGCCATTCCAGATGGAAACAAGTAGATTGAATTACAATTAAATCTTCAAAAACAAACAAACCAACCAAAAAGTAATAAACTGATGTATCACTGTCGTGTTCAATTTTGTAATTTAAAACACAATCATTTAGCAT
>WEIT01027961.1:122051-154917 GCA_013389985.1 Dryoscopus gambensis | reverse complement strand
GGGGCTCCCGCTGCTGCGCCAGGCTCTCCTCCCCCAGCCCCGCGTCCAGGGATGCAGAAGCATCTTCTCCCAGCGCAGCTCATGTTAGAAGGCAAAAGCAAGCAGGTTTGTGTCCAGGTTTCCTTAAAAAAATGGGTGGAAAGGTGTATCTCCCAGCCGGAGCTTTTCATGACCTTGCGTTACATTTGAAAATCAGACAGGCGAGAGAGGGGGGAGGAAAAATCCACGCTTCTTGGCTTCTGTGTCACAGAGGCGAGAAAATTATCTTTGGATGTAAATACATGGCACATTTCTGAGAGCCAGATGTGCCAAGCCTTGCTCTGCAGCCCTAATTTACGGAGCCTCACTCGGAAAAAAATAATAATTCACTTCTGCCATGGCTCTGAGTGGTAAAATGGCTTCTGCGTTTTGAAGAAGCACTAAGTGCAAATCACCAGGGACATTTTACAGTGCCAAAGGTTCCTGCTTGTCATTTTGTACTTTTTCCCTGTTTGAATTACCTTTCAGCACAGTATCAGTTGTAATTGTGCGAAGTTCAGCTTAAGGATCTACGAGGAAGAGAACTCTCCTATGTTGGATACTTCAAAATAACCTTGACCTTTCATTAGTGCTTATCCTACAAGATAAGTCATGCAGGGAAAGCAAGGAATTGGGCAAGGCACCTGCAAAAGCACAAATGAAATGGCTCTATTTTTAAACTAGTGTTAAAATGGCTTCTGAATCTGACAAAACAAGGGGCACTCAGGGGCTAAAAGACAAAATCTAGAGCTCGGTGGTAAAATTCAGTTTGACAAACACAGGACCCCGAGCCAATTTCCTCATCCCCAGATGCATTTTGTGCCGTTAGTGCAACCAGACTCAAACTGCCAGAAAGGGTAAATTCCCTCTGAAAGAAACTGAATCAGCCAAAAGTATAATCAGCTTTTCAGGGAAGTACAAGACCACTGAACCATGTTTCCAGTTGCATTTCTTTGTTCCTCTGTAACTGTTTTCTGATATTTGTAGCAGTAATTGTAAGGGCCACTAGGATTTATGCGTCTTTTAAATTAAAGAAACCTAATTCTGGGTAGGAAGCTTGAAACATTTTCTTCACAGTGCAGCCACTAAAAGGTTAAAGTCGATTCACAGCTTCTGTGAAAGTTTTCCTTCAGTAGATAGTGCCTATCAAGATGGTCTTTCTTTCTCCTGTTACACCCTGAGAGCAGGAAACGGGGCAGCATTTATATTGCAACACAGCCCTCTTCATTCCTCTATATTAAGATTATTACCAGCACAATGATATTCTAATGAACACTTTTATACACGGAGCTAATGAACATTTAAAGGAAAAGATACACAGCACAAACCACAATAATGCCTTGTAGGAACATTGAGTATTCAAAAGCTTTTCAGGGTTTGACCTTAATGAAACACAAGAGCAATCCTGGGTACAGATCACATTTATATGCAGAGTATATTGCAGGCCGGAATGAGGGCTTCTGCTAAAGTTAATTGTAATTTTCTGGTGAGGGAGGATCGAATGTTCAGGCCTGAAGTTATTAACGTCTATTCTGATGGAAATAGGGACACTGGGATACACTTTGTCAAATCAAAAAGAGTACTTTCTGCATCAAATATGTTACCCTAGAGGTGATGTATCACCATTTGAAAATCTGCACTTCCAAATCAGGCATGCCAGGATGGGAGCGAATTGATCAGTCAGGAACTTTTGCTTGCATCTAGTAATGCTGGAGAACAGGCAGAGGAGATTTTCAGTCTACACTAGCTGGAATATGCACAGGCCTGGAAACCAAGCTGCTAATTGTAAATGCTTCCTACAGAATGGACTTTTTAAAATTTTCTGAAAGGAGAAGTACACTCTGCTAGAAAAAGCAGTTTTCTCTCTGTACATAACATAGTCCTTGTGGGTGTGACTGTAGGTACACAAACAAAGCTTTATTTAATCTCTCTAAGAGAATTTTATAGAGAACATCTGTTAAAGAGAAAAGTGTATTTGTTTCATGAGCACTGTAACACTTAGTAATATCACCTCCTTGCACCAACATATATGCTTTAAATAGTGTGATGTCTGTGGATTTTTCAGATGTAATTTGTTTTAGCGCCTGTAAAATAAGGGCTGCAGACAAAGAGCTGTGCTACACTGTGATACAGTCACAGTATTCACAATCCAACACTGTATGCATGTATTGGAGAGAACAACAATTTCCTTCCTGTACGAGCATTTTAATTTATGGAAACATACTGTTTTGTATAAAGAAGGTAGTAGATAATTAACAGTATTCATTTAACCTAATTATAGGCCTCTGAGGCAAAAAGCTGACACTTTTCATTGTGGTATATTCAGGGAAGTTAATTGAAACAACATTGCAGCCACAAGGCATAACATGCCCATCGTATATTTGATACTAATTATTTTCTCAAAACTGGGATGAATCTGATGCTCGCTAGAGATAAGAATTGCTGTTACTCACTCGAGTAAGGAAAGTCTGGGGAACCTCATTATGCAATGCTGCACTGCACTGCAATATCTCTGCAATTCCAGAGCTAACCACAGACAACTTAATTTGCCAAATTGCGAGACAGTTTTGTAATGTACACAAGTATCTAGTACAAATTAAGAAAAGATTGAACACATTTTTAGCTGGGACGTAGGTCAGAATTTGAACAGAGATCTGCCTCAAGAAGCAATAGGTCAATGTAACAACATTTAGCTCTGTTTAATCTTTAGGAGGAACCAAGCAGTACCAGCAACCTTAACCCTAGGAGTTGTTATTAGAAGTGTAATTTGTGTATTTAAGATATCAGTATGGCAAACAGATACACAGACAGCAAACCAACACTTGCAGCTCCCAAGAATATATTAAAAAAGTATGTCAGACCATGTGCAGAGTAATTTTTTCTATCACCTGGTACACACCAACCACTCAATCTTCTGACAGCAGTGCTGCTTTCATTCTCAAAAGGAAAGTAAAGCTCAGTTCTGCAAAGCTTGCCTTCAGCTTGCAGAAAATGTGACAGACTGAACATGCTGTTTGTGGGGAAGCATTTTCCATTTATATTAAAAAATCTGGAATTTCTTTCACATAAATGGCAAATGCTTGCAAGCTGAATCACCATGGTAGGGGTAAATTTCAGTGTTTCCCCCTGCTTTGCCACTGGAGGAGTAGAACTGGTGTTTCTGCAGCTCCAGCAGCACCACGGGGCAGGACACCCCCCACTCCCCTTCCTGCCTGCTGCTCAGTGACCTCCACCTCTGCTTTGCCCGTGGGCAGCACCCAGCCCTCTCCCACTCTGTTCCTGTGTCTCCAGGCAGTGTTCCTGGCTAGTGGGAGGTAAAATTGCCAAGGCAGTGCTGCTGACCCCTGTGATGAATTACACACAATGTAATGGGGATGGTGCAAGCCCTCTTAGAGGACAAACACCCACAGTGAAAGGCCACTGAGCCGAATGCGGGGCCTTGCTTTGCTCTGCCAGTGAGAGACTCTGCTGGCAGCCCTACCTGTCATTTCAAAATTACTTGTAGCATTTTCAAATGTATTTTGCAGAAATACTTTTTACTGCGGTTAAAAAAAGCCGTATATTGTACTTCAGGCACTTGGATGTTTGTTAACAAAATCAGAGAGAGGAAGCCTGAAAAATAAACAGATAATGACATGCGGTCACCTTAACTCCAGGGCTCTGGCTCAAGAGATCCAGAATACGCGATAAAGATCTCTAACAAGAAAAGAAAATGTGGTTATAGATGTTAGTCATACCTGATTCCTGTTCCTATACCATTACAGATAAATCACAATTTGCATTTATGTCTGACTCAGAAAATCAGCCTATCCTCAGAGTTCAGTCTGTACTCACACCCCTTCTTTCCCTTGATGCTCTATCTTCTGCCTGGCTCCTGCCTTCTTTTTCTCCTCTGTGCAGTTTTAAGGTAACTCCCAGCTCTTTCTCTTCTGCACTGTGTTTACCCACCTCTCCATTCCCTGGCTCCTGCCTTCTTATACACTTCACACTCTATTTTCATCTCCTAGTTTCCCTTGCTTTATCTGCACATCCATTCTCTTATTTCTTCTTAATTATTTCCTCTGGCACCTTATCTTTATCTCCATGATGCTTATTAACCTCCTTACCTAATATACCATACCCCTTCCCACTGCCTAGCAGAATCTCTTTATGTAAATATGTATAATCTTTTTTTTCCCTTGTCATGCAGAACTGCTTCCACAACTGATTTCTGTCCATGATGTCCTAGGAGAATCATTACTGGTCAGTAATTGTTGTCTCCTTGGACTCTACTGCTTTCATCTCCTCCTTCCTCTCACTTCCTGCTCCCTGGTTGCAGGCCTCCTCCCAAACTCTTCCACCTTTGTGACCCATCCTCAGCAGCAGCAGGAGAAAGGGAGGCGATGCCCACAGGAGAGGCACCCAGCTCTCACAGGAAGGGAGGAGCACTCGTGGTCCCCACTGTCTCAGGCACAGACAGTACCTGGCTGCTCCCACCGAACACGGAGCGCGCTCCGTCAGCTCGGGCTGGCCTTTGGAAAATACAGCAAAATGACAAAAGCATTCTTAACCAATGACAAAACAATTCTTAACCAATCACATGCAAACTGAGATTTTCTTTTTTTTTAGTCTTTTAACTTCTTTTATATTTGGATGCACATCTGTGACACCACAGCAGCACTGTGGCCAAATTCCAAGTTGCTGCTTAAAGGTGCATGGATGAAAGTAGACCAGTGATGGTATTTCATTTCAAATTCCTTCTGTACTGGGGATAACAACACTTCTGAATGAAGCAACCAGCTTATTATTTTTTAATATGGACAAAATATTTTTTTAACCTTGTTCTTGAAAATTACTACAGTGGTTTAGCTGGCAACTGCCAAAAATTAAACCTGAGGCAGATGCTTGGCTTGGAAAATACCAGCCCAAACAGTGACAAGCAACTGAAAACAAGATGTTATTATGAAGCACTGGACAAGGTTAAGCAGAGCAGTGGAAGACTTTTACACGACCTGCAATGAATTTCTTAATAAAACTTTATTGAAATAAGCAGAATTTAGCCAGATTTCATCTTTTGTGGTGAATATATTTCCTCTGAAAATGAAAATGAAAATAAGGAAAATAAATCCAGAGTGTTCTGATGTGAAGAGGGAGAGGGGAGTATGTTCAATTGAGATTGGGAGCATTATGACTGAGGACTGGACCACTCTCTTTGGCAACAAAACCAGCTAGGAAGATCTACAAAAGTGCAGAAATAAATGATCTGAAAGTATTCTGTGAAGATGAAAGTTTACAGAAACAGCAGACTGAAGGGGGAAAGGAATTGCTTCTGGTGGCAGAATGTCAAAGCAACAGAAAGGGAAGTCCAAATTGTTTTGTTAGCTTTGGGGTTCCTAAATATCCTTGCCAGTGCAGTTTACCATGACAAGCCCCAGGTAAAGCATCATCTAACAGTCCCCCAAAGTGCTCCGCATCTCCCACAGCTGACCGTTTGCCTTCTATGAAAACTGAGGCAGCTCAGGAGCTGCTCCCTATGTTGGAAGCTCAGTTTCATGGCACTGGTGGTGGCTGTGGGAGTGGTGGCAGGGAGGGCAGCTGAGCTATGACCTGTTCCAGTCCTGTGCCTGGCATGTTCCACTGCCTCCCTGCCTGAGGCTTCCAGAGCAGGTTCACAGCAAGAGTTACAGCAATTACCAGCGAGTGCTGTCTGGCACTGAAAATTGTCATCCCATTCCTCTGCCAGGGATGAAAGTAAGAGAGTCACAGGAGCCCTTTCTAATGTACAATGAACTGCCTGTCAATTTGCAGGTACAAATATTTTTTGTCTATAAATTAATACTTTTAAATACTTTTAGCAGATTTAGTGGGTTGTCTGTCACTTGATTGAGCTGTTGCCTAAATGATATGTTCTTGCTTGAAAAGAAATTAATTCAGGAAGTCCTGTGGCCTTTGTTTTGCAGGAAGTCAGAGGAGGTGAAAATGGTGGTCCCTGTGGCCATCTCATCTCTATCAGTCTATTTGTCCAGGATTTTAGCAGCAAAACTACACTAATGCTGTAAACTTTCTCTGCTGTTAAAATACTCTGAAATACCTTGCATAGCCTGTGTTTGAAAATTTTTCATTGCATTTAAGCAAAATGCTTCATGTTAATGGTCATGATTACCCAAATTATGGTCAAAATGGTGACCTGTGATAACACTGGAGATCAGTATGAAATTAAAATTACTCTAATTTCAAAAAAAGATCTGCTTTTATAAACAGAAAGTTGAAAATCTTTGCTAGGTGCTGTTGTTTGGCATACAAATTCTTTTGCCTTTCTTAAAAATGAATGTGTTTGTTATGTTTAGATTTCTTTTTGGGTTTAAGACTAGGCCTGGTCTGGCAGTGCTTAGCTCTGGGACCACTGCAACACTTACACAACGTACCTTACTCTTGAAGATATCTTATGCTCAGCACATTCTTCCTTCTGATACAGTTTCCCTTTTTTTAAAAAAAGAGGCAGGAAAAATTGAGGTTTAAGGATAACAGAAAACCTGGCCTGACAACATGATCTAATGTACCACAAAGCAGCTTTCAAAGAGAAAAAGTAGCAGGAAGTTCTTTCATACCGGGTATTAAAAATAGACTGCACCAAGTCCTGGAATGCACACGGCAGTTATGTAATGATTTTTCAGTGACATGCATTAGGAAATATTCTCAGTACATGTTTTTCTTCCTAACACCCAGTTTACTTCTCTGAAGTTTGGAAATTCTTCACATGGATGCTTCTAAGAAGTCTAAAATTACAATGTTCATTTGAATAACCTATCAATTAGCCAGCCACATAATGACAACATCTAATGGTACAATTGAAGCATTTGAGTTTAATATACCATTTTCATAATGGCACAATATGAAACACACGATGGAATCCAATTTTTTTTCCCCCCACAAGTTAGGCTTAATTTATTTCTGGCAATGTAATGGTTTTGCACTGGAGACACTAAAAGAGAGAAACCATTTTGGGTACATATCATAAATATTGTGAACACCAGCTCCCTTGGAGCACAGAGAAGTCTCTCAAACATTTCAGAAAGGTTTATATGTTATTGGGTACTTTCTATAAATGGAAAGACTGAGGGGAGCCAGAACAGCTCTATCTAGTTTCCACCATGCGGAGGAAACTAAATGGTAAATTATTTTGAAGAATGTCTTCCTCAGACTTTTCTTTAGAGATTTCCTACAGGTCTAGGCTGTGGATCATTGCAGTATAATATGAAAAGGTAATAAAGGAGTTGGAAAACAGTCGAAATCTAACTTTGGGGTTTTCACAGTTGTACTGTTTTCTTGAATTACTCAATGTTCAGAATAATCTGCAACAGCCTCTGCCTATAGCAAGGGTATCACACAAGGCAGCATTATTTTCTTGTTTGCCCACAACCTTTTCTGCCTTTTCTGTTAAAAGCCACAAGCCCTCCCACGACCTCTACACTTTCATGGCCACCATGAACTTAATCACTAACATTTTTAGTTTCAATTTATACTCCAAACCCAGCAAAATTCCCTGCTGGGAAGGCTCACACACCTCTCCCACCTGTGTCTCACACGGTGTCAGTATTTCCTAGATTGCTGTGTATCAGGATGCACCCAGAAGCACAATTACAGATATTTTTCATCACCCACTTATGTCAGTGATGGAGAGTGATGGGAAGTATTATGGCAAGTGAAATTCTGTCCAATTTTGGCTCCTACTAAGTTTTTCCCAGTCAATGTAGTGGAGATTAAATACAGGAGATCCTAAATGGTCAGATATGAGCATGGTAAAGCAGTGAGAGCCTTAAAGATGAATAGAACTCTAAGTGTTGGGTCTGGTTTCCTGAGATATCTTTAAAATAATTTCAGAGCGAAAAATGCTTTTTGTGGAGCAAGTGAAGCTCCATGATGTTCTTTTTGAGAACAGAGAAAAACCTGATCAAAGTACAATCAGATAAAGCATCTGATTTATTTTCTCTTCTTACTGTTCTGGGGAATGATAGAATTAAAAAATCCACGTTTTCCATGTGAACAAACTGTACCACATCCAAAATACTTCATTTGGGAAAGACATAAAAAAACAACACAAGAACAAGTTAGCATCTTGTGGAGAACCCGTTTGTTTGATACAATGTTAAGAAACATCTTAATTGGCAGTCTGAAATAAAATGAAAAGGGGCATATTGAATTGATGTCAAAAATTCATTTTAGAAGAAGAGGTAGGAAGTGAGCACCACAGCTGAGATGACAAACATCATTTTATAAGATCAAAGTGTCTTTAAGGCCATAAAATGAAAGAAAAACTGGTTATTAACACATTCATTTGCTTCTAAATGCTGTTATACAAATATATTTCTGGGAATCCAGTGCCTTAAAAGTAATTTGTGAATAAGTCAATACTTATTTTTCTGCACTAATACATAGGCAAAGCTTGAGCTGTTTATGAGGGGAGGAACAGGGTTTCATGCATAGTATTCAGCAGTGCTCCCACTTACAGGAAGACTCATCATCCAGCCTGATTAGTTTACAGGAACTGAAGCAAACAACATTCTGTGTTTTCTTACATATTTTATGACTATTTTCATATAAGCAAAAATCAGACTTTGTCCTTGTTAAGGACATTTTAGAGCAAATAGAGAATTACAGGCTCTTGTTTAATCTAACTCTTCTGCAAGCTTTGCTTCACTCAGCCACTTGTGAATATTTCTGAGTTTTATTTGATATATTAACTTATTTTCCTATGAGATTTGCTGTCACTTAATGTGATATTCAAGGTCAACACTGCAAATGTATTTGTAAATGAAAGATTCTGTTTTGGCTGAATTTAAAACCTCAAGTGTTTTCTGTCCCCAAACAAACATGGGAGGCCTCATTTTCATATTCAGAGAAAAAAATTTCTTCCCCCCCCCAAATTTGCTCTTTGTTTGCAATTTTCCTTTTTCACACAAACCTTTATTCTCTCCATTAAAGCTGCTGATGTGTCTAAATTAACATGTCCTATTATTATATTCATAAATGGGGCAAATTTGAGTTCACGTCTGAAACCCAAAGCAAAGCTCTGCCACACCACATTTTCATCTGCTTTCCAGAAAGGCAGGGATTATCCTGTAGCACTGAAGCTCTGCTTTCATGGTGGGAAGGAATTCTGGATTTTACACTGTTTGCTGGCTATGCACAACAGAAGAATAGACAATACCATCTGAGCTTGGGACAATTAACAGGATGTCTTTAGAATATTTTTATTACGTTAATCTTTTCTTTTGCTTGAGCCAGCATTCCCCTTGAGAGGAAGAGAAATGATGCTGAGACAACTTACTATTGCAAATTAATTGTATGGTCCATTTCCCAAGCATTTAATTTGGCCACAGCAACCTGTTTAACTCAAATGAGTTGTCAAAAAGTGACACAAAAGAGAGGCCAAGTTCTTTAGAGGTGGCCAGTAATTTTAAAGGATGAAGGGAAATGGCTGGCATTACTGTTTTTGTCCAAGTAAAGCCTCTTCTAAACAGGGTAAGGGAAAATCAAGTGATTTGGCCTCACCGAAATTCAGGCTCCTTGAGACCTTTTGGAAATGCTGATTGGAGACAAACTCTGGACTGGAACTAAAAATAGTAAAAAACATATGAAACATAAAGGAAAAAGAGTAGCATTACTTACTTCTCATAACAGATAAGTCTGAAAATTAGAATATAAGTTTGGGACAGGAACCGGGACAGGTGCACCTGCTCCAACCTGAGCCACTTACATGCAAGGCAGGTCTCCACCTTCTAGACTGAAGAGGTCAAGACATGAGATCTCTTTTTCTTCCAAGCCAACAGGTCTGAATTTGATCTTTTACAGCAGGGCTTGTTTTTTCTTTCTTAGCTCTGGTATGCTAGAAGTATTTCCTTGTCTGAGTCCACTCTTGGTATGTGGACCTCTGTGACTGAGCCATCCTGGATTCCTTAACCCACTGCCTCCAGCTTTCCTAGCCTCCTGCCTCAGTGCTTCTCACAGCTGTATGGTTTTCAGCTTTTCAAAGTACAGTTTGATTCATTCTCTCAACACAGGAACTTATCTTCAGAAAAACAATTTTTGGAACCACAAAGGTATAATTTTATAGTTAAATAATCACATTTTTCTCAGAAAACTTAGAGGCAGTGGGTAAACGAGATTAGGATTTGGCACTTAATCAGACTCTCAAGGAATCTCTCCCTGAGTAAACTCTGTTTCACTGGGAATATGTATTGTTCAGGAAGCAACTGCCATAGAAGAAGGTGGTCTATCACCTCAAAGAAGACTTCCACCAGCCTGATCACTCTCTTTAATGATGTATCCCTCTTCCATGAAGCAGATATAACCAAATACTTCTGATAGGCAATTACTCTTTGAGACTAGGACATAGATACTTCAGTTAGAGGGAGTAGAAGACTAATGGACATGAATAAAAATTTGGAATGGATGAAACACTTATAATGGTGCATTTTGAAGATAACCAGTTCCCATTTTGTTTGTGTGTCCTAGAGATGACTTCTTTTCAGATAATTACTTTTCATAATTTTAGATTCCAGGGAAGTATGATTCACAGAAGTGCAGGGATTCCTTTTACTATGCTGACCTTGAAGAACAGATCTGTTTCATTCTGTGCTTAGTCTCTTCTTTGCTGCCTCCTCTTATCACTTTGGAGCAGCCAGAACCATCAGTGATGTTCCCTCTGCAGGCTCCGGGCTCCTGCCAGCTCAACTGCCCTGCAGATGGTGGCCAGGAGCGAAGCTCTTTGCAGGGTCTGGGCACAAACTTGTCCTAAATGTTACTCAAAAACCCTAATCTGATTCTTGGTAGCAGATATCCATTCATTTATTAAGAACAAACACAGCAGACAACTACTGCTGCACTTTTTCTGTTATTCAAACCTGCTGCTAACAATGAAGAAGATGATGTCATTCCCTGGACGTGACAAAGGACTAATATTATATGCAGTAAAAACAATGAGTCAACAGTTTCTATGCCCTTGAGGTCAAACCATTCAGCAGTTTTGAAAGTAGACTGTTCTTTTTTGTGCTCAGAGCTTGTTGTATATTAACACAAAATGTGTAAAATCAAGATACAATTTGGGGAAAAAAAAAGAATTTGTAGTTTCAAAGGGAATTTTTCAAACTAAAAGTCAAATTGAAATATCCTGTAACATAAACTAACAGATAATTTTTTCCTCACATATGTTAATTATAATATTGCAAAACTCTTTCCTTTTTAGGTCAAAGATACATTATCCATGTTAAGTTATTATTTGTATGATCCTGAGAGCCACTTTGCAGTTCTCAGTAATAGGAGTATAAACTGTGAGTATTACTGCATAATTAAATAAAATGATATTTTCTGGAGATATTTTGTAATGGTCTGAAAGATAAGAAAGACCTTTAACATGAAAATGTGTTTTGACAGACAACTGAAAGCGAGGAGTCTAACAACAGAAATTTCCCAGATTTTCTGGAATAGATGAGGGATTGACCAAATCCTGGCCACCTCTAACCACAGCTGCATCTAGCTCAGGCTAGTGCAAGAAATGTTGTGTTCATACAGATCCTTCCTTCAGCAACTCTAAAACCTTTGTGGAGGATTGTTATCCTGCTCATACAGACTGTGAAGCCGCAGCACAGAGAAGTGACAGCTCAAGGTCGTTTAAAAGTCAGGAGAGTTTGGAAGAGAACTCAGATTTCTCAATCCCTGTCCACCAGTCTGCCCACTGGGCTCCATTGCCTCGCTGAGGATCTGCCTGATAGAGCTCTTCTTCCAAACTGGACAGAATTTAACAACTTGGAGGAGTTTCAATTCATAACATTGTTGTCTATAATAATTTTATTTGGTGGGAAAACAGACTTGCCTAATTACATCAGGTTCAAGTGCAAGCGAGTCCTGGGCCAGCTGCAGGCTCCATTCCTGTTACCCTTGCAGACCAAATTTAGAGACAGGAGAGCAAAGTGGATTATATCTAGATGGGCTTCTATGCAGGAAGGAATATAATTTTGCCTGCATTGACCCTATCTGACCATGTTTTAGATTAAAATGAGTCTTAGAGTGGAATAAATAATATTCATCATCCTGACAATTAATTGAAATGAAATCTTAGACCCTGAATCCCATGGAATTTCTACTGGTATGCTGTCAAAGTGCTGGATAAAGTCTTCTAAGTTTACGCTGACCACTTTAGTGTGCCACCTAAAATAACTGCAAATGGGTTCAGGCATAGTTTGTACAGTAGATCCCAGGCTCAAGTGATTACTTACCCAAAACGTGGAGGAGCACATCTGGCAGCCCAGCTGGTCAGTGCCCTGACAGATTTATTGGAGAAGTAAATGCAGGAGGCACAGCTCAGGCTGATCTTTAAACTCTGCTTAAGGAACTCTTACCTTTTTGAGTATTTAATAGGATATTTAACCCAAATATTTAAGACCTAAAGACATCTCAGTTGTTTTGGGGGTTCTGTTATACTGCTCAAGTGAGACCAGAAAGCTTGTTAGACCACTTCAATTGAAACACAGAATAAACTCAAACAAAAACCAGACAGATTTCAGACAAGGCAAAATAAAGAGACTAAAGCAACTTACAGAATTTCCTCTGGATGTCTCAAGCTAATTGCAAATCCTATGGCTTGGTATTTTCATTTCCACAGTCATGATTAAGGACACAATGATTTCAGTGTCATGTAAGAGGGATGAAATACATTTCCCATGTGAAATTAGTTTCTTTTTCAAGTTGTGTGATATTTTTGCAGGTGACACGTCTTACTGCCTAATGAAAGCCAAAACCTGAACGTACTGCAGGAAGAGTCACACATGCTGCAGCCATGTAGGTGTGCTTTTTGACACCAGTGACACACAAAAAAATAAATAAATTTGATTAAAGTTATTATTGTAGACTTACGAACTACAAATAAAAATAGAGGCTCATATCCTAGTGTGTTCCAAGAAGAGAGCTTCACCCTTTTTACAGCTCTGATCCCAGCAACCAGCTGTGAAACCTTGCATAAGTACTCTAAGTATGATTGAAGCTACTCCTTTGTTGAACGGGGTACTACAAGTTAAAACTAGGGACAGAGATTCCTATTCAGGAAAACAGTGAAGATCTTAATTAAAACTATACATACCTTAGCATTATTTTGTAAATCAAAGCTTACTTAAGCAGGTGACACTTCCAAAGGAAGATGTAACGAGGCTACCCCAATGCAAACACATATTAATATTAGGAGACAACAGCAACATTATAATTTCAAAATTTTCTAAGTATGATGTCTGGAAGAACTATACTTCTGTTCAATGTGAGTTTGACTGCCAGCACAAAAATTTCAGACTGTAGCATTTATAAAGGAAAATGTATTCTTGAAGTTAAATAATTTAGACAGAAGACCAAAAAAAGTTTTTCATGAAACTGTGAAACAACTCATCAGGCTTTGGGTGATTTATGTACGTGTTTGTCACATCACTATTAGATCTGTTAGTAGGTCAGTCCCTTTTTATCTTGCAGTGTCTATTTAGAACCTCACCCATAACCATAATTTCAACAAATCAATGGATACAGTATATGAGCATAGCATTGTGTTATCTATTTGCAACACTATTACAAATATGAATATAGATTTCCTATGATCCAGGGGCCTATATTTTTGTATGTATTAATTTGTTTCACAGTTCTACTGTTACTTTTCTCATCTGTTAAGGCAGGCAAGAATGTTTCATAATATTAAAAAAACCTCATTTAGCTGGAAGGCCTTTTGAGAGAACAAAATCTCTGTCTTATTTTCTCTTCCCTGGTAATTTTCTATCACTGGAGGAGCAAGAGGGAAACTTAAAACTCATTTTAATCTATTTTCCCTGGCAAAACAAAGTAAGAAATAGGCAGAGCATGCACAATATTATACTTGTGTTTTGCCAGTTTCTCTGTGGAGAATAGGTTGGCATACAAAATCTGAAATGGCTATTGCATCCCTCTTCTGAACAGATCCATATCCCCCTCCAGGAAGGAGCTTGGGAGAGCCCTGGCTTGATCAGTAATTTCCCTGGGTGCACAGAAAGGTCTGAAGCCTACACTGGTAAAGAAAAACAGGGAGGGAGGCTCCGAGAGGGGCCTCAACACACCCTGCCTCCAGCTGCAGGGCTGAGGGAGAACCCACAGCCCACATCCCGGGAGCAGCAGCAGGAACAGACTCCCCCTTCCACACCAAGGTTGGAGGCAATGTGTTCCTGAACAAACAGACCAGCTCCTGAACCCTAATGTTAGACAAGGATGCACGGAGCAACTTCAGCTAACTGGGTATGGTGGGTGGGCTTTCTTAATGAGCTGAAGAAATAGGGCAAGATTTTAGTTGGGATCATTTATTTTCTTGCAGAATTCATAATCTGCCCTATCAGTTAGATGGAATTATTACCCACTCACAGAAACCTTCACAGCTAGAATGGTATTACTCATTCTTAACAGAAACCTAGCCCTGTGGTTTTGGTGGCACACTGAAAACTTATTTTGATCTTTCTTGTGTTTCAGATGGCAATGCATTGTCTCCTTCCTGATCTTGGATTACGGTCCATACTGAAAAAAAAAACCAAAGTGATTAAAAGTTTAAGTGGATTTATTTGTAAATACTGGTTGCAGCCTTCCCGTAATGAATCAGCTTTTCCCCCTAAAAGTCTTGCTAAGTACTAGGAAGGAAATCATCTATTTTCCCTTGCAAACGCTGTATTATGTATGAGAATAAAATTGCTTTTTAAACAGGAGTGGATGTTATCACTTCAAATGTGCTTATATGTGCTTCCTGTGCTTAGATACAGCCCAGCAATAACAATACCACAATTACCAGAACGTATAATCTATAATGTGGCCCTGTGTAAATCAAGCCCCCGCTGAGCGCGTCGCACACATCCTGCAGGATACCACTGCCATTCTCAATTGCTTCCGGTGAGCGCCCTGCATCTGCAGGAGGATTTCTGAGCCCTGCTCACTCCGACTCCTAACTCACAGCACTGCAAGTTACCTCCTCCCCGCAAGGTTTAGGCACAGAGCTAAAGCAGCTTTTGTTCATGATTGCCTAAATGGGAAAATAGAAAATCAGGCTTAGAGGGAAAAACAGTTTTGATATTTTAAAAATACTTATGGGATTTCCAACAAAAGCACAAAATCATTGCAAATATTGCAAGGGGAAGCGTTCAGGATTTCAATTCATTTGTTAAATTACTAAAATAATGCATACCTGGGATTTTCATACCGTGGAGACTTAGATGTATGATCTTAGATACTCTGTCATTCCCTCCCTTTGGAATAGAGTATTGTTTTTCCCTCTGTGCAAAATATCTCAAAATTAAACATTTTTGAAATAATTTTGCAAAGTCAAAGAAAAAGCAAAATCCAAACTAAACCAGAAATATGTTATTTTAATTGCAAGACACATTGCAGCCATACACTCAGAACAATCTTACAGGAATACTCTGACAATGCCACTGTCATGATTCAGTTAGTATAAGCTAACTCAACAGACTGACTCAGAAATTAAATCTACTTGGCTTGTTCGTGACTTCACATTTTCAGTTAGTTCTCAGGTTAGATACTGACTTTTCCAAACAGATGTTGAAACCAATACAAAGTTTCAAAATACCATAAACCACTTTAAAGTATAATTTATAGATATGATGCTTAAAAAAAAAAAAAAAGTAGGTGGCTGTTGTGTCATTTGACAGCTTTTAAAATGGGACTCCGTAAGCTTCTAACTCTCATTCTACTTTATAACTGGGGGACAAACCATCCTTCCTGGGTATATATCATTTCCACTGAGTCTCTTACAAGCCAGAAGAATTTTAGTATGTTTTAAAACAATAATTTACCAATTTAGAGGAAACATACTATGCAAACCCTGTTATTTTTCTCTGATACAGGCCTACCATACCAAAGGGAGATTCTAGCCAGAGGCAAATCAATGCAGTGCTTGTCCAAATGCTATTTTAAATTATCCCTTCTTCTTGCTGCTTTCAGTACAAAATAATGTGATGAATAAATGATTCAAACTTACTTTCTCCTCTGCAGAAGCTGACAGGGAGGAGTTCTTGTGCTAGTGTGCATACCTGGGTTGCAGATGTCCCTGAGGGGAGCAGGGCAGGGGTGCAAGAAGCACCACGTGGCCAAGGGTAGCTGAAGAACTGGCACACACCTTCTGAGGGGAATGCCCAAGTCCTTCTGCACTTCAGCTCTTCTGCTCTGCTACAAAACAGTGCATTCAGATCCATACAAACAACTTTTTCCTGGAAGTTTTAGTGTCTTATGTTTACTGGATGATACATTTGACACCTAACATTCCCTGTTACTGCCTGTAAAGTACTACTGTACTTTCTCTAGTCTGGTCTTTTCTAGAAAGATGCTCATAAACCCGATCATCTGTGCAGGTCCCTCTGAAAGCACTTCATACCCCTTTGGAATTAATAGCTGTACATTAGCACAGGACAGGGAGCCTGGCTATCCCTGGATCTAGAAAAAACTCAGGAAATTAGGGTCTGATGCGTCATAGCCACTCTAAGGTAACTGGAAGCTGTATTGGCTGAAGCTGAGGATGAACTATTCTGCTTGTCAGGATTCAGGCTGGCTCCTGCTGAGGTGACCCAGACAAACCTGACACATCCCACTGCTGGCACAGGCAACCCTGCTAGGAAATACACAGCTCTTCACCAGCCTGTCTGCTAAAGCCTGAGCTGCCTCTTCATTCCTGTACAGGATTTGGGACAGTCACAGAGGTGTGCATGTTGCTCTTGCTCAGCAGACAGACCCACCTCTGCTCACACAAGTGGTTCAAAAAAAGAGCTTGCAAACTTGTGATATTGTGCTTATGAAATCATTATAAATTCTTTAATTATGCAGATACTTTAGTCAGTCACAAAAAGAAGGTAGAATTATCAAATTATTTTTGCCTTCTTCGTTGCAAACTTCTTAGCTGTGGCACCACCTTGTGGACATTACTACGTGGAGTGAGAATTTGACTGCTGGCAAAAAAGCAACTAAAACAGGCATTTTGGAAAAACAGCTATGGTCACACATGGCTGGCTAAAGGAGAGTAAAAGAACTACATTTTAAAAACTATTCCTCAAAATCCACCTATGAAATAAAATGTATAATAAGTACCATCACTGGGGTGCTCAGTTGTCTTTGCAGCTTTTACCAACTCTTCTGCCTGTCAGCCAGGAGGAGTGGCAGCCTTCAAAACTACTTTTCTTCCTTCTCAATTGACTAAGTAGCAGCATCCAAACCCCAGTTCTGTTCTTGCTGTACATGCAGACATGACTTGTACGCTTATCCCAAGCAACAAGACTTGCAAAGTCAGAACCATAATACTGTACACGTGGAGAAAACCTGGGGTCCTACTCCATAAATGTAAACTCAGCAGTGAAAATGGTGACGAACCTAAGCCAAAAGAAAAACAATCTGACAAAGATAAACTGGTGGATCTTTTAAATGCTTGCTGAAACAGAAGCCAAACAAAAACAAATTTAAATTCCACTCTCTTGGCCATTAGATTCTCAGAACCTTGCAGCTGAGGTAACAGGGTATTCCTGTTATGAACTCTCTTATCTGCTCTATGGGCAAAGCAGGAAAGCACAGGGGAGCCAGAATTATAACACAAGATCTCCAAGCTGAGTGCAGCACATATTCACTCTGGGTGTGCCTGTCTGAGCAAACTTGGGGAGCATGAAATAAAACTTTGAATTGCATTTGCTATTTCTTTCTCTTCAATAAGTAACTTCACACAACCTGGTATTTGCACTAGCATAAAGTGGAGGAGAAGATGAAGAATTGGACCAATCTCAGACTTGCTAAACTGAAACACCGAGCACTGCATCCAGGGAAGCCAACTCATCTCCAGTGGAGCTCATCCTTCACTCTAGAGCAGACACCACTCTTGTTGCAGCTGGGGTCCTTCCTCTGCAAACAGCAGCACCATACCTGTTTTATGAAACAACAGAGAGTAAAATGCCAGCTTTTTTTCTTTATTATATTACAAAATTAAAATATCTTTTAAAACATGACAATGACAACACAATTTTTACAATACAGATATTTTAAAAATAATTTCTTAGAAATGCTTTTTTATTTAGTCTATTCTTCATCTCAAAAAGATGAAAGTTTATGCTGGTAATTTTTTTTTCCTTTGGCATATTCATATGTAAACATTACAGTTATTTTACTTTTTGTGCTTGGTAATTCCTTGGTATAAGTGCAGTGTTCTGAAAAAAATATAGGGCTTTCAAACTCTTAGTGATTATTCTTAGAGATCAACTATTGTTTTCAATTTAACTTAATTATTTGTTTTGGAAAAAATAAGGCATTGGCTACCCTTACACTGAGTGCAGAGATTCTCTTTCTCCTTAGGCATCATTAATGTAATTTTGTTCCCCACTGCAATTAGTGGCACAGTGCAGCCTCGTTAATGGCCCTGGATGTATCTGCACAGAAGTTTTCATCCACAAAATTGCAGGAGCAGTTACTGTAAACACGGGGTGAGTGACACAGAAAAGACTGAACTAAGTTTATTCTTATGCTGAACTCAGTTTTTTAAAATATCTTATTTCTTTTTTTTTTAAGCATGTGAAAATGTCATATTTGTGTCCATCACATTCAGCTTATTTGCTTTGATAAAAGAGAAGCTAATAAGCTGTGTTGCAAAAATAACCTTAAATCTCCAAAACGGTATTTTCTCCACAGATATGGAACTTCCTTGAATGTTTTAATTATCTCTTTCCTAAAAGCCAACGAAGTAGCATGGCACTAGATTAAAATAATTTTCTTTGCTTTTCTGCAACAACTGATTTCTTGCTGAATTAGCATATCAACTGCAAAACCAATTTCCACAGCATCAGTGACCTGATGTCACTTTATGTATTACAACAGCGAGAGAGAAATGGTTTCAGAGGGCTGTAACAGTTTAAAATTATTCCATATAAATCCACTTATTGAACTGCTACATGCAGGAGACAAAGCCCTGAAATTATGTTGCTAACCTGTATGGCCTAAAGTCAGATTTCCGCATTTTCAAATGCTGCACCAACTGACACAGAGCCTTGGTGGGTATTATCAGAAAATGGGATGGAATTCTGTTCAGGCTGGAAAATCCTGGGAGGGAGAGAATGAATGAGAAAGCAGCAGCACCCCTGGGATGGGAACAAAGGGAGAAGTGGAGAAAGGGACCAAACCCTACACATGAAAGTTTCAGGGGGTCCTTGAACAAGAGGAGGATTTTTGAGGTGACATTCAGTAAGGCTGCAAAAAAGGATGGATAAACCCAGACTCCTCGAACCCAAATGCAGAGTCAATTTGGTCTACATAGAAACTAAGTGCACAACTCTCCAGCTATCAAAAGACAAGGTAATATTATGATGTTATTTAATACTCTTTACAGGGAATGAAGGTTGCATAAGCCTCTATGCTTATTAGACATTAGATTTAATTTCCTGTATTACTGAGAAATGGGTGACTTGGAGCTCAGCCAGGCTTAGATAGATATAATAGGTTACACATTTATAAAAGGAAATCAGTACAAGTAGGAACTGCTGCTAGAGGTGTCAATTCAAAGTAATACTCTCCCCACCAAAAACCCATCCCACACAGGACAGAGGAGATTGAATCAGAGGAGATGTGCTGTAAAAGCATTAAATCAGGGGAAAGTGGTGCAGAGACAGCAACTAATGACTAAGTACATTTGACCTTCATGTGTTATTTTTGTCTGAAGTCTTAATTTTGTGGTTTCACAATGGGCTCATCCCTAGTAAAATTTGATGTCCTCTAATAATTATCATAGGTATTATTTACACATTTATGCCTTGGTCTGTCAGACTCAGTGTCACTCCATATATTGGTAACAAAGAAACAGGTTATTTACTTATTGTTTCACTTGCTGAAGTGCAAAACCAGAACAAAATCAAATGCTTTATAATATATTTATTTTTTAATTACTTGTGCAGTGTTGCTCAATTTCTTGTTTTCCAGCGTGCTTTCCTTTTTCCTTAAGAGGTAATATAAAAGACAAAGAATTTTGCAAAAGGAGGATCTGGGAATTCTCAATACTGCGAGTTACCTCCTTGGCATTTTCATGACGAAAAATCACAGGTGAATCTTCCCACCACTATTCAGCTGATTAAAAAAAAAAATATACATTATCTTTGCCTTTCAACATAAATCTTGTTTCAACAGAAATCTTTCAACATAAATATTTTTAAACTATATAACCTCTTTGAATTTCATCTTTCCTCTTATTCTGAAGGTGCTGTAAGCATAGTTATAAACTAAGTGCCATAGAATATGCAAGGTAATTATATATTTTGACTTTCACCTTGCTCAAATGATGATATTCCCAACTCCTTGAGACATAGTATGTGCTTATCACAGAAGTAATATGTCAAAATACATTGTAATTTGTTAATATCAGTACTGGTATGGAAAGAAAGGGTGGAACAAACCAACAAATAAATTCTGCATCATAAAGCACCAAGTATTAATTTCTGGAGTAAAGTATATGGTAAGATCTTACAGAGCAACATTAAGCTAAAATAAGTGTGTTCAGATAGAGAGGGGTTGTTACCATCTGCAGTCCAGCTGAAGTGAGAGAACATTATGGGTATTCAGTGTCAGTAAGACCCAAGTAATTTCTATTTTGTATTTTCAAGTGAAATATCACTCTGATGAGACATTCAGAATACTTAGCAGCTCCCATTATGCCTTTTCTGGGCCTCAGCCATCTGGATGAGTTTCTAGGGTCACAGCCTTTGCTCTCCTTAGGATTCCTCCACAGTCGAGTTGCAGCTAAAACACTGACAAGACACAAGCAAACTGCCTCAAATATTCCCAGTCTGGAAGCATCTCCGGAGATCAGTCAGTCCAAGCCCAGCTCAAAGCTGCATCACCCAGGGCAGGGTGCTCGGAACCTCGCTCAATTGGGTTTGGAGTTTCATCAACGATGGCACATTCAAAGCCTCCCTGGGCAGCCACAGGACAGATGCTCCTCTTATCCATCCTCACGGCCTTTTCCGGCACTCCCTGCAGCATGTCCACGTCCTTCCTGCTGTGGGGAGCCCAGAACTGGGCACAGCACTTCCACTGAAGTCTCACCAGGGCTGGGGAAAGGGGAATAATCAGCTCCTTTGACTTCCTAGCAATGCTCTTCCTAATGCCGCCCAAGATGCTGCTGGGCCTCTCTGCCAATATATAAATTTACAGATATAACAGAATTTTAAGGACATGATGAGTTATGTATTTCCAGGGTCTGTTCTATATCAGGGAAACACAAACTATATTATTTTGCTAATACATGTTTTATGTCAGTATCAGGGATTGTATTTATGTTCTCATTACATGATTTCCTAAATAACTGGCCCATTAAAACCAGTTGTTTGGGATGATTACACAGTGCTTTGTAAAAACATCTGTGCACAGATTTCTAAAGGTAATGCTGAAAATCTCTAAATGCAGACCAGGGTATCTTCACAGGAATGAAGGCATCTTGGAAACTGCAATTCTAGAAGATAGGAATTCTCAATTTCATTGTGTTGTTAGTGTTACGATCTAAAGATAGCAGATTAATTACTATCATGTTTAACTCACAGATAACCTTTTGTAGCAATAACATCCAGTTTATAAACTTCCACAGTTTCCAAAAGCCCTCCACACTGTTTCAGAAGCCAAAAATCCAGTTCTCCCTAATGTATTCCTGAGAACCTTCCACTTCCTCCACAGCTGCCACAGTGTAACTGTGGACAATACAGTTATGTATTGGCAATACACAAATTTGCTGTGGAAAAAGGTCCATAGACTTTACCGTGGGTCCTCAGGCAGTCTAAAGCAATGAGATGGTCTATCAGATTTGTTTGTCTTGGCAAGGAAGAGAGCAACCTTGTTCTTGAAAAATCCACATTTAGTTCCCCATCTATAAACAATTTTCATCAGTTCTTCCATCTGCAGTATAAGTCTTTGTTTGGCAAACCATTTGCAATGCTTCTTGTTATACATGTCAGATTGTCTCTGTTCTGCATGAGCCACAATGACTTAAAGGACCAAAGTTCCATGCTGTGGAAGGAGTTTGTTCCCTCTGAATCCAGGGGTACCTTTACTGCCCTGGTTGGTCCGTGATTTCTTTGCATTTCTTACAGTCTGTGACTGCAGAAAACAGGAATAAAGCTCCTTGCCATTAGTGACATGAGCCAATACACAGTCTAGCTAATGTCCTTTTACCTTCTGGAATAGTTTAAAGCAGGATGCAAAATATTCTTCCAAAAATATACAAAGTCCTTTCCATCCACTTTCCTGTAAAGCTAAGCCAAAAGCCTTGGGAAAGCCTTTTGACTCCAGCTTACATGCTCAAAAGAAATCTGGGAGACTGGCAAAAACCCACAACATAATTAGGACAATGCTGGGACTTAGATTAACATAATGGAAAGCAAACACCTTTCATACCACTCCCAGCTCTCACATATCCGTGCTTAAGGCAGAGTAAAATTCAGATGCTCAGGAGCAGAGTAGCTCTTCCCAAAACAACACTAGATTGGCCCAGGTGGCCACAACCTGCACAATTTTTCATGGACTGACTTTCAAACTGCCTCATAGCTGCCTCTCGGTCTCAGAGATGTTGAATATCTTTCTCAGCTTTTTCCAATGCAGACCAGATGTTCTATTGTGATAATTCTCTCATGGGCCTTTTCCATTTTGACTCTCCATCAGCTAGGGATCCAAAGAGACATTACTTGAAAAACAGGAACCATAAAAGAGCCAGGAACTTATAAATTAAAACATAAACATTAATTTGTTTTCCAAAATACAGATGTCTTTTGTCAGTTCAAGCCTTGATCTCTCCACCAGTTAAAGGCAGCAGTTGTTCTGTGGAGGCATGCACTGGAAATTAGCCAACGGGCATTAACTTTTGGTTCTGATTGAACTGAGGAAAATTTGAAACAGAAACACAGAATTAAAAGTTGTGATAGCAATTATTGTCTGATAACATTTTAAAACGTTCTCGACATTAATACCACAAGAAGTGTCTTGCCATAAGGAACTGTAAATGAGTGAACCTTTTTGGACAAGGCTCAGGAGAGATTCAGGTTGTCTTTGGTGACGGCAGGGGCCTGTCCTTCTCCTTACCTGGCTGATATGGCACAGGCACCAGGATCCATCCCGGGGGAGTGGATGCCATGGGGTGAGTGATGCACTGGGGTCACAGCAGTGTGGCACCACCACAGCTCTGGACAAAGGGACTGGGCTGGAAGAGGAAGGGACGAAAGACAGAGACAGCTTTAAAAGAACACTTTCATACATAACAAACCCGAGTGTTCAAGGTTCGACTGCAGAGATTTAGTTTCGTATTGACATAACACATCAGGTCTTGTTTTCAAATGGCCACTGAAAATTCATCTTTTTTAATATTAAATCACTTGATATATCAGTATTATTACATCTTTTAACATTTTAATCTCAATAAAACTGAGAATATTTAAAATAGCAGAAAGGCTAGAGGCAACCAAAGAAAACATCTATAAAAATGTGCATAATAAAGAGATAAGGATGAAAAGTTACTTTCTTTTTTTAACATGACGTACATGTGAACCAGTTTTTTAATCTTTAATAAGTAGCAATTCACAAGTCACACCTCTTCATTCCCTTTGAAATCAATTTTATACACCTACACAATTCTTCTGACAGTGGATTAGTGCAGGTTTATACTTAAACTTTGAGTTTCCAGTCCTGCTGTATTTTCTTGAAAAAAATCTATTAGTATGAGAGATACATATTACTCTGCAACTTCCAGCAATGAACCCTCTGCAACTGAACGCTTTATTGTACATATTAGCAGGGAAGGTACAACAAATTACTCTTCTTGATGTAATCATTTCCCTTCTTTCTCATATGGGCAGATACAAACAACTGTAATTTATAATAGAATCCAATCCAAGAAGTATCACTGAATGCTTGCCCATCTTCTACCCCTTCAGAGACTTTGCTTTTACCAACACTTACTTTTTCTAGAGCCTTCTGCTCAGAATAAGGCAATAGTCCTTCCTCTGTACTACAGTGAACTCACTTGGTGGAGCAGGGATTGAGCAGCCCTTATCTCCTCCCTCGACACTGCTGGAATAAATCCTTGCTTTCCAACACCCTTTTATGACAAGCTTTACATCTTCATTTTCTTCTCCTAGGCTACTGCTCCTCTAGATTTCACACCATACTAATATCTGTCTGTACTCCTCTTGCTGAACTGTTCATGCTTCATTATTTAAGTGCAGGGAATTCTAAGTAGCTGTTCCCACTTCATCTGCTCTTCCCTTGAGGGGTGAACTAGCATCTGCTGTTCCCTGTCTCCTGAGGAAGAAACAACTTCCACAGAAAGGAGCTGCAGAGATCCTTTCATGGCTTCACTTCACACTTAGAAAGATTTTATTTTGATTGCACATACTGGTTCCAGCAGAATTTGCTCTCAGGTAAAAATTGTAGTCCTGTATATTGCTCAAGTTTTAATATTCTCTTCCTTAAGGAGAAGACTGAGGCAAAAATTTGGAATATACATTTTGCACTGGCTCAGACACTTCATTAAAGATGCCCTTCATCAAAAATGTAGAATTCTATTCCAAAAGAATAGGAGAAGAAAAAGGAGTCAGTCAGACACAGATATTTCTGTGAATTTTTTTAGTAATATACTGATAACATGCATTTAGAGTTTTATCTGTTAGCTTATTAAGAAAGGGGACTTTCTTAGATCTATATAGGTTACAAATGAGTTGTTTATGAAATTCCCAGACTACAGAATGATGCAAATCTAAGTATTTTAATTCAATATGAAAGAAACAGTTATTTTAAACTTAAACTGTAAAGTGGCAGATGTACACTCACTGTTAAAGGTAATTCTAAGTAGTAAGATGTATTGTAGCTAGTATGTGTTAAAAGTGAAGATTTCATCCAGACTACTATTGGTAAGAATTAAGAAATTATTTCCTGGCTTTGCAATGTCCAGATCCTGAACTTTTGCCTCTGTTAATCCCTTTACTCAGTCAGAGATCCATGTGGAGGAATAGCAGCCCCTGTCCTCCTCCCATCAAAGGGGCTGGTTTGGCACCCTGTTCACACGCCAGAATCTTTTTTACTTTTGGCATCCCTTCCAAGTGAGCCACTCCAACAAAACTTTCCCTGGATACACCACCTTCACACCAAAAGAAGTGGCTTCATTTTCAGTGGGAGGTGTTTCAGCTGGAGGCACTTCTGCCAACCTTTCCCTAGATGTCGCCACATTTTCTGGCTCCTTCATTACAGCCTTAATTACCACATGGAAAATGATCATGAAGGTTCCTACTTTCTTCATATGGAAGAAACAGAAGACTATCATAGAGTAACCCAATTTCTTCAGAGCAACAAAAAGATACTCTAATTATATGTATACATTATTCTATTTAATAGAATGTATCTAATATATCTTACCAACGTCATACTGAAACCTGAAAATAGCTTTTATCACAGGCTTGTTTTCACACTCTTTTTACCTTCCTAACACTCTTCCTACCAAGTGTGTTAAGTCTGGAGTTGCTTGACTTCTTCCATTAATTTGTGCTGAAACAAACAATCTCCTTAAGGATATTTCCAAAGTTTCCAGATTTAGTTTTCATGCATACTTGGCTATTCTTTCTCTCTTAACAAATTTTTCAAAGAATGTCCTTTTGCTCTTATATGATTTTGCCACTTAAAGACTCATTTGTACTATCCAAATGCTACAGGAAACTATTTTGGGAATTCAAGGCAGGATTCAGGCTTATGTTTTAGCTGATTCAGAGTTAAAACAGAGTTTTGAGGACACCATCCTTGTTTCATTAACATTTCTCTGCAATTCACAATTTCTTCCTGTGGAAATAGTCTTTGAAAAGCATATGCTGATTTCTACACATGAATTAAGTTTCCATATTGTCCAGAAATATGAAGACTCTCCAGTTTGTTGCAAAAAACTACCAAAATATCTTCAGATTTCCTAAGTACTTAAAATTTCAGTTGTGCTGAAGTAGTCATTGATTGGTTGTCCACAAGATGGGGCTTCTACAACAGAGATCTTTCTATCCAAATTTAAGATTCTGATGTAAAACCTATGAATGGCACCACAGTTGACTGGAACATACTTTGAAATTTTGGCACAGGAACGGTCCTCACTGCATTCCTCACTTCTCATGTAAAAAATAATAACCTCTCAGGAAATCAAAACAGCAGCAAGTGATTTTATCTTGTCTTTAACCCTTGCACTGTGCTGGTGTACAGCTTGTAAGTCAGAGGCAAAACGCACCACTGCAATCACCCTGTCTTGCAGAGATTCTCTGCAGTCACCTATGTCCAAATGAGTGTTTGTGGAAGAGCACACAGACCAAAACACTAAATGGGGTGTTTGTGGTTTTCTAAGCCAATGTGCAGCCTAACAGCTGAATTTCTGAAGCAGTGTGCAAGTCCACTGTTAAGATGATAACACACCCAAATAAAAGTTAAAGTAGCTCCCCAGAGTGTGCAATTTCTATAAACTTAACTGAAAAAGGGAACAGTTTGCTGTTACAAAAACTAACTGTAGGCATGCACTTCACAACAGAAGAAAAGAAAAATAATTTATCTTTAGACACAAAAATTATGAAACATTTTTAAAAAAACAAGAATAGACTTACAGTACCTTTAGCTCTCTTGTTTCTCTGTGGTGTTTGTTTAAACAGTATGTTCTGCTAAAAAAAGAAAAGCCTCTCTCCTGTTTTGTCTTGTAAGTAAACAAGCAAGATTTTCATGTCTTATAGGAATCTCCACACAACCAAAATCAGACTAAGAAATTGTACAATTACCTTCTTGTATTCCTTTTCATACTGCTAGAGGCTTAATTTATGATAATTTCTCTTTTCTGCATGATACATTTGTTTTCTAGAATTATTTTTCAGGAAACACAGTAGTGTTTGAGCAGGGAAAAGCAAATACTGGTACAAATTTCCAGCCTGTTCCTCCAAGAGGAGGCGGTACACACACGGACTAATCAGGAAGCAAAACTAAATGTTAAGAAGAAACATTTCTGACCAGAGGGTAAAGTGAATTTCCCAAGGGCAGCCATTCACAACCACCTCATACTTTCAGTACAAAATCTTCAATGGTTCCTTCTCACATTCCTTCTGTTCAGTCTCCAGTAACTTGTCTGCTGCAATTCAGCCAGCTAAGCTGCCACAGACCAGCCTTTCAACAGGAAGTGCAAAATAGTACCCTTCAGAATAATCATCTGGAGAAGCATAAAATAAGAAAATCTGAGTAGGCAGGAATTATATGGAGAAGGATAGGGAGTGACAGGGTCTACAAACTGCAGGCAATGATGTGTGTTAGGAAAAGGGAAGGACACCAAGTTTGATCAATGGCCTTTTTGCACACACTAAATAATACTCTCTTTACTCAACACTGACGTTTTAACCGGATCACTCTGTGCAGCTTGGGGTGCCATGCTTACTGGGAAAGTGAACCAAAGAAGGAGGCTGCAGGACAGTGAAATATGGGAGATTCACAAATCATATCCGTAAGGAAAAACTGAAACAAAGCATTGTAACAGTTTTCAGACACCTAAAATTGCTGTAACTACACAAACATGACACATAATAAAGAGTTTGACTTGTAGCAATCTTAGGAAATTTTTTGAAGCAGTAAGGGATTAGAACAGAGTACCTGTAGCCATCATTCAGTATTCAGAAAGAGTTTCAACAGTTTTCTGTCAAGGAATGACAAAGACATGGGTGATCTCGGACTTGGGCAGAGTTGTCTGACAGAAGGTCACACTCCCTAGGTTCTCATGAATCTTCCCACGTGTCATTTTATCACTCTGTTATTGCAGAAGACCTACAGTTACCTACAGGAAGAAAATAGAGATTTTAGGCTACAGGAAGAACGGTGAAAATCAGAAAAACAGGATGAGTATGGAGAAGGTGAATAAGAGGTGTTTTAAGTTGTGCAGCAGAATGCATATTTAACTTGAACAAACAATGAATTCATCAATTCACTTTCAAAGAGGTACAAGCATTTTGGATAGTACCTTACTGTTGCAGAGAACTGGAGGAACAAAAAGCCTAACAAACTGGCCACTGGTAAACTGTGGATAGAGTTCACTTCTTGCAAATTCAGGAAATACTTAAACACAGCAAAGAGTGAAGAAAGACAAATGCTTCAATTAAAATTTAAAATGAAAATAAAATTTGAAAGATTAGTTAAAACATAGATTTCTGTGTATTGACTATCCATCAGTTGCTGAAAGCTAGCCCAATACTTGTGTCCCAAAGCCTGTCAGGAGGACATGTCAGCACGTCACGCTCCTGCTCAAACATATCAGCTTTCCTGCAGGAACTGTGATTTCTTAATATTCTACTATTGGGAATGTCACCACCCATTCTACTTACCCAATTTTTTACCTGCTGACATATTTTCTTACTGGCATTTTCCGAGGATATAAGGAAGAGTGAGAATCAAAATAACACAGCAGTAAAGCATCTGCTGCAAATCACCTGAGAGAAACAAAACACCATAAACCATAAAAGAACCTTTTGGAGTTATCTCCATATAATCTACTGCAACTAAAACCATTCCTGAGACATGTGACCTAATCTGCCTTTCAAAGCCTTCAGCAAATGGGATTCCCAGATAATCATTTTCAGTGCCAAACTACATTTGCAGTTTGAAATAATTTCCTAATGTCTACTTCAAATCTCCAAGCGCATCACCTCTTGCCCTAGACCCACTGAACATAAAGAAAAACTTATTCCTTCTCTCTGCAGAGAAACATGTTACATTTTTTGAAAGATCATTATCAATTTTTCCCAACACCTTCCTTTTCTTCAGACTAAACCACCCCAATTCTTTCAATCTCTCCTCTTAGATCATGTTTTATAGGTCTCTGATCATTCTTGCAGTTGAGACTGTGGCAACACGTGGTACAAGGAGAAAAAGGAAAATTGACTTTACACAAAATTCACCAGGAAGCTGGGTGACAAAGGGTTTGTTTGAAGAGGTTACTTTTGTATGATGACTCTCTGCTTTGTTGCTTGGGTGTTTCAGTGCCAAAATACATGTTCTTTTTGTTCTTTGTGGCACACAGTGTAGGTGTCCCCATGCACAGAACAGGTAGGCATTACACTTCAAAATTCTGGACCTGAGGAAAATTGTTATTATGGAAGGCAAGTTATTCTTGCCAATAATGGAATACTTCTCCTTACCAAGATGGCATCTCCAGGATAAATTGATTTAAGTGGTATTCGCGATACAAGGATAATTTAGGCAGAATTTAAGCAATTTTTAGAAACATGAGTAAAATCCTGCATCACAAAGTACATTTCAGGGAAATATATTAGTTCCATAATTGCTTTCTAGTGCTGCATTCACTCTGATACAGAAAGCAATATGCAGTTGTAATATACACTGAGAAACGTCTACAGTTCAGCTAAAATCAACAAAACTAAAAATAATCATGTGCATTTGAGAAGATGCCCTGCTCTTTATAACCAGATAAATTAATTCCACCATTCCCATAATCAGATTGACATACATAATAGAAGAATGTAATTTACTTCCATTCTCCAGAGGTATACAAAGTCTTTTTTTTTCCTTCCAGAAGAAGGTTTTAAAATTGCATTGTGTTCTATTCACCAACATTACCCAAGCAAACAGAGTTATCTCTGAACCTCTGGGTACCATGGCATGGAAAGACTGCACTCAGAAGCTAACTGGGCTTCTGTGTATGAATTGGGAAAACAATCTTATCCAGAAGAAAGATAAGACATAATGAGAGATGATAAGTGCTGGGAAAATAAGCTTGATGGAAGAAAAGGAAGTGAAAAAACTTTTCCATGCTGAGGACAGAAAAGGTCTTTCAAAAACTTTTGTTGAGCATGACACATTAAGCATACCCAAAATGTTGTCCAACAATAACATGAGCATGGATCACGTAAAATGGTGTTACCAAAAGGTCTTTCATCTAAAAATTAGGCAATTCATGATGTCAACTTTGCAGAGAAACTCTTAACAAGGAGGACTTCTTATGTCCTCTGTGGATTTTAGATTTTTAACTCAACAGGAAAGAGATTTTTCAGTAAGATAGTTCACCATCTCTGGCTAGCTCGTATGACCCTTAAGAATACAGCAATAAGTAACTCGCCTCCCCTCATATCAAAAGCCTGTAAAATAAAAAAATAAACTTGGTCTGCATAGCTTAAAAATCCTTTCCTTGAAATTCCATTTTGTTTTGAAAAATAGATACCACTTAGAAGATGCTAGCTGCCAGAAAGTGGTTAGAGCAGACCTGTGTATGACACTGTTGTATTGAGGTGTACCAGAACATGAATCCTGTATACTGGCAAATTTCAGAACATCCCCATTCCCATTCTGACAGCAGATTACAGCCAACTGTTTAAATGTCTGCAGGTGAGAAAATGTGTCATTGACTTAGGTTGCCAGTTCTCTATTGATATTAGTTTGACATCAATTTTGGCATTTGCATTTTCTTTTCTATCTGTAGTATCTACACAGACCTAAACCACTACACGAATCTTTCTTCCTCTATAGGAGCATTTTAAGGCTCTAGAAAATCCATTCTGGTAATTACTTGTTCCCCAAACTCAGTAGAGGAAGTAAAAACCAGAGAGAACTGAAGTAAAATCAGTTAAACTGCCCTATGGTTCCGCTAGAACACCAAAGCCATACTCATAAATCACATCCTCTGAGGACCCAACCATCTGCTTCCTCGTCCCCAACCTGCAAAAAGTGTGGTAGCAAAAGGAGTAGGATCACAGCTACACCTCAGCATACGCAGGGATATTAAAAGACATTTGTGAACATAAGAATTTTTCCATTTTCCATCTCCTGGACTGTTGCACAACTTTTGAGCTGGTGGTGCAAAGCCATTGTTAATGACCTGTCTGACAAAACAGGAGTGAATGGCCTGGAAAAGAAGCACCTTCAACCACTCCTACTTCAAAGAATCCAGGTGTGCCTGGTAGCAGCTCTCCCCCCTTCAGAGCTCTCACAGGTGCAGTCTGTCGTGTTGCAAGGCCAAACGCGAACTGCTGCTTCCTCTTTGGTCTCTGTGAGGCCACCATGAAAAGCAGATCTCTTCTGGCACTTGACAAGTCTGCATTTTTAAAAACATGCCCAGATTTGGAGCATCCTGTACCAACTAATGGGAAGGTTTTAACTGGGCTTGGCAGCTCTTCCTTCTGGAGATCTGCCTCAAGGTAATAAATGCAACATCTATACTGTAAAGACTCAGAGGAAATCCTAACTATGGCCTGACTGCACATCAGGATGAGACCAGTTTGCACTCTGGTTTCCAAAGAAAGGCTCTCTTGGCATGTCAGCCAGCAGGGAGGCACCACAGGTTTCCACAGGACCTCCTCACTGTAGAGGATCACAACTGTGATCACAGCCTCACACCAAGGCACAGTGTGACCCGTGGTTTTCACTGAACTACACTGACACAGGCCAAAGCCTCACAGAGAAAACAAAACATGAAATAACAGCTGAATAAATAAGTCTTTCTGGTTGCCCATAATCTCATTCCCAGTGGTGCCACTGCACAACTGAAAATACCACTGACAACGCTGGAGTTTCATCACCAGGTTCTCACAGCAGACAGCTCTGACATTGCCTTAACCTTGAAACCATGACTGGGTGAGGCAGTGGTTCACTGGATCCCCTCCAACAACTGCTTGCCTAATTCTATTAAACCAAGCCAAGAGACTCATAGGATAAACACCCAAATGAGCAAGCCATGTACAACAATCATTATTTACAATGCACCATTGCAAAGCCTATCTTGAACAACTCTCACAATTCCTGCCTCATTTTCAGTTTCAGTCTCCTTGAAAAGCCTGAAACCGTGTTAGAACACCATAAATGGCAGCAATCACAGGCTTTACACTGGGGTTGTTTAACTTACCCGTTGATAAGGAGCAAAACAAACCTCCCTAAACAGTAATAAAATGAAATCTCCAAGAATGAACTCATGGATAATCAGCAAAAAGTCTGATCCCAGACTGAGGTCCATCAGCAGAGGTTGCGGAGCCAAATATGTCACTGTGAACAACACGACTGTAGATGCTCTGACCTGAGATGGGAGCTCTTGGTGCAAAGCAGGCCCGAGCTGTATCAGCAGAGAACTTAGTGATAAGCAGCAGCCACGCTGTACTGCTTTACAGACGGGACTTCCCAGCTGTTCTCATCTGCACCACATTTGGTTCACTTTAAAAAATACTTCACTTTAAAAACTGGATTTCAAAATACTTTCCATGGTGAGAATCTGAAGGACAAGGAGAGATTCTGAGGAACCATCACAGATGACAAAGCTGGGAAGAACACTAATAGGACCATCCTGTATTCTCTTTGTGGGTTTGTGCTGGCACACTAACACAGGCCACGGGCACATTCACTCCCCTCAAATTTGCATTTATCAGTACTTACCTATACTTATATCCAAGTATGAAGGAAAGTATGAAGTATTTTTATGAAGGGAAAAAAAAGGTGCTAAATATATGGCTTATTAGAGTATCTGCTTATCACATAAAAAACCTTTAGAAACGCAAAAGCCAAGTGCCTGTTGCTGGTGTTGCTCCACACTGGGGTTCACTGCCCTGTCCGTACACTGACCGTGCCCCTCGGATCACGCCAGCGACCAGCACAGGGAACCTCCTTCCCTGCCCGGGGACCCGCCCGCGGGGAATCCCATGGGAAGGTCCCGGGCCTCGCACAAACCCTCCCAGCCGGGGTGGGCCGGGTGGCGCCGGGGGTCCCCGCTACCGCCCCGTCCCGTCCCGTCCCGTCCCGTCCCGTCCCGCCCCGCCCCGCCCCG
>WEIT01027961.1:39449-121250 GCA_013389985.1 Dryoscopus gambensis | reverse complement strand
TGCCGCCCGGCCGGTGCCGCGTCCTTTGTTGCCGCCGGCGGTGACATCACCGTCTGGCGCGGGGACGCTCCGGGACGGGGACCGCGGGCCCTGCCCGGGCTTTGTCCGGGCCCGCTCGCACCGCTCCCGTATTTTTAGCAGCATCTGATCCCCACTAAGTAACTCCCCCAGCTCAGGGGATCCTGTTTCCCTCCCTCCTGTGGGGCACCGGCGGGGAAGTGTTTCCCATTGTTCGGTGGGTTGCCTTTTTTTTTCCTGTCTCTGTGAGAATCTGTTAATTTACATCTTGATGACGAATCAGGGGGAAAGAAGGAAAAGGCCGGGTATTTGCTTTGATGGCTTTGCTGACAGCGGAGGATAACGCCGATGTGGAGGGGGGATGGCGTTGGTGTGAAAGCCTGCGCTTGGCCGCCTCTGGAAGGGATGGACATGGAAAGGGAACCTGAACTTGGGGTTGCACTTGTCTGCTCCTTGTGATCTCCGCCCCCACGTACAGAAATGTGTACTGACCTAAACAAGCGGTCTGCAGCCCTGAAAACGAAAAGGAAAACCATCCAGTGGTAGAATTGCACATTCTAGTCAAGTTTTGAAAGTGTTTTCCTATCTGGGATAATAGCATACATTCCAGAGGAATCTATAGAAACGGCAGTCGAGACACACATTCTGGGGGGGAGTGACTTGAGAGCTGTATGTTTTCTACGATGGGAGTCATTCCATAATTGCAGACCCTGATGTATAATTAACAAAATTGCAGGAAGTATTTAACTGGACAGGCGTGTAATCTACAAATGCTTTAGCAAGTTCAGGAATTCCACCCTGATAGGAGCCCCGTAAGTGTTGAAGAGAAGCCCTACACGTAGCAGCCTTTGCTGGTGCCCTGAAGCTGCACTGATGTTTCTTGGCAGTGTGTGCCTGATTGTTTTGTTTGGGTGGGAAAGCTGAATGTTACAATAAATTCTGTGATGTGAGGAATTTTTTTTCTGATTTATGACCTCCATCTGCTGAAGTCCAGTAAATAAAAAGTGCTTGGTGGCAGATCAAGTTTTTTAAGGGTTGTGTTGTTCTAAATTAAGCCTGAACGGTCCATGAGGTTTAGGAATGCATTGTATTTTTGTCAGATCAGCATAAAAGTTTGACTGTTTGTGCCATTTGTTGCATTTGTATCTGTGATTCTGGGAAGACTTGTGGAGGTTTTTTTTCATTGTTCTTCCTTTGAGAACAACCTGTTAGCTCTTGTCTGAGTCACCAGTCGAGTATATGCCTTGTGCAGGCCTTCTTGTGTGGAAGCTGGCGTGGGTAACAACTCTTCCTCTGTTGTTGGAGGTTTTAAAATTTTTTTCTTGATGAAGAACTTGTCTGTAAGTGTGGATGGTTGATTGAGAGCATGACAGACAGTAAAATAAATGAACGCACAGGTGTCTATTATCAAGTAAGTGTATTCATAGCAAATCTTCCGTCAGCTGGAGAGAGCAGTGCAGCATCAGGTGAAGTGCCCACAGGCACTTGGCTGTGTTGAACATCACTGTCTGTCCTGAAAGCTCCTTCACTGATCCTGGCAATTCCTAAAGCTTCACCTTAGGGTAGCCTTTAGTGTCTCTTACTCAAAATCAAAGCTACTCTTTCCACAGATTTTGAACCACAGTGGTTTGTGACTTAAAAAAAAAAAATGAGCCTTACCTACAGTATTACGCAGCACTTTGTACTCTTTGAGGTTGAGGGGATTTATAATTTTAATTCGATTAATGTTTACGAGATACACAAAGCTCTAAGTATGAACAATCGCTGATGCTCCAGTATTACTTTTGTGCTAGCAATAAGTAGCTCATTTTAACTTTCAATTGGCAGCTTAGGGTTAATGTTACGAATGGGAATATAGGAGTTGTGCCCTTGTTCCTGGTAATTACTTCTTTCAATGTCTTAACCAGAGTTAGCGTATAATGTGTAGACACTAGGAATGAAAACAAGGAAGAGGATAAAATGAGTTTGAAAACTTGTTTGTGGCAACTAGCCTCAAGAAACTGGAAGGTGAACAGTTTTAAAGCTAGCTGCTGAAATTTCAGCTGAAAAATGGACATAGTTTAGAAGAGACTAAAATCTGGTATGTCTGTTACTCTTGGGTTTGCAGCAATGTGTCAACTTCCTGAATAGCTCTTGCGAGGTATGCAAACTATGGGAAGGCTTGTTGGGTGAAGATGCACAGTTGTAGAAGATGACTTCTGTATTATTTTGACATTTAAAGTACTTTTTCGTGTTCTGACAGGACTGTGCCGTGAGCATTCACGTGGGACTCTTGTTATGCCGTAACTTTTATTTACCTATTGATTTCCACCTGCAAAATGTACCCCCAGTAATAATTGCAGTGTAGCAAGTCAAATTGCTTTGATCAGTGAGTGCTATTAAACTGGCTGCGTAAAATTCCTACTTCCAAATGTGAGGTTGAGAATTGGATTGACAGTATGGACACATGGAATAACGGGGAATAACTTCCATTGAGAGTCTCTGCAAATACCTGTCTCTTGGTTCCTGTGGCAGTACCTGTTACCAGCTGCTGCAGAAAGGCCTCAGAGAGGAAGTATCCTTTTAAACAGGTATCTGAGTTAGTGAGAAAGTGGCCCATTAAAGCATCAGATATTTTCCAGTGCGTTGAGCTTAACAGCTAACGTGAGAAATAATGAAAACACACCAAAATACGAGTGTGTTTTCATGGCGAGGAGGAAGGAAGTGATTTCAAGAGTGGACCAACATTTTCATAGACAGATGCTAATTTTGAATGCCTCCATTTTAGAACCCAGAAATTACAACTGCTTTTCTAAGTGTTAAGAACATGCAGCTCCATTTTTAACCAGGGAATCTGTGATTAGGAAGGAGTTAGCTTTGGTTTTGCTTTTTTTCTCAGGTCCTCAAAATTGAGTATGCTTTCAAGTTTGTTTTCCTTTTTGGTGTATGACTTCTTCACCATCTGTTGGCAGCATGCCTTCTGCTGTTTTTCCATACAAGTTCACTGGGTTTTTTTCAGTTTCTCTTATTTCTAGTCGTTCTTCTCAAAGACTTTATTCTGCAGATCAGATGTGTCCCTTTCCTTAATCCTTGTCTCATATTTCTGTTCTTAAATAGTTCCTTAATAGCTGTAGGAAATAATTTGCCATTTTATCCAATTTTGGAATTTTTACACAGTAAAGTACAGATTGCTTTATGTACACCTTTTCTCCTTAAGTTTCTAAAAAAGTATTACTGTGGACAAAATACACTGCAGTCTCCTAAAAAAGATGTATAGCACTGCTAAATTACTCATGCTTTTAGCTAAGAAATAAGCACAAGATCTTGGTGTTGATACTAAACTAATAAAACCATGTTTGATTTGTTGATGTGGCAGATAGACTAATAAAATATTTTACCCTCTTACCTGAAAAACTCTAGAGCACTGTCTGGTACTTCATACCACCTTGTGTTGTCTTAAAGGCCCATATAAAATGTTTCAGTGGATCTAGTGGATTTTTTTTCTTCTTTTTTTTTTAATTTGGAGGGATTAATTTAAAACCTTTTGGCCTGGATACTCATTTGATTTGGCTGCAGGCACAAAATGAGATGAGAGATCACAAACATCATCTTAACCCAATGCCATGCTCCCATAATCCTCCAAAAGCTGTTGGGGACAGCAGGTTTTGAAAGTGTAATTTAGGATGTCTCATGGCTCCTCTTAAAACTGAAGTTGCTGCAATAGCCTCCCTGGGCCTCCTCTGATAACTGAGCGTCACCTGTAGGCAGTGTACGTCCTCATCCCTCTGGCTTGTGCTTCGTTCCAGCTGTCCCTAGTTCAGGGAGGTGGCACACCAGCCTGTCCTGGCAGTGCCACAGGCTGCTGAGGAGCACAGCACAGTAGGTGCAGCCCTGGAGATGCTGAAGAAGTGCCCAGTTTGAACAGTCAGAGAATCTTGAAATAGTCCACTGCATTTGTGTGAACCTTGCCCTGTGAATGGAAGTGTTGGATGTCTTTTGCCCAACAGAGAAGCCAAGCCTTTGTTACACTCTCCTCGTGACTTAAGTAATATGTTACATCGGTGATCTGATGCTGTCTTTTCAAAGGCATGGTAATTAATATAATTTAAAATTCCTAACCAGAATAATTCTGATCTAAGAGTTGCACCCATTTATAGAAACAGCTGAACAAAAATTCCTGTGGGTCCCAATTGAAATGATTTATCATCTGTGATTGCATGTATTGTACAAGAAAGAAGAGTGCAGTAGTGTAACAGGCTATAATCTCTCATGGAGTGGTTGTGCAAAGCTGGAGCTCTTGGTCTATGTTGGAACAGCATGAAAGGGGGAAAGATGCAATGGGAAAACATTACATACAGAAAGCTACCCATGAAAAAAAGCAAACCAACTAGTAGGGTTACTTTCGTATAAGAGAAAGCAGTATATTTAAAAGTTACCTATGCATGTCTTGCCCTTTTTTCTGCTTGTCCTCCACATCTTGGTGAAGTGTATGAAGTACAGTTGCACTTGTGGATCTGAACTGAAATACCACTCCAGTCCACAATTCCTTAGTCTGGTGGAAACTTCAAAGGGCTTCAAACCCTTTATTTTTGTTGCTTTGTTGGTGGCTGGTGCCTTCTGGCTGCAGTGCCCAAGGTGAAGATCAGCTGCTGTGAGGAGAGAAAGTGATGGAGGAGCTGAAGTTGAGGGTTTGCTGCATGGATAAGAAGTGGTACAGTAGCCAGTGATGTTTGTTGCTTCTCTTCAAGGATGGGATTGCTTGAGTGACCTTATGTAACCCATTCTCAGAAATGAAGAAGTGTTTTAGTAGTATTCTGGAATAACATCTTATCTCTGGAAAAGTGATATAAGTGATAAAGTCACTCCTGATAAATAATTATGATACAATTTAGACACTTGCATTCAGAAAAGCTGTAAGTGCTCCATGTTTTATGCTGCAGTTCTGGTAAATTATTTGTATGTGCAATGCAATAAACCCTTTTTTTTTAAATATCAGTATAGGGCTATACAGTTCACTTTCCATACAGTATTGAAATACATGTATTTCATAACATTTGAAATATATATGAAATACATAATCTCATGTCATTGTAGTAGCATTCAAGATTATTTAGTTAGTGAACAATATGCCATGACACTTCTTATTCTTCCACAGCTGAAGAATTTAGCAAGTTGTCTAGAGAATTGTACTGCTGGCATTCAGTTCTAGATGAGAAGTTTCTTGAGGGTGCAACACCTCAACTTCCTTTCTAGATAACAGTTAAGAAAAAACCTGCCCCTGTATTTCCTGTCTCAGTACATACTGGTTTCAACCTGCCACACTGGCTGATGGGGGCGGTCTTTCATTTTACTGGTGAAAAAAGCTGGTGGGACAGAGGGGGAAGAGAGGAAGGAAGACAGACCTGAAAGTAAAGGATACCAGATGGTATCACAGAGTTAGGTAACTTCAGTCTTGAAAATACCCATTCATGAACAGTGTAAATGAATATTTTAATTAATATTAGTTGAATATTGTAAGGCTTTGTCTGCTTAAAATAGATTTTAAGCTACAGTTGGTTAAAAATGTTTTAGGCATGGCTAGAAGAAATGGGAAGAGTTCTCTGTGTTACCACCTTTCTTATAAAATTAGAGCTGGTTTCTAGATTCACTGTTGTTGAGTTGGCAGTTGGTAAGGATCTGTTCCTAACCGCTCTGCCCAGATTTCCCAAGGGCAATTCTGAAAAGAAGAGAATATGTTTATAATCACATTTAACAGAGTATTGCTTTCTGCTTCACATGGATTTCTACAAGAAGTGTCTTAAGTTGGATCAAGATGCTCTACAGAGTCTGTCCCTGTCTTCCTGTGTCCCTGTTCATCACTTCAGCAAAGGAAGGAAGCTCAGCTTAATGAGCACTTCTGCAGACCCTATTAATGGTTGTAGTCAAACTGGTTGCAGAATGTAAGGCAAAGAAACTAAAAATAACACCTCTAGCTTGTGACAGACTTGTCTTCCAGTCATTGTGCTTGTCCTTGTTTCTGCCTCCACATATGCACAAAGAGAAATGTATTTGTGTTTTGGAGAGGTCATAGTCTGTGGAATAGACTAAAGCAAATCAGCCGTGACTTCTCTATGAGCTAATGAAACAGTTCCTCAGAGACCAAAGAATTACAAAATGAGCAGGTTTTTAGGGGTGTCGTGGTTGAGTAAGAATAAAACCTTTTTAAGGGAAAGAGCTGAAAAGTTACCATTCTCTTGACTCTGAAAGGCAAAGCAAGCTTCGATCTCAATGACCATGAGAAAAATTGGCCCTGACATTATGGAGGTCTCAGAAGCAAAGACCTGTCTTGCTCTCTGAAGGTAGGGTGTGTTTTTGTAGAAGATGCTGTTCTGCCCGCCTCTTGGGGGACAGCCATAGCAGCCGCCTGTCCCAGCAGAGCTGGAGTTGTGTAACTTCTTGCTGGGTGAATCTGCACTTCAAGCAAAAAAACCTCCCAGCCCCAAGACTAAACAAAATAAAATCCACCAAAAAATCCCCTCTCTAGCAGCCCTAGGATAAGCTATCATCATCCTTATTTAATGTCTTCTGTTCTGTTTGTAACTTTAGCAAACCATTTAACTGGTCTGTGCTTTAGTTTCTTTACTGTAAAATGAGGAGAAAAGGAGTAATAAAGTTTATCTTTAGTGCAGGCATGCTTAGTAATTTAATTCAAGTTTGTAAAGTGTTCAATGGTAATTTGATTTTAATAAAATAATGTTCCTCTATTACAAAAGGAACCTCTGCAGAAATTTATGACAAACCTGATGCTGTAGAGAGGGAGCCTTATCAGAAGATCTGTTGAAGGCAGTAGATAAGTCTCCTAAAATCTGGTTTGGAATCTGATAGTTCAGCGTTTATTTGGCAGCCTGCATTCCAGATGCTTGATTAGTAGGAATGAAGAGGCTGTGGAGATGGTAATAAGAAATCTTGCCTAATCAGGGTGATGAATCTTAGCTATGTCGGAAGATTGTGCATTCTTTTGGACAAGCCAACCCAAACATGCAATACCACCCTCCCTAAAATCTAGGACCACCATGCATGTAGGAAGCTCTTCTGTTTCCCGTCTGTACTTTGGGTTCAGTGCTGTGATCAGCTGTACATCTGGAGTCAGTTTCTGACCCACGAAAAATAAACTACTTCTATGTTTTGAAGAGATAATGATCTGTGGAATGGACTAAAGCAAATCAACCATGACTTTCCTATGAACTAATGAAACAATTTCCAAGAGACCAAACAGTTACAGAGAGTGATTATTTTATTTACCAGCCCCTCCATAGGAATCTGCCAACCACTCTGTTTCTCATCAGTGAAGAAGAAAGTCAGGATGCCAGTGGCATAAAAGCTGCTGGGCCAGGATCCACACACGGTGACACAGACAAAGAGCAGATGCGTGCGGCAACTGGAGGAGGAGATAAAAGAACCATCCTTTCAACCGCAGTTGCGTCAGCCAAATCACAACCAGCTGGGTTATTGCACTGGGCATTTCTGCTGATCCACCACAACGCTCACACATGCTCTGTGCACATTTGCACGCACACGTTACCCTCTATCAAAGGCCGGGCTGATTTTTGAGCATTCTCATCCTCCCTCTGTTTTTAGCCACTGGTTTAGTTGAGGGATGATGTAGACCTGAGGTACCCAGGGGAGGAGTGAAACTGTTGGAAGGATGAGAGAAACTGTGACTCAGGAAATTCAGTTCCTCCCTTAGCCCCAGCATGCAGTGATGAATATGCAGACTATTATCCTTGCAATATTGTAACCTGTTTCCCTTGGTTGTATTTTTGGACACTGGAGTGGCCTCTGTGTCCTCTCACCTGCTTTTTGCTCTGAGGGAGCAATTTGTATTTCTAGAGGCATGGTTCAGGAGCCTTCAAGGAGTCCTTGCATGTAGTGCCCTGCCCTCCAAGGCCAAATGCTCATGCAGGGACAACTTCATCCTCAGTCAAAGACAGGTCTCAGCTGGCTCAGGGTGCTGAGTTTCCCCGAGCTTGGGATTGTAGCTAGCCCACATGCCAGTAGAGTTTGGACTACTAAGAGAGGTCCTAGAAGCATCAAGGAAACGCCTGGTTTATGACTAATAAAATTTAATGAAGCTGCTTGACTATCCAGTTGTAAGCAAAAAATGAGTCAGTCTGTGCTGGTTTGGACAAAAGCAAGGATCCTGCAACCATGATTAAAACCACTACATCTACCACATGCTGCCAGTTTCTAATCTTTGTCATGGCAAAACTGCTTTAGAATGAAAAATCAGACTAGAATATATCCTACAGATATATTATAACAGAACTTCTGTCCAAGGATATATAGCTCTGTGGGGACTGTGAGATGTCCCTGTAGTCCTCACCGCTTTCACTCTGTGTGGCTCTCCAGATGATTTGTGTACAAGCTCTAGCCAGAAGGAAATGGAGCAATATTTCTCTGTATTTATTCCCATAAGATGTATCTTGGTAGTGGGGATACAAATCTCTTATGACTCAGTGTGCGAACATTGCAGAATTGGATGAGGCTGGGTGCTCTTGCCCTTTCTGTTTCAGAGCTGTGGGAGGCTTATCTAAGAGATCAAAGTGCATCAGATTCCATTATTTCAGTATCTATGGGACAGTATAATGCATGAATACTCTGGGACGATGCCTGTGTCTGACTTTTATTCATCACTGTAATTAAAGCCAGATACAGAGCTTGTTCTGTGCACTGAACGTTAATCACATTGTTTTATTAACACAGTTGTCGAAATCTTTTAACTCAGACATCATATAATTTTGCAATATAGATTAAGACCAGTATTTATTTTGCCTGAATACTTTAATTTTATTTAAAGTTCAGAAAGAGAAGAGATTGCTCTCAGGTTTTGAACAAATGAGTGCAAATTGCTTGACTGCAGACATACCAAACTGCTAAACTGGTTTGGTCTGTACTGTTGCTTAACAAAAAGCAGTGAACTGCTGTATTCAGTGGAAAATACATAAAAGGCTCAGCAAACTAATGCTCTAAATTCAGATTTAGTTAAGACACTGAAATTAATATTTTAACATCTGTAGACTTTATTTTATGCTCTGTAGTAGTAGTTGCTTAATTGCCATTGCCAGTTTCTGATGTTTTGGGATTTCCCTTGGTTGTTTTGTGTTTAAATATTATGATTTGTATTGCAATTGCATCCATATATCTCCAGTTTCGCTTATGAAATATGACTAAGGCGTTGCTTTAGTGTCTGCTTCATAGAGTTCTTTAATGTTGCATCTATGTATTCGCAGACCTTCAGGCAGTTGTGGATTGTCCCATGGAGAACGGTGTCTTTGAAAGTATATTACCCTTCTTGGAAGAGAACAGAATCAGTTTTAAAATTCAAACAAAAATACTTACTTTAAATTAAACTGTTAATTCTTTTCTTGGTTAGTGCTTTTTCACCTCTCAGTTCCTGGCTCTGCGAGGCTCTGTGGACTGTTTTGACTGTGCTCACAAGAGCTAATGAACTCCCCTCTGTAGTCACTAAACTGAAATACAGGCCCACACCTCTACCTGACGATTTTTAGGGATCGGCTGATCGGAAGCTGGTGAGGAGCACTGCATAGGTGGTGTTGCACTAAGCTCTGTCCCGAGCTGAGAAAACTCTTCCTGCCCCGATCTCCCAGGCACACCCCTTCAGCTAATGGCACCTCCAGGGTGCTGCAGTGGCTGGGCTGGCCGGGTACCCCCAGGGGCCGGGCTGAGTTAGGTGCTGGCCTTTGGCCCAAACCTGAGTGAGATGCTTGGTTATTCTCCCATCCTGCCCTCGACTGGAAATGGGAATGTGGCACTTAATCCATGAGAGTGGATTCATACGCCTAGAGCTGTGCTGGGTTGTATGTAATCATTCCAGCCATCTGTAAGAATCACAAATGAGGTGCAGGGAGGGATTTGACATTATGTCTGAATATAGACAAAACCCCTGGAATTTCTGAGACCTGAAGTTGTATCTATTTTACTGTGTGGCTAAACTACTGAAACTGAGTTTACCAAAGAATGCCCATTCCTTCTATAAATATAGTGGGTTTCTCAGTTTAAAGTAGATGGAGTCAGGTATTCAAAGAGACAGTGTTTAATGGCAAGTTTGTTTTTAAAAGTCCTTTAGGAAACAAAAAAACACTATCCACACAAAATTTCATGCTCCAAGTAAGCTTTTATTTCCTCTTGAAACTGTATTCTTGTTCAATGAGTAACCTGGTTTTTCCTGCCTCCCAGAAGAAGCAAGATGACCTAGATCTAGAGCTTCCTGGGGAAAAGTTCACTTCACTATAGTGTTTCCTGAGGTGTCTTTATGTAGCTGTCATTTACTCTGAGCTGATGAACTGAAAGAGAAAAGAGCTGTAGTTTTAGGCTGAGGTAGGGAAGGAGGGTGTTTTATCCTTCCTTTTTTGGGGGGATCTATCTTATGCACATGTCACTAGCTGGATTCTAGCCTGGTGAAGACTAGACTTCCCAACTTCCAGCGGTAACACAGAGCTTAATGTCTCTGTGTCTCCTTAATGTGCTGCAGCTGAAAAATGACCAACTACCTCTGTTAAGGAGTGAATTGAATCCTGCCTTTGTGCCAACAGGAGTTTCCGCACAGGACTCAGAACGTGATATGCTGGGGTCAGTGTGTTCTTTGGTCAGATCACGCAGATGGAGACTCCTCCGAGCAGCGCTGTTGGCACGATGGTGTTTTTATTGGAAAGCAAAAACCGGGAAAATGGTAGTAACAACTACGTAACAGATGCTGCCAAACAGGCTGTTGGTGTTGAGGGATCAGGCAAGTGTTTCCACCTCAGGGTGACGAGTCAAATGGTGAAGTGTACTGTAGGCTGAGGGAAATCTGCCCATCCTTTTGTCAGCATAAGGCTTTTTTTTTTAGTTACAGGAGAGTTTATCTGAGTGCATCAGCAACTTGAGCAGTTTGGACTTCTGCAGCCTTTTTGGGGAGAGAAGGGTACTTTCCAAGTCCCCAGAGGAAGTGCCACTGCCTAAGGAAACCACATACTCCTCTCCTGGGGCCTTCACCACACCAGGGCCAGTGTTGGTAGAACCCATTGGTGCTCGTGGGATGGGCTGTGTACACCTCCTGCATGTGGAGAAAGTAGCATCTGTGTTCATTTAACTTGATGGCAGGATCCTGCTCCAGCACATTATTAAAAATAATGACTTCAACAGGCCCAGCTCAGGAATGAGCACAGCCAAGGCCCAAGGAGAGGCTCAGGGCTATCTCTCTGTTCAGCAGACTACTGGCTGAAACCAGGCAAAAATGTGGTGTGCCTCATGCTCAGCATGGTGTGTGTAGATGTTTCTGGGACAAGGAGGTCTGATCTGACCATCCCAAAAAAGGGATTGCTTTGCTTTTCGCTTCTATATTTTCCACGTGGAACCATGTTCTCTGGAGTCACTCCATCGTGGCTCTGGTGCTTGGTGGGTCATGCCATTCAAGCGTATGAAATGGGTTGTCTTTCTCTTCCTCCTGTCAGATTAGTGAAATGAACTGACTTCCTGGTGGAGATTGGATTTATCAGCACTCTTTGCCACCTACAGATTGCATTTCACTCAGCGACATCTGTGGACAGGTCTACAGGTATTAGAGTACCAAGTATTAGAGAAGTTTCGGCTTTTCCATGTTGAAATTAGGGCTATACTTGGACTTAACTGTACCAGAGCATGCACAGGATGAGTATCTGATACTGATTTGGGCAGTGAGTGCATTTGGGGATGGTCTGTGCATGAAATACAGTCTAAAGGTGCCATTTCCAATTTCAGCAGGGTGGTGATTTCAGTTGATGGGATTTTACTGCTTCAGGACAAATCTCTGATGTGGACAAAGCCTTAATTCTTTATTTCTTATATGCGGTCTTTCTGGTTTAAAAAAAAACCAAACCCAAAACCAGAAAAAAAATAAAGAATCTAAGTTTGTCTACCACAACCATCTTTAAAGATGCTTGAGTGCTTTTCTTTGCTGTTTTTCTTGCTAAAGAAGCTTCATTAGTGTTACCTAACAGTTCATGAGTAGACTTGGTAAGTGCAGGAGTGTCTGAAGACTTTGACAGCCTGTTCATATTGTGCAGCAGACTGCGATGTCCCTTGGGACACGACTGACCACAGTAACATCATTGATCTGTGTCGTGGGTGCTGCTCTGCCTCTCCTCACACAAGCCTTCCAGTTATGACTCCATGGATGGTTTCCAAAGGCTGAACATTACTTGGCAAGCTTTGTCACTGCTGTTAGGAGTTTGATTACCTCTGTGCATATGGATGTGAGGGCTGCCAGTCTGTGGCTTTTAATAAAACAACCTCCCTGTTGTCTAAAATGTTTAGAAGTAAGAGATTATGTAAGAGCAGGAGCTAGGCTGGCTACCTCAATTTGACTGTCCTGTTTTATATGTTGTGACTCCTTATTCTAGCTTGGCGTCTCTCAGAGGAGGCCACTGGCTTCCTGATGAAGCCAGTCTTGCTTAAGGCACATTAAGGGACAAAACCCTGTTTCAGAAAATAAATTTGAGAAGCAAGTCTTGCTGCTTCTTCCTGCATGCACTTATGCAGCATTACCAGTTCTTCTCCTTGCTGGGGTAATGCCATGCTCTTACGTAGCTCGATCCCTCTTGCTCAGAACCTTTCTGTTCAGCTTTCTGAATTCAGAACCAGTAATGATGAACGCAAGCAGTAAATGCCACCTTTACAGCTTTTTTGCATCTCATTAACTATGTTGGGTCAGGCTTAGCTTTTGGCTTGGAGACCTACCAAAAAAACCCTCAAAGCTGCAGGAGATGGGGCTGCTGGGGCAGAGAGGACACCTTTCCTTGTTGGTCATATTCCACTTTGCCAGGGCTGTGGGGCACTGCAATGCTGTAGAAATTGTTTTCTGAATGAGACCACAAAGGTTCCTTGGGTTATTTCACAGAATACGCTGGCCAGGTTTCAGTTTGAATACAGTTACGCATTTCAGCTGGACAGAATATAACTTATTTAAATTAGAGTAATAGCTAGTGCCCTTTCTGCCTTAAAAAGACTTAAGTAATACAGCAAACTAAAGTAAGATAAATATTATTTTAAATTGTAATTGCAGAGTGGTTACCAGCAATAAAGTGCTTGTAGATTAACACAGACTGCAATAATGCCATGTACACTTGTTCACTGATGACCTTACGTTTTGCTTGCTGGGCCAAATCCTCACCAGTGGTGCAGCTGCCTGGTGCTACTCAAGTAACACAAGTGGAACTTCCAGCTAGCATATGGTCAGCAGAATAAACTTTATAAAGGTCTTTCGTTCAACCCTGCCTTCGTTCCTGCTTCTGCCTGTAGACTGTGCTGCAGGAGAAAGGGTTTGGCCAAGAACATTTGTGCTCCACTGTAGGTATCTTCCACCAGTGGGCTATCAAAACCCTCCCAGAGATCAAACCAGAATTGCTAGTAGAAAATAATTTTGCCCAAAAATTTCTTTTCTCACATGGAAAGCTTTTGTTTTGTTAGTGTCTTAAACTTCCAAGTGGACATGACAGTGTTTGCAGACTTGTATTCAACAAAATGAGGCTTGGATTTAATGAGGATTATCTTATGTATTTTATTGAAATTAGATTTGAGTTAAACATGACAAGCATTATTGCTAGTTCTTACACTGCATCAGAGATTATATTAATTTGGATAACAACTGTTTTCAGTACAGTTTGAAAATTGCATATTGACAGGTGTGTGAGTTGGACTGTTTTCTGGTGTCTGGACAAGGGGATATATGGATAATTTTGCATATACTCAGTGAAGTTATTTTCTGCAGACCATGGATGATTTTGCAACACACTGGTCAAGCTTTGCCGTTACCCCTACAAGGAGCCTCTTTTGATCAACCAAGAACTAAGGCTCAAGAAGCTTATTTCACAATTCTGGATTATTTATGGTAAATTTGCACCTGTTATTCTTATACCAAATAGTATAGAAACAACTTTAGTTGTTTCTCTGATGTTTACACTCCTGTTTTATTTAGAGATCCTCTATCCCTTTCAGCCTTTGTTTTTCTGGGCTAACGCTTCTATTTTTATTTTGTTTATTAGCGGATATGATAGTCAAGCAACTTGGTTTTCCTGAAAAACAAAATGTCTCATCTATAGTCAGTGAAACCAAACAAAAACAACGGTAAAAAAAAGAAAATAGTAAATAGGGCATGTGTTAAGTGATGGAGGGAGCACTGACTGACCACTCAGCATCTTGCAGTGAATTTGTCGTGGGGACTCAGAAGTTAGAGGCAATACTTACTCCAAATCTGCAGAATGTGCAGCCCCAAGGGGCAGGCACCTTTTCGTGTGCTGCCGGCTGTTATCCGCTCTCACTGGGGTTAAACCATTCCATAACGTGAGTGAACACTTCACCAGGAGTGCAGCACTACATGGAATGATCCAAAAAAAGTTAGATCCAGGCCTGTAAGTTATTTCAAGGCTAATTTCAAAGCTTCAGCAGAGCAAAGAAATTTTCTTTAACCTGATTTCTAATCTGAAATTGCTCTGCAGGGTACTTGCCTGTGGTGTTCAGCAGTCTCCATTTGATGAACATTGGACTCCTTTTTGCCAAAGTTCACAGAGAAGGCCATGCCCAGCCCTTTTCTGCCCCCAAGGAAGAGCACAGAGCTGCACATCTCCCAGCAGGATCAGTTTATTTCTGTTTCTACTATGTGATTCAAAACAACAAATGAAAGAACAAAAAATTGTTTGCTGCAGTAATTTCTACTTGTGTCTTTACTGCACTGGAGATTCATCCATAAGAAAGATGGTATCCCAGATAAAGACAGGAATTCAGGTTCATCTTGATACCTTGCCTGTGTGGTTCAGCAAATCTTTTGGTGTTCCCAGGGAAGCACATCCCAACTTCACTTAACTGCAGCCGTCCCTAAGGAGACAAAGTGAGTTTAGTCCTGTAGGTTTGCAGGAGTGGCACTAAATGCCATCTGCTTCCCAAGTTACTCTGCTGCACCCACTGCCTCTCAGAGGGGTCTCCATTCGGGGATCAAAGGGCGAGCTAAAAAGTCTAGAAAGGTAACTAAAGTGCTTCTGAAATCATTGAGTCATGATATTTCTGCTCATAAAGTTAACAGTCTGAGCAAGAGGCTGCTTTTTCTCTTGGAGCTTATCTAGGTATTACAGTTACCTCTGTAGTTACACCCTAATGATTCCCAAGGTAACAAGACTAGATGTCTAGACTAAATGTCATAAATTAAACGTAAAGAACTCACAGGTTTTCTTGATAGCTGCTCTGCCAGGGCTGTGTGTATTTTTTTTTTAACCTCCAAAAAAGCTCAGTGTTACTCCTTCTTGGCATTTTGTCGTGACTGCAGTTTGTCTGTGTGTGTATAAACTGACACAACTTATTTTAGTGAGCGTGTAGGTTGCAGCAGGACATGGTTATTCCACCCTAAACATTAACGCAGGAGAATACAGTGAGTACAAGCGTTTCTTTCTATTTTCATAAAGCCTGAGAGTGTTGGTAGCATAATGCTAGTGACATTGGGCTCTCATTTCTTACTCGGGGGCATCAAAAGTAGCGTGAACCTCACCCAGAGGGAGTTAAAACTTCAGTGCAGGACCTGAGCTGTATCCTTGTATGTGTGTGTAAATGTTCTTGGTAAATTAGTGCTTTTAAATTTGCACGGACAAACTTTGTATTTCATGAGACTTTCTCAACTCCAGCTGTAAAACCGCGTCCTGTGTATCACTGTGTTCAGGGTTTCTGGTGTTCCTCACACAGCGTGAAAGATGGGTTGTTGCGTATGGATGAGCTGAGGCTGGAAATCTCCAGGCTCTGCAGCTGCCCTCATGCGAGTGTGTCCGGGTGAAATGGGGCTTTGTCTTCTAATCAGTCAGTCCATATTCAGAAAAATGACCTCTCTGTTTTCATGTCCCTCCTCTCAAACAGTTTTCTGTTCTTCTGAGATTCTGTGGCAGCCTGAGCCATAATTCAGGCAAGTACTTAAGTAGGTGCTCAAGTGCCAGGTGCCTGGTAGTGTTTGAAATCCTTACTGAGTGTGCTACTGGGGCAGTAATGGGGACATTGGTAGATTTTACTGATCCATGCAGACAGCAGGATGAGTCCATTGTGGAAACTTCAAGTTTTCCTTCAGAAAGGCAGTTTCAATGTAAACAAAGCCCTGTCTTCATGACAGTGGGTGTAAGCAGGGGAATGGCATGACAAAATGGAGGTTTTTCTTCGTCCCATTGGAGCTGAACGAGATGAAGTGGGAGAGGCTGGGTTGGGCTCTGTGCTGCCCATCTCCTCCCTCACCCTTGCAAAATCTTGGACCTGCTTCAGTTCCCCCTTCAAACCAGCTACTCCGAAAGCACCTGTGCTGGAACAGACATGGGTATTTTTGGTGTGAAACCAGCACAGGCAAGATCCAAAGATGAGTATAAAAAACCCCACTACACCATAGATTGAAAAGGCTGATTAGCCAGGTGTTTGCAAGTACAGTTAGTGGTGGATGTTGTACCTTATTTATCTGTGAAGCTGAATGTTTGCAATTTGTCCTGCTTACAGCAGCAACTGGCTGTTTCATACATCGCAGTGAAATGAACCCATGTTGTCTGGTGACACATAAGAGATGACCAGATGTCCATTGAGCTGTGTTTGTGCATTTAAAACTTTTAAATAGTAGAAAAAACGTGTTCTAGAAATACTTCACTTGTATAACCAACTCCTGAGAGAGCTATTTATGATTTCTCTACCTGTTCTTGGCACAGGCCTTTTTTCTGTTAGAAGAGGTTTGACAGTTGCATGAGATCACGCTTGGATTTGTGCCCTGTGAGCTGAAAACGCAGAGTCACTGCTTGCGAGGACAAGATTTAGCTGGAAAAAAATAGAAACATTACCCTTGTGTTCACTGCTAATACTGCATCGAGAAGTGGAGCTCCGTCAAGCTTTAGTGTGCCTTGATATTCATGCAGTCATTACTTGCTTATAAATAGAGAACTGCTTTAAAAAAACCCTCAACAAACCAAGAGATTTAGAAATATTCATTTAATGCCTGGGACGTTCCTTTAAGATTAGTAAATGACTGGCTGAGATGAGCTGATAGCCTGACTCGGTGCTTCTGGCTATTTACAGCTGCTTCTTATTGACTCAGAGATGAAATAATTAATGTTATTATCAAAGGACGCTTAACAAATAGATCACCTTTTTGGTGTGTGCTCATTCTCCCTGAAGTGGGAGATGGCAGGGAGTGGGCGCCTGGGAGAAGTGTCAGTGTCCGCACGATGGAGCGCCCTGGGCTGTGCCGAAACCTCTGTGCACAGCCCAGCAGCTCAGGGTGCTGCTGCCACCTCTGATTCAAACCCCCGTTCCAGCCTTAAGATGTGGACGAAATCACAGAAACCCCCAGTCAGTTTACCAGGATTTGGTGGAAAAGAGGAGCTGCTGGCTGGGTGGTTGGTAGGGACACCCCCACCAAACCCCCTCGCCAGTGACACCGGGACAGTGGCGCACAGAGACTCAGACTGTGTGTGAGGTGCATGGCAGGTGTGTGTGAGGCTTCATCTGTCTGTGGCTTTCCAGCAGGCTGATGCAGAAACGTGCTTAAAAATAAAAGCTGTGGTTATGCTGTTGCAAAATGCAGCGTTGATGTATCCTTTAACCAGCCTCAGGAAGCCTCCTGGCTGCCTGTGCACAGTCCCCTGCTGCACTGCCTGGGCTGAGGCTTTCTCATACACCTGGATCTCAGGGGTATCCGCTCTACATTAGAAATTCAGATACCAGTAAGAAAATAAAAAGGCCTGTGGAGCTGAGTGTGCCATCAAACTGCCAAGGTGTGGCAGCTTTCTGCTTGAGCAAGCATTTGTAATTGAGGATGGCTTTGTTAAAAAGGCAATTAAAATATTTCAGATTGAGTACAAAGTTATGATGCAGTGAAGTATAGCACAGATTCCTGGGTTTTGGAACAAACCTTGCTGTCACGGGCTGCCTCACTGACACAGTCTCACAGCAGGTGCCCCACACCAGCAGTCTCTCTGCTGCAGGTTTTCCTACTCTGTGGTTACACAGACCCAGCTCGTCACCAGCCCCATCTGCTTTTTGAAGTTCTTCTGCAATAGCATGTGGTGCCCCTCTTCTCCCCCAAGTCACTGATCCTTGGTAGAGCAATCTGTTTTCTCTCCTTTCTTTATGCTGTGGCGGGGCTTTGTACTGCATGCGAGTCCTGCTCTCCTGAGTCCCTGTTTGCTGTGAGGCCCGATGGAAAATTCTTCCTTCAGGTGTGGCAGAGGGTTGCAGCGTGTGAGAGTCCTGTTCTGCAGAGGCCCTGTTTGCTGCCTGTCCTGATGGAAAAATGTTCATCAGGTTTCTTCTTGGCTTCCCTTGCTGGGAAAGCCCATTCCTGGCCCAGCTCCCCAGGCTCTGGCACAGCTTGGCCTCATCAGCTGGGCCCTGGTAAGGGGAAGGTCCCTGTCAAGATTTGCAGAAGCCCTCTCCTATGTTGCTTCTTCTGTGTGCTTTGGTGAGGTAACAGACTGTGTCTCTATAAAAAGAACAACTGTGTCCTCTTTCAGGCCTCTTTTTGGTGCTTGCTTACAACCGGGTGGCTACAAAAAAAAAGCAGTTTGTGTCGAGGCCTAGGATAGCGCATGGGGGACGGATGATCTGAGGGAGCTGCTGCTGCTGTGCCGGTTTGTTTTCGTTACCTGTGTTCCCTCTTATCCGAAGCTGAATTGACACCTCACAGGGACCTTATATAAGGGTGATGTTCTCAGTCTAGCTGGGACTGTTGTGTCTATTTAAGTCCTGTTTTAGGAACCTGATGTAGGAGGACCTGCACTCCTTGATAGGATGCTTTTGGATGTCTGTGGAAAGGAGCTTTAGGCAAGGCTGTTGCACTGCTTTCTGGAGAGTCCTCTTTGCCCAGGGAGGGTGCTTGTCATGTGTTGAACAGTAACGCTCAGCCTAGAGATGAGATCATGCGTCACTTGATTTCTCTGATTCTTTGATATCCTACTCACTCTTTTTCTAAAATACTTTCCTAGTTCTGCATAATATGTCTCCGCTCTGTGTTATGATGTTCTCATTAGTTCAAACTAGCACACTTAAATACACACAGTACACGTCTTTTTACACACTGAAGTACAGCCTGTGTTTATACCTCAGCAGTCCTCCCCTGATGGATTGACTGCTCGTGCCTTCAGTTTATGTGCATTTCCATGTTTACTCCCTGGCTTGGCCCCCTGTCCCCAGTCTGTCCTCTTGGCCAATGAGAGCTGATTTCTGTAATTTTGCTACCTTGTTCCTGAAGTACTCAGAAGGGCTGTTTTGTTCTTAGAATTGCCACCGAGCTGACCTAATTCTTGCCAGAAGATACATTTTAGCACTCTTGCTATTTTTTCGGTATTTGGAGTCAGGTTTTCACAATTGGCTGGAGTCCCAACAGGGGCACTCCTCCCATTTTCCTCTTGCGTGCCTGTTCCCAACTTTCCCAGCTGCTGTAGAGATTGCACTGTCAATGGCAATGACTCGTTTGCTTTCCATGAGGGGAAGAGTCAGTCGGAGCAGTGTCCTTGGAGCCATTGCAAGGGAAGCGGCAGGACCACAGTCCGGAGGCAGTGCTGTTCTAGAGCAGCTGGAGTCAGCTGTGCCCTAATCCCCAAATTCCCTGAAATGGCCCCATAAGCAGGGACTGCGTGTGCTTACTCAGCTGCACTGAGTCTGTGGGTTCAGTAGCAGTTCAGGGCACAGCATGCACTGCTGTTCACTCTTGGTGCCTTACACTGCCCACCTGAAGTCCCCTATATCCCTGTGCCCCTCCCCGGGAATGCCTGTCCAGTGATCCATACCCAGCCCTTCATACAGAGGACTTGCACTTGTCAGAGTGATGCAATGCTTTGGGAGCTTTGGGATGGGAGCTTTGGGCCAGGCTCATGTCTCGGGTGGCAGAAGCACGTGTGAACATTTTGTACCCAGAGGTGAGTCAGAGCCTTGGGGCGGTTTGGGGTGTGCATGGGGACGGTGTCCAGGACAGATCCCACGTGTCCGACCTCAGGGAGCAGGGCAGGATGTGAGCAAAGCCTGTTTGCTGCTGCGCACGGCTGCCTCTGTGTGTTCCCCAGCATGATCAATACTACCATTTTTTAGCTGTTACCCCTTCGATTTATACTGTAAACAAGTTGCACTGGCTGATATTTACCCTTTCCAGAAAGCAAACATGTGTCTAAAGGAAGTGTGAACGATTCCCCGATGTCTGTGTGCACTGCTCGTGTTGTCAGCTTTTCCATCATAGCTTCCCCTGTCTCTTGTGCTTGAATGCAGCCTCCAAAAAACATGTTAACTCCATTCCTTTGTTTGGGGTGTCGTTTTTTTATTTTTGCTTCCTGCTACCCAGCTGTAAGTGGGTGTTGTACAGTAGGTTCACTTTACCTTTCAGCAGAGAAGACAGTCTGAGATTTTTGTTTTCAGCCTTTTCCACCTTAGGAACATTTTCTTTTCCCCAGAACTTCAGGTTTTTATTTGCTGTTAATTGTACTTCTCAGTTTTCCAGCAGCCATCTCACTTGAACCCTAAGTGCTGTGTTTAATGTAGCCATAGCACTGTAATAACTGTCTGCTCTTGTCAGGCCTAAGGAGGGGTTTCTGCAAAAGCCACTTGGCACGAGTGGGAGAGAACGTGTACCAGTAACACAGATGTGGGGTTGCTTATGGGGTAGGATGATCCACATTCACGTGCTGTTCTTCCACCACCAGCTGCAGAATTGATTGTTGGTCCCTTCTGGTAGATTTTCTCCCTACCCAGCTGCTTTGCTTTGTAGTCCCTGGGGTGTACCAGTCTCAGGAGGCTGCATTTTGTGCCTGAGTGTCCTTAATTTAATGTTTAGGTGCAACTGTTCTTTCCTGGCTTTTTTCACTGCAGCAGCCTGACAGAAAAGCATGAATTTTTATAAATTGTTTATGAATCTTTTCCTTCTCAATATAAAAAAAAAAGCCTATTAAAATAAACATGCTAGGAGCTGTAATAAGAGGGCTTTGTTCTCTCTCACAAGTTGTGGCCTGATGCTGTAAGTTGAGCTGTCAGTGAGGCTGTCTGGAGGGATGGAATCAATTCTCTGGTGAGCAATTTAGTGGTCTGGGACATGTTGGTACATAAGTTACTGACTTTCCTGAAAAAATTCACACTGATGTTTGATGGGATCTCTGGAGAAAGGAACAAGGACACCTAAAACTGACACAAAGCTGGTGAACAAGACCTCAGCAAGTGGAACCGTCAGTACCCAAGGTTGACGCCCTTGAGTCAGAGAAACCTGCTGTGCAGCCTGGAAATGTAAAAACTGGCTGTGTCAGGAGATTGTGCTTCCAGGGATTAATTACTGCTTTTTAATTACTGCTTTTTCCCTACAACTCTTTCTTGCTAGTCTTTTGTATTTAGGTTTGCCTTGATGGTTAATCAAATTTCAGAGCAGGTGACTCTGCAGAGCTCCAGGTGATTTCCATCTGCCAGGTGAGGCTGGGTTTGCTCTGGCAAGCTGCAAGGGCGCTGCCAACTGTTTGTCTTGGCAGCAGGTTGGTAGCCTTTTTGGGTTTGTGTGACAGTGCGGGGACAAAACTTGAAAGTCCTTTTCTCACAGCGCTTGTCACTGTCTAGGAAAGCAGCAGGCAGGATACATCGACTTTGTACCTCCTCTCTCTGCCCCTGCCCTATTTTTGGTAGCAAAGCTGAGCTCAGGGGACAGGTGGTATTTTAAGAGTCAGCAGCCAGGAGTCACTTTCTTTCATGGTTGCTACTCTCTTCCAACTCCTTGGATACATTTATTTCCCAGTAATTTCAGTGGAACAAATGTGGAGTATGCACAGGACAGTTTTACAGTTTTGGTTGTAGTGTGAATGAGGCTGTGTCATCTCTGCAGAGCCACCATGGCTTTCACCAAAAAACCACCTCTCTCTGAAGCCTGATCCGTGACTCAAAATGGGCGTTGCTTCTTAACTGGAGTCAACGGCTGGAGAAACACAGCACAGATCCTGCAGGTTCCTCTCCTCTGGTGCAGACGGATTCCTCAGTCTGTTGTTATATTAATTACCAACCATATTTACAGTGCCCAATTCCTACAATGCCAGGTTTCTCAGTAATCTTTCCTTAGGAGCACCATGGTGGGATGTGTATGTACACGTGTGTCTGATCTGTCTGTCCCAGATGTCCCCTCCAAAAGGGAGAGGGGAGAGGAGGGGATTTTTCTGTCAGAAGAACTTTGTAGCGTTAAGTGCTCAGCTGTTGCAGTAGCTCATACTGAGTGACTACTTGGAAGCAGAAATATAAAAAAATTGGGTAACAATTTCATTACATGATGTTTTATAGCAACTGCTATTCACCTTTATAAATTAACTGTTCTCTTCTGTATGGCAGAAAAAGGCTTTTATAGTTGGCAGGCTGCTCATAATATTCTAAGGATTATTAAAGTAAGCTGTAGTTGTCGTATAATGCACATTATAATGGCGCATGGTTTTACATTAATGTGTCTTGGGGGAGGATATTGTTTCAGAATTTGTATTCACATATGGATGGAGTTTGAGATTTTTCACCCTGATCAGAATGGCATTCACAGAAAAGGTCCCTGGACCATCATCCCAGCAAGTTCCTTATAAGTAATAAAGTGGTGAGAAGAGAAAATTTCATCAAATTCAACAGGAATTTTTGAAAAAGACCTTGAAGAGCACAGATTTTTTTTCTCACCTCCTGACTTTACATTTATAAACTGAGGTTTTTCATATTTAGGTGAGTTATGTGGGCTCTCTGGTGTCCTTAGAGGTGAGAAAGGTGGGGAGCAGCAAGGCTGAGCTGTGTGTAGGGGTGATGAGTGCTGCGGTGGGGCTGCTGGGGCTGATGTGTTTGAACCAGGGCAGCTGCCTTCAGACACCCTGTTCCAGGCAGGACGTTTGCAAGTCAAAGGGATTTCAGAACAGAGCTGTGGGAACAGCTGGGGAGAAATGCAAATGGAACTGTTATATTTGCATTAATTAATTAGGCAGCAACCGCAAGGAGCGTAAGCGCTACAGCTACTGGCGTTTAAAAAGTGTTGAAAAGATGTAGGATAAACATAGTTAGGGAGGTGTTTTTCTCCTCTGTCGGACTGAATTAGCAGATACACTCTTGATCTGGTGATAAAATGCAAATTAATATCCCGGGGTGAGACACACAGAGAGCACTGGATTAGGTGAGGGGGAAAATTCAGAGATGGAGACGAGGCAAAGCAATCAGTAGAGGAAAGCAGGTGGCTGTAGACAGGATCTCAGGGACAGCAGTGAGGCTTTAACCTCTGGAACTATTCGATGTTAGGAATTATTTGTCTCACCTTTGACCATCACAAAAGGATAATTTGGGCATGTTGGTGCAATTATAAAAGCAACAAGCAAACAAAAGCCCTGATAACATATTGCTGATATGTGGCGTAGAGGGATCTTAAAATAATCTTTATCCAGGGATTAAGAGTTTCTGATCTACCATTGACCTGTTTTCAGAGCATTACAAATTCATGGTACTTGCAAAAACAAGACAAAAAGGCTGTAAAACAAGAGAAAAGCAGATTTGCAGCAGCATAAGTAACTAAAGTAAGTTGCATGGATGAGTAAACTTCAAACTAAAAACCATGCTTGGTGAAACCTCCTTTTTCTAGTCAAGAATCCAAAGTGTGCTTGGAAATCTGTATGTAGAAAGTTTCTGGGCCTTTTAGGCCATGTGTGAAAATGTTTATTTTCATTAGGAGTGAGAAATGCAGACCTCCAGATGCCCTCTATGATTTTTTTTTCCCCACCAAAGGAGGAGGAGCCAGGGTGAGATGGAGACACAAAAACCCTGCTGTAGTCCTTGACTCTGAACTAATGCTGCTGTTTTAAAGGGCTGAATAAACATTGGAAGTGAATGATTTCTGTGCACAGAAAGTCAGGGAAACTTGTGCTGATACCACCAACTTCGTGAACAGAGAAAGTTGTGTATCTCCAGGATTATGGCCATCTGAGGTGTTTCATCATTACTGAATTCTTATGGGGAAAAAATAATTGACTAAAGTAAATGAAGTGCCAGACAGTGATTTTTATTTCATTGGCTGACAGTAATATGTGGCTTTGATTATTTGTTTTGGCCCTTTTTAGGGGCTTTTGCACGTAGTAATAGACTTAGCATGAAATTTCATCTTAGTTTGAAGTGCCTTACGTCTTTGTCAAATGATAAATAACATAGACTTTGGCTAGAAGTTCAGTATTTTGTAATTTTGTCTGCAAAAACATTTTCCATGGTTGATAAGAGAAATGTGAAACACCAGAGCAATAAATTCATGCTCGTCTTTGGAGTAAAATAATAATTACTTGGGTAATACAATCTTTTTTATATATACACATACCAGGGGACCCCTGGCTACAAATGTGAGCTGAGTGAAGTCTTGAGTCGTTGCCCCTGAACACCCACCCTGGAGCGAGCAGGACCTTGGTCAGTGAAAGCAGCCTTTATAAACTGTGAAGGATTTGCGAAGGGGTGATAAACCCACACAGGCAGGGCTGCACTCCGTCCTAAAAGACAGCTTGGAATTATTGTTGGATGAGCTTAACTCCCAAAACTGCTGCAGAGATTGGGTGGTGGGGAAACCCAGGGCTGCAGCTGCCACGTGGCTGCGAGCGGGGCCAGCTGGGTGTGTGCCCGGGGGGCAGGAGCCCAGCTCCACTCAGGGCTGGTGGTCAGGGTCTTTTGAGGGAGCCGGGGATGTCACTTGGCAGTCAGAGAAATCTGGGCTCTCCGATTCTCATGAATAAAGAGTTTAAAATCGTTTTAGAATCATACAGGTATGAGCACACTTTTTTTTCACCTGTTGGAGGGGAGAGGGCTGGTTTGAAAGCGTCAGTGTCAGTGTACCCTATAATGTGACACTGCAACGTGTGTGGCTGTGTTCTTCCATTTCCCTGGTACATTCGTGTCCAGGGCTCAGTTTGGGCAGGCTTTTAATAGCAGTCAGGAGGGGAGATCAAAGTGCCACCAGGCAGCGTGTTCAGTGCCTGGGTATCGAGTGCTCTCTGTGGTTTATTTACAGTAATTTGTTATGCATTTTTCACAACGGCCACACCAACCCCAGTTCTCTGCATTCACGAGAGTGAGGACTCCGTGGTGAAAGACACCACCATTTTCACCCCGTTACTCCTCTGACAAGAGGTTCTTGTCTAGAACGTGAAATTGTAGAAGCCCCCAGCTGGCGACTATAAATTCCTGCCTTAGTGGGCTGTGTCAGACGCCGGGGGTGGCTGTGCCGGGAGGGAACCTGAGACAGGATGCCAAAGGGAGGAGTTTCCATCCAGCGCTGGCAGTCGGGACAGCTTTTGGGTGTTTGGCACGCGAAGGGGGCCGGGGGTCCCTCCGGCCCCTCTGCAGGGAAGGAGACACCCAGGGGAGAAGGGCACTGGAATAATGCACAAGTGGCTTCCCCAGCTACAGGGTCCCTCAGTCGTCACTTACAAGTGCCTGTAGAAGATTAGAACAAGAGAATGAGGTTTTGTTCTTGTTTGGCCTATCACAGGTTTAAAAGTTGTGTTAATTTCCTGTCCAAAACTTAAAGCAGTTGTTGGTTGGGCAGTGTGTGACTCTTGCTCACTTCAGAGTTGTCCAGATGTGACTGTTCTCACAGCAGATTCTTACTTAACTGTAGTTTCCTTTTGCTGTGTCATTTTTGCTGAGATGGTCAGTTTGCTGTTCTTCTGCTACAGATATTCACTGTCGGTTTTCATTCCTACTTTCAGACATTTTGAGGCTTTCTTGGATCTTTTGTCCTCCTGTTTTTGACTTGCATTGAATTTCTGCATTATCACTTGGAGCCGTGGCTTAGACCAGGGGAGCTCTATTAAGTACAGTTCCCTCCCCCTCTCCTGCCCACGCTGGCACCCGCCTGTGCTGTGCCTGTGGTTTGTTGCACTGCTCCTCTTTTCCTAGATGTGAAGGAGGATCTCTCTCCAATGCTGAGTGTTCTCTACATCTGTGTAACAAGTGAAGGAGGTAGCAGTAATGTCTTCTGCTGTTGCTTTAATAACCTGTTCGAAGAAGTACAGCAAAGCCCTGGGGAAAAAAAGTTACTGATAGTTTGTGGTGTTAAGTTCTTGAAACATAAAACCAGGACCAGGCTCTGCTTCGAGCTGAAGTTTTCCGTGCAGAGGGTCTGCAGCATTTGTCGGAGGAAAATGCTTTATTTTGCTGGCACCAAAGGTTGCGCTTTCTGAATATTGTTATGTCCAGCAGGCCAGCCCTAGGTTCAGCTGGTGCTTTTCTCTGTCCAAATGATGGCTAGAGAATACTTTAGATAATCTAAAACACTAAAAGGCAGTTGATCCAAAAGAGTTCTGTGATTCTGTGAAATATGGTTCAGAGTAGTCAGGAAATTAATCACTTGGAGAACCCCTGGTGTTCTGTCTTTTGAACCTTCTTGTAATTCCTCTGAGTTCTGCCGGGAAATCGGAGTGGGAAATCCTAGTGTAGCTAAATTAAGAGATGACTCTGAATTTTACCGCACAGCTGAATTGCCAGTGGCAGGCACTGTGTTCAGTGAAGAATTGCCAGGCAGACTTGCATCTGTAATTAGCATTTCTCATGAGCAACTGCTTCTGCTGCTGGGTGGCACCAGCAAGAGGCTGCTCACTCCTGGGACAGCTTTCTCCTGGCCTTCCAGGAGTCGTGGCTGGCTGTCCACTTGCTGCGATCCCTGGCAGTGGAAGGAGAAGGGCTTTGTTGGGTTTGACAAATGCAGTGTTACATGTGGGAGGTGACCTGTGCTGCCTCAGCTGCACACACCTGCCCTCAGCTCAGCTTGCACCAATGTCCTCTGAAACAAATTTGGCATTTGCCAAACAGATGATTCGGTGCATTGTGTGTCTGATGCAGCAGGTTTATTTTCAGACACATCTGTATGTTGATTTTTTTTCTGCTGTTTAAGAAGAACCATTAAAATGAGCCTCTTGCAAGAAACTACCTCCCTGTTAACAGCAGATTTATGGCTACTGGCCAATACTGTCCTAATAGTGTATCCTGTTCAAAGCTGGTATTTATGTACCAAAAAATGCTTTAAAAGCAAGTAAATTAAATACCACATTAATATAAATGTTAGTGAAAATATCTGATCTAAAGTTCATTAATATTCAAAAGAAACTTCTTAGAATGTGGTCAAGGAAGGATTGTGTAATAGCTATATGTTGCCTATTTTTTTTTGAAAATATATACCTCAAACATATCAATAGTTGAATCCAGCTTGGGAGAACTTGTAAAGTCATCTTAGTATATGAGAAGAAACATAAAACTTGGGTTACTTAAGCTGTTGTTTGTGTTATCCAGGTGATGCTCTTTTAACACATGAGAATTAAATCTACAGTTCTAGATTTAAGCTTGTGTGGCCCAAAACAGTTTGCATAAATTTTAGCTATTACAGAATAAGTAAAACCTTCTTCTCTAAAAATTTTGAGAGGAGGCAGTGTCCTCATCTTGCCAAAGAATTCTTCCTAAATGTAAAAAAAAATAAGAAAAAAAAAATCATAGAATGTACTTTCAGTTGCAGATACTGTGGGCTCTCCCTCAGTCCTCACATTGCTCAGTTCTCTACCTTAGCATTTCACCAGTGCCTGTGAGGTTTATTTGCCTGCTGGCATGTGGAGTTTCTTGTCCATGTGTCTCCTGTATGAAAGTTCCTGGAGATCAAAAGCTTTTGCAGAGAACCACCACAAACAGCCGCTTGCTCAAATACTGCCCTCAATTCTTATTCTCAATATAATTATAGCCCCAAAATTGCAAAGTAGGAGTGGGAGTTCATACAAATATTTGTAGGACTGTGAATTGTACTGTGCTGTGGAAGGCTAGGAAAGCCTCTGAGGCGGTTTTTAATGGAAATATTTTGATTTTAGGAGCAGGTGCCTGTTCCTGTGTATCACCCCACGCCGAGCCAGACTCGCCTGGCCACGCAGCTGACGGAAGAGGAGCAGATCCGGATAGCGCAGCGCATCGGCCTCATCCAGCACCTTCCCAAAGGAGTCTATGACCCCGGCAGAGACGGCTCCGAGAAGAAGATCCGAGAGTAAGTCCCAGGGGCTGGATGGAAGGGATGTTGCTGTTGCCTTGGTTTGTGATGCTGCCCTGGGCGACCTGACCTTGTCATCCTGGGCCTGCCTTATTTTCAGGGACTGTAATTTCATGTAGTTTTCTAGAAGAAAATAAAGCCCTGCAGAAGGTTGATGTGGTGAGTGGCATCCCTGCCCAGGGCAGGGGGTTGGAACTCCGTGGGCTCTTAAGGTCACTTCCAACCCAAACCACTCTGTGAATCTGAGGCTCTTTCCTTTATCTCATGCCAGGACACCCCTCACAGTATCGACAAATACTAAAAGCATCCAGAAATGAATATTACTGCTTTCCATTTCCAATTTGGTAACAGCAGCTTGAATATTTTATTTTTCCCCCTCCAGATGTGTCATTTGTATGATGGACTTTGTTTATGGGGACCCTATCCGATTTCTGCCGTGCATGCACATTTACCACCTGGACTGTATAGATGACTGGTTGATGAGATCCTTTACCTGTCCATCCTGCATGGAGCCAGTGGATGCAGCACTGCTTTCATCATATGAGACTAACTGAGCCAGGGTTTCTCTACTGAACCTTCAAGGAGACCATCCACTTCAATGGGTTTGATCCTTTTGTCATTCAGCCCAAAGAGCCAGGAATTAGGAATTAAGATCATGCACAAAGTATACATTTCCTAATAAATAAATAAATAAAAAATGTTCCTGAATGGCTGCAAATATTGGAAAACATAGTATTTTAGAGACTATAGAAAAGTAGGTTGTTATTTTTAATGTAAAGCCTTGACCCACCATTGTCTTTTAATGTTTGTTCTTACACCCATATATAGGAATTGTGTAAAGTGTTACAGCAACTGTAAATGTTTAAACTGCGTGTATCCAATTTTATTAGCAGCAAGGTAAGAGTATTTTTTTCCTAAATAAAGTAACCAGTTTTGTTCTGATTCTTTTCACAAGTCCTGGCATTTGGGTCAAGGCTTTATTGAAATCTACATTTTATAACACTGGCACAAAAAAATAGTTTTAAGCTTGTTTGCACAGTTCTTTTTCTTTTTTTTTTTTTTTCCATTGGAGATGGAATTCATTGCCTTAGGTCTTTTTAATAGTGTATTGTTATTGTTGGGCTGGCTCTATGCTTGAAAACAAGTTTATTTATAACCTGTTAAAAGTGCTATATTTTGTTTGCAGTTAGGAATATGCAGACTTCAAAGTGATCTCCTAGCTTGTAAGCAAACTGAGATGCATTATCCCTTTTCTACAAGTGATGCAGATTATGAAGATATGACACAAGTCCTGCAGTGAAACTGTGGTTTCATGGGGATTTTTTATAACTTCCTTCGGTTTGGATGAAATAACAGTCCTTAAACTTTAATATGTGACCTTTAACTTGACCAGATTAAAAGTGGGCCGGATGAACAATAAATAGTTAAGCTGCCATAATTGAAAAAAAATATATTTGGAACTAATGTAGCGTTAGCATTGATCAGTTACTCTTTTTCCTCCCTAGAAATGGTTGTCTTGGATCATAGCAAATGGATACTGCATCTCTCGTTCTTGTAGTTCTTAGGTTATCAGAAGTTAAGAATAAACATACTGTATCTCAGTCTCCTGTATTAAATGTGTCTGTTGAGCCCTGCTGGCTGACACATCAGTCCACCAAACAGGAATGAACACAGAGAGGAGAAAAATAGACTTTGTTCTGCACATAAATGCAAAGTTTATATAAACACAGAGTGTCAGGGTAGCAGTGGAGGGGCAAACAGTCCTGCTATAGCCAGAATGACACGATTCCCTGATCTGTAGCAAACAGTATGTGCTTGTTATGAGAGGCTCCAGCAACGATGGTAGCTGTAAAGACCTTTTCCACTTAGCATGATTTTTTCCTTTTTTTTCTTCTCCCCCACTCCTTTAATGTACCTACTGTGACTTCTGTGCATTCAGTGCCACCCTGACACAGTGAGAAGCCCTGGTCTCGTGAAATGAAACACAGTCTTCAAGGTAACCACAGCAAACTGGGGGATGTTCTTTGATTGTGTTTCAGCTGTAGTTTGAGTTCTTGATACAACAAGTTGTGTTTCAAGACCCGGGTCCTTTGAGGACTTAGTGCATTTACAGTAGAGGAGAATTGTAATTCTGTGGGTTATGGATAACCAGTCAGCACAATGGAGAGTCAACATTTGTTTGTTATTCCTGCAGCTGACAGCACCCTGCTCCCTTAGAGAAGAACTCCAAGGAGCAGTCAAAAGGAACTGAAAACACTCTGCAGTTCTCAATTCGCTCAAATGGCCACACATTTATCTGGACACAATGTTTTTGCTGAATTCATACATACCTAATTACATGGATCAAAATCTGGGAAGAGAGACCTGAAGTTGTGCAATATCCATTGTTCCTTTTCATCATTCCATGCGTGTTCCTTTGTGTCCTCCTTTTTTGTCCGTTTGTTTCTGGGGTTGGGGTCTTCTTTCTTTTTTTTTTTTTTTTGGGTAAAACAATGTCCACATTAAGTATTCATTTCTTTATCTTGTTAAAACTGGCAAATGAACAATTTGAAAAAAACAGTGTTGTCATGGTGGTATTAGTCTTTATTTATTATAAGATTTGATTAAGAAGGTTTTAAAAGAAGTAGGAAGTGATGGATTACTGAGCCGAATGCTTTCCTAGGCAGCTGACACCTGAGCAGCTGAACTTTAAACACTGATACTGACTGGGCTAAGGGAAGAAATACTTTATTTAAAATAATTGTTAAATAGCAAAAAGGTATGAAGAGCTAAAACTGGAGTTGATGACACAAGAACATTCACAAGAATGACACAAGAAAAGTTCAAAGTTTAGCTTAAAGACAAATGTGTAACTATAAAAAATAAATTATTTTTCAAGTTTTTAGGTACAGTACTGTTCTGGGTGATTTCTAATTCAAAGAAGAATTGATCTGAATTTAATGCAAAATAATGTATAACCAGAATTTTAGCTACAGTTGTGGAACTAGATCTGTGTCTTATTTCTACCCTCTATAACATGAAGGTATATTTACCTCCTGCCTTAGAGGTGTCTAACAAATTACTTGCACTTCAAACACATTGAGACAGTCCAGCACAGCACAGCTGTTCCCACCTGGAGTCTCCTGCAGCTGAGTGAGGGGAAAGCATTGGCTCTGACGCACCTGGACCTGTTCACCCAAAGCCCTTCTTTTATGCTAGGGTGGGCAGGCCCATAGAAACACGTCTGCAAAGCAGTTTGAAGGAAAAACCAAACAGAAAAGCCTCTTACAGCCACTGTGTGCAAGTACCTGAGGTTGGAGGTGCTCGACAGCCCTCAAGAGCTGTTGCTTTAAAGCATTTTCATAGGGCCTGTGCAGTGTGGTGAGAGCACTGAGTGCAGTGATGTTATTTGTAATTTAGAGCTGTAAGTGGCACAGCAGGCCTGGCACAGACCCAGGGAGGGCTGAGGGATCACTGGGCTCCATTTCAGCAGCGTGAGGGACACGAGTGTGAAAGCCCACACGCCCCAGGCCAGTGCCACCACGTCTCTGCTGTCCCCTCCACAGCCAGAGCTGCCGCAGAACCAGCAGGGAGGGAGGGCAGCACCTGCGTCCAGGAGGCACAGCAAGGACGTGGTTGGGTTCCACTTGCAGATTAGAGTAGGAAATGCATTTTCTCTCATACATCAGAAGGAAACTCCCACAAACCTGAGGCCAGAGATGTAATGACAAGCAAGGAATACTCAGTTTTGTACAGACCTTTATGCTTCAAAATTCTTGCATGCTACAGGAATTACCACTTTAATCATTTTACATCTAAGCATGGTAATCCTAATTACTTGTTGCCAGTTCATTATGTAAATCTGGGGGAGAATCATACATAAACAAACAAACCCAGCCCAGAGCATTTCTTTCTGAGGAACATGGGCCACATAAGGGTTTAAAATCTACGGTCTTGCAGCTTCCCAGGGCTGAAAGCAATTCTGTGTTTGGAAGGCTGACTTGTCTCCCTTTCCAGTGGCAGAAGGGTACATTTCTGGGCTGAGGGATTATGAAATACCTGAACTTACTTCAGTTGCCACGGTTTCAGGACTTCGACATTTCCTGTCCTTGTGCAATCGCGGTAAAGATGAAAATTCTTTTGAGTCAGACTGCCAGTGAAATAAATAACAAGATGGCTGAAACCAAATGTACAGGGTCTCTCAGCAGTTAAATCCTGGATTAAAAGGACTCGGGGAAAAAAGTGGATGCTGGCTGATTACAGACACTACATTTTTATTAAAAACACACACTCTAGTTGACAACCTATAAAACACATGAATAAAAGCTGTTCAGAAGAACCCTTCTTGACTTAATACTCAGAATAAAAATTAGCTTCAAGGATTAACTTTTCTTTTTATATAGCATTTAACTTTGAAGAATATAATTTATGCTAACCATCCTTTGCAGATTATCTTGCATTTAAACCTGTTCTGGGATAAGAGTTCGGGGCTTTGGAATTCATGGTATGAAATGCAAAGTTAATACTTTGAGATAAAGCGAACAGTCTAAACATACCCTGCTAAAGCATCTTTTTGATTTAAGCAAAAGAAATAACTGTATTTTCACGCTAGCAACTGATTCATTACAACATCCACTCTGCACTGGCACTTTGCTAAGTAAAAGCTGCAGAGAGGAGTTTATAATGAAGAAATCCTTTGTGCAGAGCCCTTTCTCTGTTCTCACAGCACCGAGGTATTTGCTTACTCAGCAAGATGGGCCGAGCCCCACGGAGCATGCACAGAGAGCCCCCAGCCCTCCTCTGTCCCTCCGGCTGCAAAACAAGCACCAGAAACTTCACAAACCTGATCTTTGCAGCACCAACCCCTACAAAACATTTGTCTGTCTTTCCAAGAAGGCATTTCAAGAGCTCTGCACACAGCAGTAACTGGATTCTCCACACCCACCACACGTGCCCTGGCTGCCCGCACCGAGCACTTTCCCAGCCTCACTTTGCTCCCTCGCAGCCCTTTTGCCAGGGTTCTCACTGCACCATGACAGACAAACTTCACCTTTTCAGCATCTTTTGCCCACGCTTCTGCCACATTAGCGGGAGCTGCCTGTGTAATCCAGGATTCACGCTGGGGAAGCAGATTAAGGGAGGCAGACAAGGCAAGAATTCAAGGGGGGGAAAGATGAATCACTCCAAAACTGTTTTCTGAGCAGGACAGAGCCATCCCAGGCACTGTCCCACTGAGGCAGAGCTCTGCTAGTCCAGAGTGAAAACTGATGCCCTTCAAATCTAGAGCATAAAACTGCATTTTTGTGAGGTTAGTCCACTGAAGGGCTCTTGCTAGATTGCCTGTTTGCCTTGGGATTTCTTCTAGAAGGCTGCAAACTGCACAGTCCTGCAGTGTGATCCTACTGCAAACCATTAGTAAAGGCCTTTAACTTCTGCATTTTCCCTAGCCATCATCAAAGGTTTTTTTCTTTTTAAAGTAACTTGCCTTTTTAAAGTGCTGAATTTAATAAATAGTTCAAGCAGTTCTGATAACTTTTCAAAAAGCTTTGGCTCCAGAACCTGTTACCACTGTGTGTGAATATACATACATAAATGTTTTATGTATATTTATATATGCATTTCCTTATATATGTGTGTGTGTGATGGATCAGACAACAACAGAGCTGTAGCAAAGGCACTATGCATGAAATTCCTGCTGTTCCTTAGAAATACCAACATTTATTTGCATCACTGATGAGCCCAGCCAGCATCACAGAATGGAAACCTGACTCAGGTATTTACAAGCCATAAGGATGAAAGGCAAATCAAATTTTTCACAATTGTATCAGTCACTGGAATAATCTCACCAGGCAATGTTATATCTCCCAACTCTGGACAGTTCTAAGATTCAGCTGGACAGGGTGCAGGGCCACCTTGTCTAGCCTCTACTCTTGGCAAGAAAGGTTGGACCACATGATCCGTGAGGTCCCTTCCAACCTGGTATTGTATCTATGACCGAAATATCAAAACCGTAACTGGCACTGATGTTTGCTTCTAAAAACCTCTGCAGCTGCACAACCTTAGTGGTGGTGACAGCAGTGCTGGGGTGCTGTGCCCAGGTGAAGATGACATTGAACATGAGCCATGTAATTCTAGGATCCTCTGGAGTTAACAGCATTGCTTCACTCCCCAGAATGATTTACTGAACTCCACTGAGATACAGTTCCTAGTCCACATCTGCAGAGCAGAGGCAGCTGCAGGCATCTCACACCGGCACCTTCCCCAAAACACCAGGGAAAGCACCACATTCACAAAGCACCAGCTCACCCTGGGACTGCCCCTGTGACACAAGGGACACCAAGCACAGCCCCAGGGCTCCGGCACTGCAGACAAACATCCCACACAGCTCCAGCACCACGGAGGATGTTCTTACCTTCACACCCTGTGTGCTGCAGGATAAAAGGAATGGGAAGAGGAAAACTGTCCAGAGTATTGCAGTTTCTGCGCATCTTCTCTTCCCACCACATCACTACATTACTTCTAGGCCACAGGCCTGAAACTGCTGTTCCTATACTTTGCTAGCATGAGATAAACTTGTCTTTGCCTTTTTGTTAATTTTAAAATTTTTTAATTGCCCATAAAAAGAGCATGAAGGGAGTTACGACTGCTCTGGTTTTTATTCTTTCTGTAAACCCATCAAAGAGAGACAAAGCAAGTAGACTTCACTGCAATGCATAATTCTAAATAGACATTTTGCCTATGCTTAGCCAGCAATGAAAGTAGGTCCTGAGATTTTAAAAAAACACGGAAAATGATGGACCACAGCCCAGTCCTACAGAAGCGTGGCTGAATTTGAGCAAACACTATGCAGAACTTTACCACAGTGCAATGCCGGTATTAGCTCTGTTGCTATTCATAAATCTTGGAGACAGGGATTGACTGGGCATGTCCTTAAAAGAAAGTACTTGTATTTTTTTTTAAACACCTGAAGCAAACCTAGATAGCATCTTTAAGAAATATTCTATGATGACAAATCATTCAATTAAAACACTTGCTGGTACACGCTTTGCACATGATCTGCCACCAAAATGTATTTGCAGAACATAATGAGAAAAGAAGCAAGTTCATTTCTAGTCTGCTCAGGTTTCCCAATCTCATTCATCAGTGACGTTGCCAACCATTACCCATTTTCCTGTAGAGCAGTAAACAACATGACTCACCTCTTTATCTTCTCATCTTCCTCCCAGAGGGGGAACAGTGTTGAACGCGTTGTTTTGGTCATTTCATATACATTTGCTTCGCTGCTGTGTTTTTATGCTTGAGAAGGCAAAGTAACACATCTTGCAGGTGGAACTGGAGGCTGAGTGTTGTATTTTAACTCCTGGGAGTACTTTTTGCATCCTGGGACTGACCTGTAGGAAAGCCTTCTCTCATACAGAGGAGCATTAGTTGATGCCCCTGTTGGGCCAGAGGCACACAAGCTGTCAGCCCATGAGCTTTTAGTCTTGGACCCAGGCCACAGATAACTAAAAATACTAAAGCACTCAATACAGAACTTAATGCCAAAACCAGTGTGAAATGGGAACAAATGTTTAATATGATCCTGTTCTACTCTGTTGTATTTCATAAAATGCAGTTTCCTAAGCCAAGTTTTGAGGTGTAAACAGCCCAAGTCCAGACACAGTCAGAAGGGGACAGTCCTTAAACCATCCATCCCTGATGGCAGGTGTGAACTGTTGATTGCAGTAGAACTGTGTGTCAGTAAGCAAAGCAGGCTCCCATGCCACAGGTGGAGTTGAGCAATCTTAAGTGTGAGTTTCCAGATCACAGTATTCTGTATCATGTTTGTGACTTCATCAAATTCTCTTCTAACCATCCAGAAAAGTTGTGTCCAGGTTCAGCTCCAGCCCAGCATCCTTTACCCAGCAGAGTTTGTATCTTGTGTTACCTATAGGAGCTGATGCAGTTGCACTCATCAGACCTCAGCAGGAGCTGCTGGCTCTTCAGCCCCTCTCCTCCCTCAGTTCAGTGAGAGACCTTGCATACAGGGATTCCATGTAACAGAGCTCATGATAAAAGAGATGCCCCTTTTACTGCCTTGCCCTTCCTGCCAGCACCACTTTCAGGTGAGAGCATTATCCCATGGGGCACCACGGCCACTGCTGCAGACATCCAGGAAACTGAGAATGAATTTCTATCTCTCCTTGGCCACTGGCAGGAAAACACTTATTAGTGCTAGTTTAAAAAAAAAAATACATCAAAAAAGAAATAAAGTTTGTAGGTTTTATGATAAAGGTCCTACCAAGTGCAGAAAACTTTCCTGATGTCTGAGTTAGTAATTTTTGTCTTTGGGTAACATCTCTGGCTTTGTTGAGGATGGGGAAGAGCTGACTGCAGCAGTTGTTGGCTAAAGCTGGTGCACAGAGTGGGTTTCACAAGCATTGCCCAGTGTTTTAATGCTGAAGGAACTGCTCTTTCTGCAGTTGAGGTGTGGACTACATCCATCTGCAGTAGTACTTCCATTTCCTGAATTTGGGCCATGCTTCAATCTCTGATGTGCAATTCCATGACAATATCCGCTCCTTTCTGCTAAGTGAATACCCTGAGGTGAGAACTCACACATTTGTGCTTCCCCTGATTCACTGCATTTGGGACTCCAGACTGATGAAGCAATTTACTGTCCTGCTGCTCCAGGCACCACGCAGCAGCTTCCAGAGGAGAGATGGAAAAACCAGTCCAGCATCGACCTTCCAGCCCAGACTGACCCCACGGAGTTTGGATCCCTGCCACGGAGGAGCACCAAAATGAAGGAACTGATGAGCCGAGTGATGTCGGGCAATTCAAAATATAATACATCGAAAAACTTACACAGTGACAATGTACCAGACCTTCTCCACTCATCTTCTCCTCAAGTGAATCCATACTTTTACAGTCCATAAATCCTTGTTGCATAAGGAAGGAGATTATTTCCTGTGGCTTGGGAGCCAAGGTGTCAAACATCACAGTGAACTACAAAGCACTCAGCTGAAGCTGGAGATCAGGTTCACAGTGCGACTGGTGCTGGTGTTTGACTAGAGAAGACTAGGAAAGGCTTAGTCTTAGGAAGGCTATGAAAACCTTAGGAAAATCTTGGGATTTTCATTGCTGCAAAGCATCAGGGAAGCTGGCTGAGTATCACACAGTACATCCTTTGTGTGATGTATCTAGGATCAGGCAAAACTGAGTTGTGGGTGAAATTTCAAAGACGAGAAATGAATCTACACTCAGAAGGATTGTTCACTTTCTGCAAAGTACAATTTATGCTAATTTTCACATGGCATTGCTTGCTTAAAAGATGCTAAGGCTGCCAAAATATTTGAAAAGGACACAACTGGAAGAAGAGGCGTTATATGCATGAAGTAGAACAAGAAACTTTTTTTATTCTATACAAAGAATGACTGAATTTTTACACTGAAGTCTTGAAGTGCAGCATGTAAATAGCATAACTTTATACTGAATTTTATCTGAATCGAGACATTTATCTGAACTGAATTTATCTGAGAAAGTCACTTTTAAAAATGCATTTTTCATCTATCATTTTAACTTGGAAAGACTTTTATAAAGGGTATCTATTTTTAAGACAATGCAAGTTCTCCTTGTTGAAGAACTGGTGGTTCTGTCTCCTTGCATATTAATTTAAAGTTATAAAACAACGTAATTTCCTTTGAGGAGGCAAACGCAGAGCTACAAACTGTCAATTTTCTCTTCTGCTGGGAACAATCACTTTAGAAAGGATATTCACTGTGAGGTACATAGATATGAATCTTCCTGACAAACATCTCCATTGGAGAAAAAGGGCTGTCAAGACCTCCCATCTCCACCCATCAGAATGGGTAATGGGGAAGAAGCTCTTTCAAAAGGGAGGTAGAAGTGTGCCCCAAAACTCCAGAGGCATACAGACATGGAGCTGGCCTGGAGAACAGCAAACACAAGTCGAAGCTGTGGTACCACTGACTTCACCAGTTTTGCAGCAAAGCAGGAATTCCATGGCAGGTGGCATTGGAAAGCAGACCCATGTCATTGCTCTATTCTCAAAGCCCCTTAGAGGAAATCTCCCAAAAGATCAATAAAGAGCAGAAAGATAAAGGGCTGTCCTTTGTGCTGAGGGAGCCTGCTCCAGTCCCAGCTTCCTCCCACAGGGAACATCAGCCTCTTGCAACACGGACATCTCGGCTTGGGAATCCTAAGAACAGCCACTGTAGGGGGGGATGGGCTGTCACAGTAACTCCTGTATCGCTCCAGCCACTGCAGTGTTGCCGTTTCTTAAATGATCTTCAAGGACTTGTGCTTTAAATTTGACATAAGCTTCAGATCATGTTCACTCTGACATAAGACATTTCCTAAGAACCTCCCATTGTCAAAGAAGAAGTGATGCAGTTTTATACTGTCACCACCTTTCCCCCTGCAATCCTCAGTAAACTAATTCAGCTGCTACAAGCAGCAGACTTGACAGGAAAACCAAACCAAAGAAAAAGTCAAGGTACTTGCATAAGGGACACCATTCTTTTCACCAGCAGGTTTCTTACAGAAGCAAAAAGGTGACAGGTAGAAGCAGGTAAAGAGAAGCTTTCTGTGCACAACTAGAAATGCCCAGGATCCAGAACTCCTCCCTGCTGTGAGATTTTCTCACACCATTCCAACAAAGCAGGTACTGGGAAAAAGCAATGCTTCCTTCTCAACTCCTAGCAGTACAGATCCAAACAAACATTTAAAGCTGAGATTAAATCTGGGAATCTTAAAGTTTTGCTGTTTGTTTTTCTTCAAATGTTCCCCTTTCACTAAGCAAGCTACAACTTAATGTTGTGAACGCAAGAGAAAGGCACACGATTGAAAAATGAATTACACAGATGTAAGTATTCAAAAAGCCACTGTTGGAAAAACAATATTTTTCAGGGTTATGGTTGGTTTGAGAGATTTTTTGCCATGTTATTACACTAGATTAATGTTTTATGCATCACCTTTGAAATTTTAAGTTATTTGGTTTTTCACTGACTTGAAAGAGAAGGGAAAATAATTCTAAAGTGTCAGTAATTTTCTGCACCAAAGTTTGCAACAAACAGAACATCAAAGAAGAAAAAGTTACGACACTGCCGAGGCTCCACAGTGCATTCCATTTTCTGGGGCGGATTTGGCTTGGTGCAGGGCAGCTTGAATTCTGAAATGTGTCCTTGTTTCCATGGAGTAATTCTTGTAGTTTTGCCTGAAACAAAAGAAGATCCACTCTGATGAATATATATTTTTTAAATATTTCTAAGTTATCTTTGTATTACTGTTTTAAGCAAAACAACTGTAGACAGCAAAAAAGCCTTTCTTCACAAGCTCCTTTGTTGCCTACTCTAAAATACAAGGCATGTGTTCCTGGCCAAACAATGCAGCTCTTTGTTCTTTATTTGTAGTTCCACTGTCTGGCAATTACCAGAAAAATATAGGTTAATAAGAAATTGAATCTGGTCCACTCAATCAAAATACTGAGTCCATATTAATTATCTGTAACAGCCACTTAGTTTACATTCAGAAATTAATTTTTTCCCCCCCCTCTCAAAATATAACTGACAGATTTGAATACAAATATTTTCAGCTTTTAACAAAATCATTTTAATAAGGCAGACTGATTTCAAGAAAGTAAAGAGGAGGGGATAAAAAAGAGAGAGAGAGAGAAGGGAAGCTGTCCTGAACCGGAGGAGGGAAACACCCCACCTCCATCCCACGGTTGCCAAAATGTGGATACTGTGTGTAGGAAAGGAAGGCAGACAATTTGCTGCTCCAGAGGTTGGAAAGAGAAAGTGGGCACACACCAGATTCCGTATCAGCTTTTGAGGAGCAATTCTCCATCCCAGGGAAAGACTGGCAGGATTTCCACCACACACATCTAGTGCCTGGCTCTGCACTGTCACCTGCCTATAGTTTCCAGTAGCTCTGTCATGCTCTAAGGAGTTACTGGAGCATTCAAAGAATCTGCATTTTAATGGAAAAGCTTATATAAAAATAAGAAAATTTGCCCCAGGACCACATGGAAAGTGCAGATCCTCCTTAGTAGGAATTAACATGTCAGCTCCTACAGGATGGATACAGAATCCAGATACAAAAGAGGATTAGACCATGCTAATTTTCTTGTAGAAGATATTTGTCATCTTTACAGAAACATAACATTAAGTATTAAACTCTGTGTATCTTAACAGCATTTCAGTTCTAAATTCATAATTCAAAGCAAGCATGGCCGCATGGTATCTGTCTGTGGCAGAGCCAGTCTCTTGGTGAAAACAAGGAATTCCATGCCCATCCCACACCAGCTTATAATTTTCTGTATGCAGCACCCAAGAGACTGACTGAGAAAAGGAGGTGGCCAGGTTCTGCTGTGTGCTGATCTGAAACCCCTTGGAGTTTTTCCTTTAAATTAAATAGATTTTGTCATGCAGAGCCTGTATTTCTCATGAGTACATTGATATTCTTGTTTGTAGTTTACAGTCATACAAATAGAAATATATCCATGCATGACCAAGCCAAAACTGTTTATCATCTCGTCCCACTCTTTCTCCCAGAGCTGAGGATCCAAGCCAGCAGCAGTATGTGGATTTAGGTCAGGCAAATCAAGCGTCATGCACCAGCCAAGCACTGGCCGGCGCTCCTGCCAACTGCAAACAGAATTCTGCAGCCCCAACCCCACCAACGCTCTGCTCTCCCTCTCGTGGCTGCTGAGACATTCAGTGTTTGTAGCTGAAAGCTCATAAACCCAGAGCATTTTAATGCCACAGGTGGAAATGTAAGAGCTGCGCTTATATTTATGACTGACTGTAACAAGGGATTTTGTAAAGAGATTTTTTGGTTTTTGCATGTCATAACAGTGTTCAAGAGTTCTTTGAGCACAGCAAGTCTGAGTAGCAGCTTTCATACACTGGGCAACAGCACATTTTTCAGAGCTGCTGTCAGCTGGTGCACCCCTTTAATCCAAACACCTTCTCCTGAGGGGACCTGAGACTGCCAGGGAAAGGGGCAATGGCCAAGCAGCAATGACAGAAGTTCCAGCTGGAATCAGCAGCTCCAAATCACTCATTTCTAGAGCTCTTAAGAGAGGTTTGAACAAAGGAAATGAGGACAGGAGAGGTGTGTTTTGAGGAACATGAAGCCAACTGAAATACTTTCCACTGCAGTTTGCTAATGCAATTTTTGCTGCGCTTAATATCTTCCATGAGTCTACGGAGAACGAGGTTCACAAGCACAGGAGATTAAGGATTGCAATATTTTAATTTTTGTGCTGACAGGCTTTTTGGCATAATCTTTGGTAGGCTTGATTTGCTACTCTGACTGGCAGAGTGGCCTGACTTGGGCAAAAAACAATATAAAAACTCCATCTGACCTCTCTGAACCAGGGCAGGCATCAGTTTTGTAGCTGCTCACACCTGTGGCAGTGACTCTGCACACCTGGACTTGTTCAGGATCCAGGCAGAGGTGAACTACCCTGCTGCTGCTGGATGCTTGAAGAGGGGGAAGAATTGTTTGGGTTGGATTCCCTCCCTCCCCATCACTGCCAAAATTTTGGCTCAGCAGAGAAGTAAAAGTTCAAACAGAGGCAAACCCTATATTTATTAATTTTATAATAAAGAACACACATGATCAAGCTCAACTTCCTGAAAAATCTATTTTGCTAGAAAAATCAGTCACACAAAACAGTAAAAGCAGGTGTTTTAGTTGCCTTGATGCAGATGAAACAATACAAAGATACCAAGTGTAACCTGAAGCATTATCTTAAGTGCATTTCATCAAGGAAAGAAACAGGCACTGCTGGCCATCAATTTAAATAATGCTATTTTAGCCATAACACAGAGCTTTGATTTAATGTGATACATCTTTTATATGAGTAAGCAAATAGTCTACAAAGATTATTACATTTTGTTACACATGGATTATTTCTTATGGAAGCCTTTGACATTCCCATTAAGATATTTAATTTTTTTTGGTTCTTTTTGCAAGTCCCAGACTGAACAAATGTAACACCTACCACTGGAAAGGTCCAAACCAAAACTAAGGGGTGCACGCTCCCATTGGAAAAATGAAATGAGTGTCCATGATATTAATGAAATGATTCTGCTTCCTGCTAACCAGTACAACACCAAACTGACCCATCAGACACCAACACAGGCTTTTCACTTACTTTGCTTTTTCCAGAAGTTTTATTGCTTCTTCTCTTCTATCCTGGTCCAGATACAGTATTGCCAGCTCCAGCAAGGCATTTGGAATCAGATAATGGTCATATTTTATCTTCTTCTCACTGCATTGGAAAAGAAATAGCCTAGAGACCTTGAAATGATATATTGTTTCCCTCATTTAACAGCTCCAAACACAAATAACTAGGAGATTAGCTATGATCAGAAGGAGCAATCAATCTCTATTGCGACACTTGCCATATTCTCTATCCGAATCTCCCTTCTGGGTTATTAAATGTGTATTTTGCATAAGCATCCTCCACAATATGTATAATCTCAGGATTAGAAAATAATGTCTTTATTATCAGGGAAGTGTTAGAAAAGATGACAATATCATGAGCTCTATCCATGTGAGCTGACAAAAAGAGGTGCCATTCACCACACGATGTGCAGAAGTTCCCAGTGTAATCATGCTCCCACCTGTCTCTGCAGAGTGCATTTGGCTTTTTGGGTACAGCTTCTTCATGACTGGGAAGAGGAAGGGGGCAAAAAAAGGTAAGTGGTGTCTGAAAAATTTTGTGCACCTACAGTCCCCCAAAAAGGAGAAAATACCTCAATAAAAATTGCAGATTTGAAATTCTTCAACACATGGCTAATAACACTGGAAATTAAAATTGAAATACCTTGAAGAAAACACTAAAGATACTGCAGTCCTCTCCCTTCTATTCATATCATGGTTGCATCTCCTCTTACTTGAAACTCAAGAGCTCTCCTACATGCCAGGTATGAAAACTTACTTTAAATAGATGTAATTAAAATGGTCTTCTGCTTCTGAGATCTTGCCCAAATGCTTGAGGCACAATCCCTTTAAGAGCTTTATCACGCACCGGTCATCTGCCAGTAGTTCTGTAGCTGCAGGAGGAAGTAAATGGCACATTTTAGAAAACTCTAGAACAGAAGAGACTTTCCTTCCTGCAGGGAAACTTTTCAAAGGTAAGTGTGAGCACAGTCCATCTACTGAAACACAGAAATGAACTAGTTGGTGAATTTAATTTAATGCAGAGACAAACACACATCAAGCTTTTCATAAATTGATCAAACTTTATCCAAAAATTGGTGGGCTGTTCTTTCCCTCCCTACTCCCACTGAAAGGCTATTCCACAGTCTTACTGCTCTGATGCCTAAAAACTAATTTAAAGTGTCCATTTTGTAAATACTGAAGTCCAATTTACAATATCTCAACCCTTTGCCTTTATTGCCCTGTACTGCTCTTCTGCTTCCTGACTTGTAGTCTCATGGCCAATTCATGGGCAAGAGTTTTGTCAATTCTCTGCCTTCACTTGGCTAAACAAAAATACGTGAAACTTTGCTGCCTGTACCTCACACCTTACCATTTCTTCTTAGGAGTTTATACTTCTGAGTGCCCAGAGTCTTAGCAGCCTCACCTAGTTCAAAGCCCTTACTATCAACACTCTTTCTTCATCAGAAAAATTCTGCATAATACATTTCAAAGAAAACTTCTGGGTTTTTCATAGCCAATCCATATAGGCAGCTTACTCTTAAGAGTTTACAAGCAAAATCTTCAGCTTGATTGCTCATTTCCAATTCATTAAATATGCCTGAAAACAGCAAGTCAATATTTGGAACAGGCAACACTTTAAATTGTTGGCATGTTTAAAATACATCCCACTTTTCAATTACATGTCCTCATAGTGTTCTAGAAACGTGAATCTGCTACAAATCCCTAAAAAATGCAGCCTTATCCACAATTTGCCAACTAAGAAAAAAAGGGAACAGGGAAATACTTTGCTTATTTAAGATGATGAAACAAAATGGGTGACAAAGAAGGTGAAATGGTCAAAGGCCTTTTTCTAAGATGTCACCTTCACTGAGAATATTTTCCCATTCTCTTTTTCAATTAATTAAAAATAGATAGTTTTAGCCAGTCTTTCAGGCAACCTTTGCAAATCTTGTGTAACTCCCTGCACAGAAGTCCAAGGCCACAGAAAAGACTGCAATGCAGTGTTTTATCCTATGTTCCTTTGTCAACAGGGGCTTGATCCTTTTGCAGGAAGGTTGTATATAGAAGTAATGAGATCAAATATTGGTCAAGGAAAAACTTTGTGAGAAAAGCTGTGCAGACTGCTTGCACTCCCACAGGAACTGGGAAAGACTGACAAGAAATAAACACCAATTCAATTTTCTCATGGATAGCTAACTAAGAGACTGAGAGAAAACGTGGTAGGAGAGGCTGTTTCAGTTCAATCCTATACTGTGCTCACTGACAGGAAGGCCATCCCTGGTGTCCTGGATTTCTGCAGCACACTGGTGACACCAGAACATTCAGCCCAAAGGTCACGTCATAAACTGACAGCACTTTTAAAACAAAAAACCCAACTCCTCTCCTATTTTTCCTTCAAATTTGAAATATCTGAGGCTAACAAAGCTTCAGGATCCAAGTAATCAAGACAATGCATGTGCTGATTTTGATCTAGCAAAATAAACAGTCCTTTAACACGTCATAAACCATTCCTAACACACATCTGTGGATGGAAAATCACTTGCTATTATTGTAAGTTATTGCTATATTAAAAATAAAAAATATTCCTATCTGCATTAACCATTTATGGTTTCCTTATCTATGTTCCTCCTGTGATCCAATTAACTTTACTAATGATTGTCTCTCTATTCACAGATACTATCTTTAGCTATTGCACTGTAAAATAACTGCTTAAACCCTACCACTGGTTACCTGAACTTCTTGCCAATGCTTCTTCTGCTTCATTTAAAGTCTCTAACATGCCTTCTGTTAAGTTTGGACATTTTCCAATTACAGCGTAGCCATTCCAGATATACATCATTTCCTGGGGTCAGGGAGAAATGACAGCATCATTAATTACAGCTCTGGATAAATGTAGTTGTCAAATACTTCAGTTTATCTCTGCATGATGAAAAAGCTACAGGTTCCTTAAATAAAGTCAGTTTGTCAAAGGGTATTTTCATTGCAACTGAAAACTTGTTACAGTGGTTTTCAGCAAAAATTAGCCCTGGAAGACACCTCAAGAGCCACTTACTGTACACAATGCAAAGGAGATAGCTTGAACAGAATGCAAACACAATCTTACCTATAGAAGAAGGCAAGCACCAACAAAACAGACTTAAAACATTGATGGCACATGTCTAATTGTCCCTTCATTAAAGTCTCCTCTTGTTTTTCAGCTCTATCCTAGCCAAGTCAGTAATACTCGTAAATAACTGTAATGTACTGCTTCCACAGAAAAAGTATGAAATCTCAGGACAGCAAGACAAACCAAAAAGAAAACCAAACCCTCTAACCTTTAAGCCAAATTTCAAACAAGCCGACAGAATTTTAAATCTGAACTGTAAACCTCTTACATTCCTCAGGTTTGTTTGATGTTCCCAAAGAAAGTAACTTTTTTATTATTCAACTGTCCTTAGAGTAAATTTTATTAAAACTATTGGCTGAATTCCTATTTGCTATTGGAGTTCTTAGAGTATGGATGTGCCCATTGCTACTGCCAGTCACAAAGTGAAAGGTGAAAATATTATATAGACTTACAATTGGCCTTCATGACATGTTATTTAATCATAAAATCACAGAATATCCTGAGCTGGAAGGGACCCACTAGGATCATTGAGTCCAGCTCCTGGGCCTGCCCAAGAGCACCCCAAGAATCCCTGAGATGTGCCTGAGAGTGTTGTCTAAGCACTGCTTGAGCTCTGTCAGGCTGGCGCTGTGACCGTTCCCTGGGGAGCCTTCTCAGCACCCAACCACCCTCTGGGTGAAGAACCTTTACCTAATACCCAACCTAAACCTTCCCTGACACAGCTTCATGTCATTCCCTCAGGTCCTGTCACTGGTCACCAGAGAGAGGAGATCAGTGTCTGCTGTATTTATTCTATTTATTTACGTGACCTTGTCTGCATGTGATAATTCAAAGCAGTTGGATAAAATTTTTATATAGAATAACTGAATTGTGAAACTAGGGCACAAAAAGCTGTCAGGCTAGAATAGCTGAAACAGCATGTTAACCCCAGTCACTGTTGCTTTCACCATCTGGTCTCTGTTGATTGGAAAACCTGTGCTGAGCTTACTGTACCTAGTGCAGACTCATTAACATGGTTTTCGAATACAAGTATTCAAACCACATTTATTCAAGGCTAAATCTCTTAGCTAAGGCTTGCTTGAAGACTCACTCTTTCCAGCAAGTCTCCCGATAATGAAAAGAAAAATCCTGGAGATGAGATTCTGTCCCCAGTTCCACATCCATAAAGTGCTTTTATCTGTTCCGCTGCGGCACCTGCTGCCTTGGAAACGCAACTGCACAGCAGCCAAGGACGCGGTGCCCAGCTGCAGTGGTCCTGGTACAGAAACCTGCTCTGTCAAAATCCCATTAGGATAGCCCAGCCAAACCCCAGGTGTGTACACTCCTTCCTCTCTGAAACCTGAAAGGCACATCAAAGTAACCTAATTATTTTTCTCACTTCAGTCTTATTAGTGAAACGTGGCTGCTGCTGAATACCCACACCCTGCTGTAACAACTATTTCTTCAAGAGGCACGGTGTCACATACCCCTGGTGGGCTGGGTAGTGGTCTCCAAGGGGATCTCCTTGTTCTGGCTTTTTCTTACAGACTATTTACTAATTATCCATCTCTTTCTTAAAACACACAGCTGAAAGGGCTGCAAGTGTTAACACCACTGCACTTGGCAAACCCCTGGACTCAAACCCCTTTTATGTTCTTTTTTACATGTTCTTTGTAGACAGATTTAAGTGCACCATGAATGGGTGCCTCATGCAGCTGGCCACAGGGAACAGGCCAGCATTACAGGGGGAAAAAAATTAAACAAAAACCCCAACAGTCACAATGGTTTTCTGGAGTGGCCAAAGGACTTGGTTGTTTCATCCCAGCACCAATGAGCTACTCTGGAGAGCACCAAACTGCAAACATTCAGGGGCACATTAAACAGCTCCTTACATGCAGTCCCCAATCCTTCCATTGTTTCCTTGACACCGCCCCTCCTTGTACCTTAAAGTCCTCTGTTAGCAAGTGACACGACAGAAGAGACCCAGGGCAAAGTTCCTCCAAAGGGAACCAAAAGAAAGCTGTTGGGAGCACGCTGCTCTATAGCTGGAATAATGAGCTACACATGCAACACATTTACGTGTCACAAACAACTGGCTGAGTTCCCTGTGGCTGGTGCATGCCCCAGTTTTACAGCATTCCTCGCATTCATTTGGCTTTGCTTTGGGAACATTCCAGTCTCCTGCAGAGGTTTTACCTTAGAAACATGGAAAGATGTTTTATTCCATTTATCTCAGGTTTATTTCTCTAAATTACAAAAATGTTGAAAAGAAGGTGCGTTTGGATATTTCTAACTTACCAGAGGTGGGACAGGCAAAGGAATGGGGTTTGAAGAAAGATACCGTCGTGCTTTCCGAATTGCAAACTTTTCTGTGGGCAGAGATTTCCCTGCAATTTTCAGTTTCAGACTGGGAACAATCCTGAAAGTTTAAAGGAAAATGTAAGAAATTTTACCCCTGTGAACCTCTGGGATGAAGACATTCAAACTTTAAAAAAAAAAAAAAATCAAAACAAAGAGAACTAAAAAAGCTGTTACACACTGGGCTATTGCTACCTCGGGGCTGAGCCATACATACTCACAAAAGCTGTCTTTATGCAGGGCACGTTTATCTCTAGGCTTCCTCTTTAATCAAGCAGGAGGAGAGGGACTCTTCCCCACTGAAAGATTAAATTAGATGATGCACCTGACTTATAAAGGGCTCATCTCTCTTCACAGACTAAGAAAGAGGCAAACTAGCTTTTGCCTTCCTGTTCTCCCAAAGACTAAAACTATTCACTTCATAATGGATTCCAAATTCAGTGAAATCTGTTTATGATTACAAAAGACAGAGAAAACTTGAAAAGTACAATGTAATCACATTAAAAAAATTTAGATTTCATACAAAAATTGTAAACCCTAAAGTAACCAAATTTTCTTTGCCCCAGCAAGCTTAAACATTGCATTAACACAGTGCAGTTATCTGACTTTTTTAGTAATTTATAATTATAAATTATAATGCATAGATTCACTTGCACATTCAATTATTTCTTACTTCTCTGAGACTCAGAACCCAAGAATCAACTTGTGCTGATGTTCCCACTAAGGAAGAACATATCCTGCAGCACAATCCATTGAAGGTTTTCACATCTTACATTCCATTTTGATTAAAGGACGCAACTGAAAAAGAATGTATTACATGGAACAGCGGCAGCCACTGTACGGTCAGGAGAAATCTATTGTCTGAACTCAGGGTCCACTTTAGCCTAAAGGATGTTTAACTCTGCAATTTCTTATCAATCAAACCCTATTTGCACTGATCTTCAAATCTGCATGATGAATAAGTTTGCCTCTCTTCCCCCAACACTGTGACATGAAAAGACAGTAAACTGTTGTAACTGAGTTTGAAAATTTTACCTAAATAATTCAGCTTCACTGTCTCCAAAAGGACTGCAGTCATCTGGTCCAAACATACTGAGATAAGCAGCTTTCATGTAAATGTAAGTAGCCTGCAAATGCAATGAAGAATATCTATACAGAAAAATGAATTTACAGCATCACCTTTATTCATATGAAGCACAAAACAGCAACATAAAGGGAAGAAGTTTCTGCTTTTGCTCACAGTCTTACAAAAATTTAAGTAAGAGAGAAGTATTTTAGAAAGTGAGTATATTGTTTTTAAATCATGTATGTCTTTGTTCAGTATGTATCAGCTTATAGTTTGTGTCCAAATTCCAAGAACAAATTCATGCTTGCATAAAGTAAGTTTTTAATACTCTTAGGAACACATGTGAGAAAACCTAAGATAAGGTCCTGCTCAGAGAAAAAAGCTAATATTATACAGTCTCTGTGTCCCATCACGACTTGGTAACATATCCCAAATAGTAGGTTCTAGAAAACAGTCACTCCCTGGAGTTCAGGGGAGCAGACTTTGGCCTCCTCAGGGATCTGTGTGATAGAGCACCATGAGATAAAGCCCTGGAGGGAAGAGGGGCCCATGAAATCTGGTTAATATTCAAGGATCATCTCCTCTAAGCCCAGGAGCAATGCATCCCAAAAAAAGAGGAAGTCAGGCAAAAACTCCTGGAGTGTGAAAAAGGAGCTCCTGGACAAACTGAAGACACAAAAAGGAAACCTACAGAGGGTGAAGGGAAGGACAGGTAACCTAAAAGGAATATGGAGAAATTGTCTGAGCCACCGGGGATGAGGTCAGGAAAGCTAAAGCCCTGATGTCTGGCCAGGGATGGCAAGAGCAATAAGGAAACACTCTATAGGTATGTTGGAGATGAAAGGAAGACGAGAGAAAATGTGGGCCCTTTTTGGAAGAAAACAGGAGACTGGGTTACCCAGGATGTGGAGAAGGCCGAGGCACTCAGACTTTTTTCCTCAGTCTTCACCATCAGGTGCCCCAGCCTCCCTGCCCAAGTCAAAGGAGCCAAAGGCAGAGAATGTGGGATGAACTGCCCGGTGCAGGAGACGTTTGGGTTCAAGACCATCTAACGAACCTGAAGGTGCACAAGTTCATGGACCCTGAGGGAAATGGTGAATGAAGTTGCTAAGCCACTGCCCATCACATCTGAGAAGTCAAGTCAGACCAGGGAAATCCCACTAACTGGAATAGAGGAAACATAACCCCCATTTTTTAAAAGGCAAAAAGGGAAGACAAAGGGAGGAAAGCTACCAGGGTTCTGGATTGAAGAGCTTCTCCCTTCCAGGTGTACCACTTCTGACTGTATTTATTACCCTGGAGGCACCACCGTGGCTAACCTCACTCATCGCCAGAAGAGCTTTTACCCATAGCATAATGAAAGAAATGGCAACTTGCACCATTAATTGCAACATTTGGTAACACAACCAGTCAATATACAGCACCTTTAACAAGCTGCTCTTCATCTGCCAGTTGGGCCTGAAAGATTTCTGCTTGTCCACCAAGATTCCAATTTGAATGCTTGTAATTCACATTGTTCTGTAGCAGCCACAGCAGGCCAGGTTTATACTACTTTATAGGCTGTACCTTCGAAGCTACAAAAGTCAACTCAATTTGATTGAAAGTTAATAGATACTACAGGGCCTCCTGCTCTCCTGTTCTGCTGAACTTACCTTTGACCAAGTGTTTTCTTTGCTCAGCAGGTCTGCATAGAAAAAAGCCATCTTCCACTGGCGCTTGTAGGTGAAGCACCACATCAGCTCCCAGTAGCACATGTGATGGAACTGCTTCCAGTACTGCTGAGCTTCGCAGCATTCCTCGTACCTACTGACTGCCTGCACACAGAGATTTCCAAACACTGCCTTAGTCGTGTGTAAACGCACAGACAGCGGTGCTGTGACACGCACCGGGGCTCCAGGGTGTGCCTGCATGGCCCCTGCAACTTCTAAATTACTGACAGCCCAGCGTTTCCCAAAATCACATCTGTTGCCTTCGCACAGGAGGTTCTTGGCTACACAGTCATCCTGGTGTTAGCAAGTTTACCCCGCCACAGAGCTCCCCATTCCTGAAAGTTATGTTCTAAGCATAATCAAAATGAATGTTTGTGTCTAGGGAAATTAGGAAACTGAAGGCAGAGGACAGATGCTCAGCTGACATTTATTGCTGCACTTCCACAGATTTCAAGGGAGATACTGCCCCACACAGCAGCCGATACTCTGTCTCAGAGTATTTTGGACATGCATTCTTAATAATTTTTCAAGTCTTTTGTGACTCTCTACTCACACTGAAGGCAAACGATTATCACTGGGTCTCATTAAAGACACAACTTGCTTCAGGATAGGAAAAACAATGAGAAAATTGTGTCATTAATACTGGTGGACTGGATTATCACCAGAAACTGAGAGGGGTAGCAAAATGAGCTGGAGAAACAAGTTAGTCAAAATAGTTTACAAAATACCTATTTGTAATTCAATAAACTATAAATTACATATAGGCCAAATCCAGAGCAAGCATTAGCCAAAAAGGAAATACCATTTCTGGAGGAATTTTTCCAAAGCTTTTGAAATTTACTTTCTCAAGAGCAAAATGCTTACTTACCGCATCAATGTTACCCTTTAGCGTTTCTATCCTGCCTGCAAAAAACAGGAATATGGCTCCCTGTAATAAATAATAATAAAAATACAAGTATTCTATAACAGTTTTCAATTTGACCATACAGTCTAGAGCTTTGTTTTTTGGCAAGAAAACATGACGTGATCACACCAAATAAGTTATGATTCATTTTACCTTTGGATAGCGCGCCAAGTAAGGCTTAAGTAGTCTTTCTGCCTCCTCAACATTTCCTTTTCCTGTCCCTAGAATGTGTAAAAATGCAAGTGATAAAAATAGTTAGAAAACAAAGGGAAAAAAACCCAAACAACAGGAATGCAAGGTACTAATTATCCATCCTCAGCTGGCCAGTATGTTGGCTCCTCTCTCCACTAAGTAAGGCATAAATACAGGTTGGTGCTGCACTAAGGCAGCAGCAGGAAGCCCTGACAACATTGTGCTTCCTGACTTGAAAACACAGGCACAAACACATTTTGTAGAATGATTTAGAAGGAGATAACACAGAAATGAATGTTAGCGGGAAGCTGTCACCTCCCCAAAAAAGTCCAACGTCAACATAGCATTTATCGCTATTAAAATAATAGCCATTATTTTAACCTCCCCAATAATGCACCTGGCTAAAACAGATTTAGCTCTCACAGCTTTCTTGGCCATCCCCATTATCTTCCTTCTTATGTGTTAAACAAACCTCCACCTTGAATATTAAAACACACTCTTCCATTACGATCACTACCCACAAACAAGTTACATTTAATCTGGTTACAAACAAACAATTCACCAACAAATAGGTGATGGAATCAACTTTTCCCCCTTTGTGTCCCACAAGAGCTAACCAAATCCAAGAGTTATTATAAACAATCTTACCTAACACAAAGGTCATGAAAGTATGATAGCAAAGCAACAGCATGGTACACAGCACCGACCTAAAGCTGTATGATGATGCTCCTTCTTGAAGCTGCAGCAGACCATGTTCCTGTGCAAACAGAGGGAGGGGTCCAAGGTGTTGGAAAAGAACCAGGGCTGTGTTTTGCTGGCTGAACTTCCGCAGTGTCAGCTACAGATTGCTCACTCAAATTCCCCACAAGGCACTGATTGCTTACACAGCAATCAAAGATAAAAATACATATAATAATTTATCTAATAGTTTTTCACGGAGTTACTGCTTAGCTGGAAAACACCTGGTGACAGAGCAGCAAATTGGGACGTATTACATGGTTAACATAAGAAAATGAGAGACAACTTATCACCATGATCCAAGTGCTGCGAAACAGCGTTCCAGAAACAAAACACAGGGTTTTGAAAAGCAGGACAAAACCCACACATCACCATTGTACAGTGTATTCTTGTTTGCTGTGGCTCACTGCACAGAAGAGTTAAAGGTATCAAGAAAATAAAATCTGCAACGAGCAGAGCAAAAGATGTCAGGGCAAAAAGACATTTTAAAGCATGCCAAGAGCAAAACGAGCTTTGCAATGATGTTGGCCCACTATCACCAGTGGAAAAACATGATGAAAAGAAGAGTATTTCTGTTCCCTTTGGGAAGAACTAAAGCAATCAAGTATAACATTGTGTTCATATTCAATGACAGCCTGATGGATAACCAACTTTAAGGATTCAAGTTCCTGAGGCAAGAGCATTTATCAGCCCATTCTAGGACTAGTTCCATGATATCAACAGAAAGAATATAAACATGCAAATGTATCAAACAAGAGATCTGCCTACTTGTAAATATGCACAGAAAGACATCCACTATGTGCTGGGGCAAAATCTGTTTAAGAGTGACTCCACCACTGAACTGGAAAGTCACTGGAACACGATGTATGTGACTACAATTCACTCTTTCAAACCAGCTACACTATAAATAGGAACTCTGAGGGATGTCTATCAGAGGCACCAGGAAAGGTGTCAAGGAGAGCCTTCAGAGTGTGATCCCAACAGAGATTTACATATTTTGTGTGTCCTTGTTGACCAAGGGGTGTTACAGCACCACACCTTATTGCTTACTGTGTAAACACTGAAGCCTGTAATCATATTCTCATTTTCCTCAGATGCCTATTTTTCACTTAACTAGTGCAGTTAGTTGTTTTCGCATAAATACAGGGGAGGTTCGTGATTTTGCTTCTCTTTGTTTTTATTTTTAAAACTCAATGTATTACATTAATTACTGCTACAAGGAAAAATATTACTCATATTTGCAGACCAATTATTATAACATCTATTTGGGATAATATAATGAAAATACTGACTTGCATGTCACTACAGAGAAATTAAAAGACAGTAAAATCATTACTGAAAATCAGTGACTTAATGGAAATCAAGGACTTGGCAAAATAAAACCAGCTTCATTTTCTGCTGAGAGCAAAAGTTTGATTGATACAAATAAGTAACAAAATATGATACATTCAGCTTCTTCAAACAGTCCAGATGAAACCCACAAATACTTGGACTTTTTTAAAAAGTAGCAGTTCAAGGTAGAAACAAGATAAAACATCCTGTGGAATGAATTTTGGTCAAAAAAATTTCCAAAGTGTATTTCCAAAGTACATTTTTTGAAGTGAAAAATCTTCAGGCTTGATATTTCACTGAGCCCTTACTGACACTAGGCCTTACAGCATTTGGTATCTTCATACAATATAAAAATATATATAAAATGAATGTGAATAGCACTAAGAATGACTCAAACAGACTTTGTCATATAAAATAATGTAACTCTGTCAAGTTGATCTTAATTATGTTTTAGTCTCAAAAGTATATTTTATATACTGTATATACTGTATATTTTATACAGCCAAACACAAAGTTATAATCTGTATGGACAAAGAATGAACCCACACCCACCTTACACGGGACTGCATCCTGGATAGCAGCAACTGGATTAAGAATACAGCCCATTCATCAGAAGAGGGCTGCAAATCTGACACCCTTAATTCTAAATTCTTGAACTGAGTAGTTACACAGGCATGAGAAGCTCACTGAGCAAGTTAGTTCACTCTGTGGTATGTCCATTAACCTATCTAGTCCAGCAGAGGTATTAAAGAGTGTTTACTTCTCACTCTGCCGCCTGAATATCCCAAACTTTCTATATGCAAGTAACAACAATCAGTAGACACAGTTTAAATTAAAGAAATCTAGCGGTAGTTGTTATTAGTATTACAACACTTGCTTGTAGAAAACACTGCAGCGAAGCTGCTTCTCCTCAAAAAAACCTCTTGCAAACTGCTTCTCTTACAATGGGATACCCAGAAAATAGGAATATGAAGGGTGTCACTGGGAATCATGTTTTACATCTCACACTCCCTAGTTGGCCTGTCGAGGCTCCCTCTGTGCCTGGCGAGGCAGAGGTGCTCCTCCAAGGAACAATTTGGCACCGCAGCCTGGGTCAGGCACATGAATCACCTTTTCAAGCACCACTCTTTCTCCACAGGGAGTCTACAGGGATTAGCCAACAAAACCCATCAACCAAGGGAGTGCCAGGAGCTGGGCAGTGTAATGCTCACTGGGATCAGACTGATGATCTGGGAACCAAATCACAAGCAGCTACTTGACCCTAAGGAGTAACTCTGCAAACAAACTGCACTCACTTAGGTACTGGCACCAGTGAGTACATTGTATTTAATTGTCATGACACACCTTCTAACCATAAATAACCCATAACTATCTCCCACACCTATGCCACAACTGATATAAGCAATCCCAGAACACCAGGAATGAGCTTCCAAACAAAGTCCATTGCAGGGCATATTGCGACAATATTAAACAGATGTCAAGGCAGTAAGCGTTTGTAATTTTTCCAGAATGACACTTTTGTAATTTCCCTAAATTGACACTAACACACTTCAGTTTTATTTTCACACAAAACATAAACTACTCTGAAGGACATAAAGTAGAACACAGAGTAGGGAGCAATGACACTTCCTAGAAACAGATGCGATCCAGTGTGGTAACTCTCAGCATTCTGTGCAAGTTCCTCATGACATCCCACAATCTAATTCCCAAGACTGTCACTACATTATATTATATCAGTATCTCATTGATTCAATTCTTGTCACAAGAGATCCAATGCTCTGTCATTCAGGACTCCCCACGTGAGCAGTGGGGGTTCCCACAACAGTTGCAGGATGAACAAGGACAATGCTCAAAATCATTATCAGACAACACTGAGACTGGTTCATATTTATTTTAGCTGTTATTGACTAAAATCCATCAACTTTCCTGAAGAAAAAGCTCTTGGATGTTATTTTTAAACCATTCTTTTGATTAGGTATCTTGACAATGAAAGCAAAGCAAGGTCACTTTTCATGTCCCATGGCCTGATCGCATTGCTGCAGGTTTAGCAAGGAGGATGGATGCTTCTAACAGTTTTACAAAGAACTGGCTCATTAAGCTGATAGACAGGGCACTTGAATGTATCCCAGGAAATAGTATTACATTTAAACTTCATTTAAAATTTGAAGAGACTAAAATGCAATTCAGAAGAGATACTTAGTGAGAAACTGGAATTCAATTTATTAGAAATTGACACATCAAGAATATTCTCCAGCTCAGCTGCTTTGGGAAAAATGTCCTCCCTCATAAAAAAATATAATTTGAAAGAAATTAGTTCTATCCGGCAGTTTTCCTGCCTTCTCTTGAAATCATGCTGTCATCTGACCCCCTGACAAATTGCACTTAACATATGGTAGGCTCATGTCAAACTGTTCCACAGTTTAGTAGCACGGCATTTGTAATCATCTATAAAATAAGCACAAGAGTAAATATTAGCCTGAGACCTGGCAGAGGAGCCAGGGAGGAGGGTTCAGGCTTCCAGGGAGACAGTGCAAGGAGTCTCTTGCTCTCATGTCACAGGTTAGTCACAGTTAAATACCCGAGTGCAGATGGCACACACACTCCACCTACTGCCCAGCGAGGCTGCTGTGCTCCCCAGCACAGAGTGCCTGACACACCTCTGCCCACAAGGCACTTCTCACAAAACTGGGCAAAACTGCACTGAGCTTCACTGCCCAAATGCGGGGCCTGTGCTACTGAACACAAATAAGCCCATGTTTTGACTAATAATGCAAGGGAAAGGAGTTTACACAGAGCAAAGGGCACAGCTGGCACATCTTCGACTGGAAGGGAACAAACATGGCCTCAGGCTACTTTTTATATTTTCTTGATCTTATCCCACCTACTATTTCGAGACTCCAGACTGCTATTAAGTTGATCATGATGTCCACAGTGCCCGCAAATGGCTTAGGAAGTAATGGAGCTTTGGGCATGTCCTCATTTGCTGTTCCACATGACATGACTCTGAGACAGGGAGAGTCCCCAGGGACAAACCTGCTGACTTTGAGGCAGGTTGGTATCGTGGAAGATCACACAATGCAATTTTACATCCACTTTTAATAAACACATGACCCACACCAAAATCAAGCTGTCCTGCAGTGCACGGTAGCTCTCCCAGGTAATCTGCAAACAGCTCAAGGCACTAACCATGACTCTGCTGCACATTCTGATGCTCAGAGTGAGCATTTAAAGGAAAAGACTGCAGCATCAAACACAGGTGTATGAAAAACTCCTTCTGGATAAGTGCAGCACATGACACCCAAACTTTCCTCTCCTCCTCTGTCACTATTCCTTTCACCTTCTAGACTCTTGTCTACTGTCATGTTGCAAACTTTGGAAAATCACCACTGGAAAGGATGGCACATGAAATTGCAATTTTGCTTTTGGCTTCAGGCACCTGACTCACAAATGTTAAATGCAGAAAGACTCTTTTAGGATGTTAAAATAAATGGCCATCAATGCACTTTGATCAGCATGTTTAAAATACTCCTTTGTATGGTGTGCAAACAACAGGGTCTTGCTCAAATTGATGGTAATCTAGGTCATGTTTCAGTGAGTTATTAAGGAACTGTAATGGGAGCTGACTCATCAACATAAATATCAGCCCACTCACAGCCATGCAAGAAATCAGGGCCAAAAGAAACTCAATTAGAAGGACAAGTTCCATCTGCAGTAGTAAAATGAGTGTTAACCAAAGTATTCTCAGAACTCTGCTGGTATGTGAAATGGCTTTACATTTCTAAGAGAATATTCTCTTTAGATGCTCTGCTGCTGAAATTGACAGGTAGAACTATTTGATTTTTGACTTTACTGCTTGTGAAATAGCTCCTGGTCAGCTCCTGGAAATTTCCAAATCGTAATCCACACACTGCTCCTTGCTTTTAAATAAGACATTTCATTTTCAGATATAAGATTCATCCTGTAAACCAAGGAAATGGTGATGACAGTAATTTACATGCCATGTAAGGCTTCAACTATGATAAAAGGCGCTTTTCTCCTTAAAACTTGTTTTGTAAATAGAAAGACTTATAAAAGAGTTAAAACTTAACTTGTTTACATGACTTTTGTTGTGCTTGCATCAGATCTTTACCTTACTCAGCATTTATGAAAAATGTGACTGGTGCTTTAGGTTAAAGGGATCACGTTCTGCATCGTGTTCTCGTAACCCAGGAGCCCTGCTTTGAGGGAATCCCATGTTCTGCTACAGACAAGGGCTACTACAAGGTATCAAGGCCAAGATAGTCCCATCAATTTAGTATTCTTTTGAAACAAGGAATCCACAAAGCAGTAGCACAGTTCATTCTCATCATCATGTAACTTTTCTGGTGCTCCACTACTAAACTTCTTTTCTTAAATATCTTGCTCAAACAACACAGGTCAGACTGGTTACTCTACAGGCAAAAAAAGCACTTACTCCTTTAGATAAGTGAATTCAGGTGCCACACTCAAATTTCCAGTTGCTATTAAAGCAGAAATGAAATAGATTTTTTTTCCCTGTCAGGAACATTCAGACCCCATCATGACAGGAACTACCAAGTAAGCTATATAATATACTAAAGGCTGGGAATACATGTTTGGCTACAGATTTCTGATCACGAACCTATGTCAAAAGACCAGTAACTAAAAACCTAAATAAGCTGACATGCCTGTATTAGCCATTGCCTTTGCCATGTTTCACAACTGTTTCATCACTGAATGACAGTATGTCAACGTGTGAATTGCAATAGTTCAGACAAAAATATAAAGCAAAACTGAGCTGCAGGAAAGCATCAGTGCCACAGTGCTCATGTGTGATACCAGAAGGTTACAGCTAATGCAAGGAAGAAGAGAGAAACTCTTGTCTTCATTTTTTAATTTAAGGGTGAGGGGAATGTACCAATAATATTTAGTTCCCATTTACCTTATTCCCAGAAAATCCAACAAACTCCAGTAATCTCAGAATCCGTGCAGGAAACATGGACAATGTCTACAGAGAAAAATGCAAGATTTATGCAGTAGCAGACTTTCTGCCTTTCAGCTACCCACTGCCTCCTGCAATTTTTCCAAACACAAGAAATATTTAATAAAATTACTAAAAACATCTCTATATGACAATTTTCAGGGTAAATGTATACACCTGCTATGTTTTACATACAATTTAAACAGAAATATCTGTTTGATATAGGCACCCTGTGTCTCCAGGATGCCCTACACAGAAATATATTTACACAGCACCTGCCTACTAACTCCAGTATTTCTTGGACATTTCAGAAATGCTGGGTTCATACCACACAGTCCATATTTGTCCTTTGTGCAGTAAATCTAATATTTGGGCATGTGCCAGACTCATGCAAAGCAATGCAAGCAAGAGGAAGCTCCGGGCACTTTCCGCAGCCCATCCCCTGAACAAACACATCACCCCTCGCCGTGTCTGGGTCAGTGCCTCACCAGGAACCATCCTGCACCATTTGTTCATCTGCTTTTTGGCCAGAACACAAGCAACAACAGCCAACAGTGGCTGGAGCAGCACCCCAAGCTTCATTTGTGTACCTCACCCCTCCAAGTGCCCTGCTAACAGCCCACATCCTGGTAGCTCTCCAAGTCTCAGGTAAACAGTAAGTGGAATTTGGCAGGCACAGGCAACTGGTGCTCCTGTGCAAGGCTCCTTCTGGCCTTTACCCCACATTGCGGGCAGCAATCTCTGTATTTCTAAAGTGTGTTCTTATCTGATGTCCTCAGGGCAGACAATGGGATCCTGCACTGTCAGAGCACACACCTAATTTTAATCACATGATCAGTATGATGCCAGTGGAACTTCTCAGGAATTCAAGTTAGGGTCATTTCCAGGAGGTAGCAGGACTTCAGCTCAGGATAAGAACTGCTGGTACATACCAGGTTAAATGCTCCAACTCCAAGTTTTACACCTCCCTCAAAATGAAGATGGTTCTCTCCTTTGACATAATGTGGGGACTGTATCAGACTGTCCAACTCCCTGGAAATGCACAAAATTCTATTACAGGGTCAATAAATAACATGATTAATTACACCTCAGTAAGAAAGTAACCCAATTAGCTTGAACTATGGAGTAGTTCATGAAAAGGTCAGTTTGTCTTCTCACCCAAGTGAATAACATCTAAAACATTTTCTTGGATTTATCAACAAATCATTTCTGTCACATTACTTTCAATTACAAAGCATGGAATCCTGGAGAGGAAATCCTGTCAAGCAGATATAGTCAATATTCCACCAAATTTTGGCCTGAAAATGTTTCAAGGATGGCTGTTGGGAGCATCGCCAAACTGGTATTACAATAAGAGAAGATGGGGCAGTGCATGAGACAAGTCAAACCTGCTAATTTAAATTTAAATTTCATTAATCCATGGATTAACTGCATGTTCGAAAGAATATTTTGTTTTATACAGGAAAAGACAATTTTAATACATATTTTAAAATAGGCAGATGTATCAGAAATTACTTTCACTCATTTTTCTAACTTTTATAGTTCTCGGCTTTGTAGTGTCCCTTTATTTCCCATGTAATCCAGCTCAGTTTGAAATCAATTTGCCTCCAAGCTTTCTACAGCTATGTGGTTTTTACACTAGTGTTTTAGTTTATTTTGTTAATTATGAGAGAGGAAAAACAGTGTTTTAATGGAAGCATGTATCTGTGTTCAGGCTGTCATATTTTCATTGATGGCCGTTGCCAACCAGCTCAGCACTATGCCCTGTAAGGGCAGCCTTTACAATGGACCTGCATTTAGAGGGTCACCTTCAACACACACAAACATGGACACTGTCATCTCTCTCCCTCCCAGGGGACTCCTGGAGAACCTGGACTTGACGCTGTTGCGTCTGCTGGACACAAGACATTTTGTGCCCACTCTGAATCAAAATTTAAAATTCTGAAATAAATAAAACATGATTGATACATGTTTAGCCTTCACTTTTTACTGTGCTTCAGCTACTGGTTTTAAATGCTCCGAAAAGCTGCAGCTGGAACTTCAAAGAAATGTCATGCCATTATGCCTAATGCCTACAAGACCTGCAAATTGTGCTATGCAGACACAATGAACAGTACATCATTTAGAACAGTTATTTTTTGACATAATTTCAAGGATACAGTACTCAAAGTAGGCAAACCTTGGGAGTTAACATAGTCAGGGTCCACTAACTCCACAATCCAAATCAACCATAATGTTAATGTCCTTTGTTATGCAAAGGAAGAATCTGTGTGGGCTGAGAAAATCTATAGACAAGAGGCCCATAATAAAGACTCAATAAATACAACAGTAATGAATTTGTGAATTGGATAATTTCACCAGCAGCACTTTTTACTGAGAGAGTGCACTTAATCACATCATCATTCTCACTCACCTGTAGGTTTGGTAACTGTTTCGGACTTTGATGCCTCCTTTTATGAAGCTGACCATATTCTCATCCTGTTAGAATGGAAACACATTAGCAGTATGAACTTGTAAGCATTATAAAGGGCTTTTGTCTTCTTAAGATGAACACACACCTGGAACATAACCAGCCTGACATAGACAATATAAGCCTCTAAGACACAATACATGGATTTAGGATTTTCTTTCGATATTAAAATATTTTTTACTCTGTTCAGACACAGGTACTTGACTTTAATGCTTTCTTTGATCAGTTTAGCCCTTGCCACCTTTGGACCACCCGAGTTTGCATTAATGAACACAGGGACTAAGCTAATAGATGTCACCTAAGTTATGGCTCTTTCAAAAAACAGCTTTCTCTCATTTGTCCTTGAGTGTAGTTAAGATGTATCTGGTGCTGAGCCAGAAAATGTTCACAAGTAACTCCTGTCCTCGGGAGCCTACAGGACACAGTCTCATCCTAAGAGCGAAGCATGGTGAGTAAAATTATGCAGGATATGCTCTTTCTGCTTTGAATATTCATGTATATATGAGCTCCATACTAGTAGGATAACATGTTACATTATAAGCTATAATAAACTGAGAAATTACAGCAAAGGATCTGGAGGACCATTAGTTAGAGGCTCTTTAGTTTCATACCTTTTTGGTGGCAGTTTCTTGCCTCACTTATCATATGTAATCTGTCATTCTGGTTTGTTTTGATATCTGCTGTTACTTTAAAACAATCTACATGTGTTTTAACAGAAGATACCATCACAGAAAAATCATAAAAGGGCATTGTGGAGAAAATAGCATGCATTGGATGAATTAATTAGATGTATTAAGTACAGCATATTGGGGGGTGCAGCACACCCAGCCATGTGTAAACGTGCAATTATATTTTCCTTTGAATGGAAAGTGGAACAAGGAAGGAAGATTATTTGAAAATGTTTGCACTCAGAATGATACCAACAACAGGGATAGCCAATGTGAGAATTTTTCAGCCCTTGAAAAATGCTGAGAATACGTTCTATGTGTTTTCAACTGGATTTGGTCATTTTTACTAAGCATCAAAACTAACTCACTTCAGTAGCTGTTGGAACCAAGTGCCTGTTTAATTTTCAAAACTAGTTCATGTGTTCATGAAAAATTAAATGCAGAACAGAAGAGGAAGAAAACAGACCTTTGCAGAAGAGGACAAGAAATTGTTTTCTTACTTTTAAATCTCTCATGTGTCTATAAACAGATATCTGTGAAAATAGTGCTTAAAACCAAGAGACACTGCTTTAAAATGCTCCTTTCCTATAGCTGTAACAGAGAAGCTCTCAAAAGTCTGCCTTCCATAGCTTCAGATCTCACCCAAACTGCCCCCAATGCTACAGGCTACTCATCCCAAAGGAAGATGGAAACAGGCATCTACACCTTGGCCATTTCAAAGTCCATCATCAGCACTCTAGAAACTACTAGAAGCTCCTCTGATTATGGGTGTTGCTATGAAGCAGTAGTTTCTAGCAAAGGGACTTAGCAGATGGCTGAAAAAAGTTACACGGTTCGTAAACTGTCGTAAGCAACATAAATCAGAGCCCACCTGGCAACTCCCAAACACTATAAAATCACCACCTGCATTCCATTTCCTATCAGCACCCTTGAGCCAAGAAGCAACAGCCTTTTTCTGACTGTGGCTTTTATTATCCCCTTGATAGATGAAGAGGCCCAGTTTCATACAGCAAGTACAGCCAAACCAAGAAGAAAGATCAGTTATTTCAACTGTGACTAACAATTTAAATTGCATGCTGAAGCCCAAGTAAGTACTGCTGATGTTGCTCTATCAAACAAATCAAGCTTCATTAGTACAGACAGATAAAATCCAAAGAGGGAGAGCTCCCCTTTCTTAGACAGCCAGCACTGTTAAGGAGAAAGCATGCGTGGAGCCTCACAGCTATGCAGGCCATAATAGCTGTTCAAGGACAAAGCAGTGAGAAAGCAGCCTTGGGGAAGCAAACACCAGCCAGACTCAAACAAAAGTCTTGCTTGTATTCCAGCACAGCTTCAATGACTATCTCATCTTCTTTTATTTTTTTTTTTTTAATCTGATATCCCAACAGGCATCATTTGAAAATTGGTGCTTGCTGCAGTTGCATTTCACACATCCAAAAGGGAGCAGGGAAGGGTGTCATAGGGCACTTGGCAATATGTGTGTTGAGATAAGCATTTTTTGATAATCATGAGGGATAACTAAACGTTCTAGTATCTCATCAGCACATAGTCCAGATAAAATCCAGACTTGATCCAGATGAAAGACCCATTAGGTCAAACCATAGTCTTCTACAAGTCCATTTAGCAAAAGAAACCTGTATGGTATTTTTTTCCCCCCAAGAGCCTTGCAGGAATCCATACCTGGAGGAATGTGAGTGCTGCTCTCTGAAGTAGACATTCAGCATAACAAATTTCTGCATGGATTTCCTCTAATGTCACACAGAGAGAAGAAAAAAAAAAACAATCAATCAAAGAGTAATTAAAAAAAACTTGACCCATTAATATAGGAATAAGATCGTTGAGCTCAAACTGAGAAAAATATTTTCCAAATTTGCTGTAGTGTTTCAGTTCCAGACTGCTGATGTAACTCCAAACAGAAACGACACACATTTACAAAAACTTCGCAGGAATTTTTCTGATGCTTTCCACAAATTCCTGGATCTAGAACCTTTACAGGCATTCCAATACTTCTTTCTAGGTATTTCTTTACCCAGCAATTCTGGGGAGTGCTGAGTCAGAAAGCAACAAGACCAGTGGTTTGTTACAACCAGTGTTGGTTACACAGCAATGGCCCTAACACTGGCATGTGGTCCAGCAAATATCAGATCAGGGATTTGGACAGTGGATTCACAGTTTGCAAGCACACACTGAGTGAACAATTCTACACAATTCAAACTGCATACATAAAAAAGGAAAACATTATGCATGTGAAAGATAGTGTTACCTTCAGTGAAGTGTTCAAGGCTTTGCCTATGCACAAGGTTGTTGATAGAATCAGCTACAGTAGATTTCTTCCTAAATCTGCAAAAAAGTGGTTTGGTCATTCTGAACAAGGAGCATCAACAACAGAGAATGATGTCTTTCAGCTGGCCACCCACACAGTCACTAACATGCCTCCAGTGCTCACCAACCCCATCATCTCACCACACACACAAACTTCAGCACAGTCCACAGAGAGCTTGGTCAACACGGTCCTCCTGGGATGTGTCTCTTACCCTTCACTCACAGAAATCTGTCTTGATGAAGGAGAGGGATAAGGGGGTGTTTTGGTTTATTTTGTGCGTGTATGGGTGAATGTGGGTGCCAAAGTGGGAGCACAGTTGACTCAGACAACTGCAGTACAACCATCACCCATGGGAACATTCTTGCAGTGTTTGAACATTGTAAACAACTTCCAGACACTGCAGAACCAGGACAGGTAGGAAAAATCTAATTGACAAGAAAAATCAGATATTACAGTAAATTGAAGTTTTCAAGACTAGACTGCTGAATACTCTAATTTAGGTTCTGTGACCCTCCTCTGAGCAGGAGGCTGGACTAGATGACCTCCTGATGTCCCTTCCAACATCCCTTCCAACCTCAGTTTTCCTATGATTTCTGAAAGATTACATTTTCTTTTTTATCCAGTAGTCTTTCAAAACTTTCCCAAGAAGGCACTATTTACTGACTGAATTGCTGCACTCTTACCTTTGACAAGTGGCTTGAGCTTCCTTCATTGTGTTCCCTGCATTCAGAATGTCCTGAGGATCAAACGTCATCATAGCTTGCATCTCCAGTATGGTGGCATAAGTCAGGGCATGATACATGCTGTCTTTAGTTCTGCAAGAAAACACAAGGTGCAAAGCACAGCTGATTTGACTGTATTACTGCTTTTAAAAAGCAAATACAAATCCAATTCCAGAAATGTATCAGACTCATGGGAAAAAGGTCTGAATGAACTAGAAATCAAACACAAAGGATGGGCAAAATAATCAAGAAAGAGTAATAGACTGAGATTTGTACAAGAAATCATGTCTATAGCTCTACATACTCTGCTACAATGTATCAATTCTGAGCTGAGGCTAGGTATTTAACAAACATGAAGCACAGGAATTAACCACATGGCTCACAATTCAGAGACAATAGAATCATGCTGTTTTTCTGTTTTGTGGTTGGTTTTTTTTGTGAGTATCTAATGAATAATACAACACATGAGAGAAATCAGTTGATATTCTTCTAATTTGGGACAATTACTCAGTACAGGCTCAAGGAGATAAGTAACACAATACTATAACCATGGCCAAAATAGAATCTCCTTGAAACAGATCTTCCCACCAGAAGCATTAGAGTCTATGTCAAAAAGTACAGCTTTTTCCTCCTCCCCTTCTGCCAACCCTCCACCCAATCTATTCAACTTAAATATTATTCTGTAGGGTTTCAGACAGTGCCACTTTAGCACAAAGTAAAAAAACTGTGGCATTAGTGCAAGGAAAACAGATAATTCCTGTGTGCAGCCATTGCTGGCACCTTTCCTCTGACAGGAAAGAGGGTTTATATATTGCACACATTTAGAGCATTCACCTGTGTCTGGTGTAATCCTCTGCAAGTGAATCAAAATATCTTCAGGCACAGAGGTCTAATAAGGATGACTTGAGAAACATGTTGAAGGGCAAGCTCAGATAAATTCCTGACACAGAAACTCTCAGTAGACTTTGCTAATCCACCCCTGATAAATAGCACTACTTAAGACAAATACTGTTAAGGAGCAACAATTGCTACTTCAATTGTTTACACTCTAGAACAGATCTATATGGCAGGGAATATTCAAAAATACTTGCAGTCAAACAAGGATATCCTTTCAAAATCCCCACCCTCAGCACACCTGTTCTCAGTGTGTTTACTTCAGGTGCTTCTTCATTTTCTTTTCCTTTCAAGGAGAAAGTGGCGTGCCAGCAACGTGCCCTTGACAAAGATATGGCTGCATGAAGAGGAGTGTTGCTGCCAGCAGGATGAGAGAGGGGATCCTTTCCCTCTGCACAACACTGGTGAGGCCCCACCTGGAGTCCCGTGCTCAGTTCTGGGCTCCTCAGTGCTTGGGCACACTCAAGAGCAGGGTGGTGAGGGTGATTAAGGAACTGGAACATCTCTCCTATGAGGAAAGGCCAAGAAAGCTGGAACTGTTCTGGCTGGAGAAGAGAAAGCTCAGGGGGTTCCTATAATATACAGAAATACCTGAGGGGAAGAAGCAAAGATGACAAAGCCAGGCTCTTTTCACTGGTGCCCAGGGACAGGATCAGAGGCAATGGGCACAACCTGAAGCACAGGAGGCTCTGTCTGAACTTGGAAAACTTTTTTTTACTGTCAGGGTGAGGATGCAGTGGCACACATCAACCAGAAAAGCTGTAGAGTCCATATCCTTGAGGACATTCAAAATGGCCCTGCCTGAGTACATGACTTTCTGAGGTGTCTTCTACCTCAACTCCTCTTATTCTGTGTTTTAATGAGAAAAGCCAGACTTTAAAGACACCTCAAATGACTTAATTTTCCCCCTAGAAATACATTTGTCTCCCCAAGTTTCGATATCTGGACTGAATTGAAAGAAAATTTAACAGAATTTCAGACAACCCTACATGAATCAACGATCTAATAACTCACTGTGGTGACTTGGGCCTGGTGCTCCCCTTCCCAACCCTCACCCTGACGACAAAGGGCTACTTTTTCCAACACACAGGGCACAGAGCAGGGTGGCTGCACTGAAGGAATTTGCAGTGCACAGCTTTAAACTTCACTGCAGTCCGTGCTCTGTGGCTGTCCTTAATTCCTACTTGCCCTCACCATCTAAACCAATCTAGCAGAAAAGCTGTTTTGGGAAATCATCTGGTGCCATAAGTGCTATAAGCCCCAGACTATGCTACCATCCATCTCATTTGCAAGCTAAGAACAGACAGATAATAGAGAAATTGGTTTAAAATCCAGTGGAGTCAGGACAGCTCTTTCTTGGCCTCGTAGATCATGATTCTTTCAGTAGACTGATAATGTAAAGTAGAAAAAAATGAACACACTAAAATGCCAGCCTGATGAAGTGTTTCTGTTCATTTGATTATTCATCAGCCTCACTGGGAGCCGAAAAACACACTTCATCTTGTATTTACTAAACTAAAACCTTTCCAGAGGCTCAAATTCAAAGCACGGGGAAGTGACTGAAATAGTACCCTTCCAAAATTATAGAAATTTGCTTCCAAAAATCAAAGCAGATAAATATTTGATTCACTGCACTAAAAGGAAAATTGGTACTTTTCACATACATGTGGTGAACAGGGATTTCCCTCTCCAGTAATTTGTTTCTGAAACCAAACCACTCCTTCGCTAAATCAACGGTTTCATCTATTTTCCTTCTAATATTTAAAGGACATAATAATCAATGTCTATCATTAGCCAACTGGTATTTAGCAACATTCAAATTTGTTCTTTTTTTCAGGGGTGGAGATGCTGGTAGATGTAGAAATGCAACTTATCTATGCTATTTCTATTAACCATTCAATAAAGTTGCCAGCTACATCCTGGTGTATTGCCAGGAGTTTTAAAGCCTGGGTTTCATATGGATGGCTACAGAATGAAACTTGATATCTTTTTACTTTATTTCTTTTGATTCCTCAGCAGCAATTTCCTCAGGACATTGTTGGAGTTAACAAGCCTGTATGACATGAATACAACTAATATTGTGATTAATGACTTATCCCAGTAGTTGGTATCACATGACTGAATAAGAGGATTATAAGTAATATCTTTAGGCACTTATGGAGTTCTGCCACATGCCTCTTCTCCAACTATGGTGCAATCATTATCACCTGGCAGCACTGCCCTTTCTTGGAGCTGTTGGAGAACACTTACTCCTGCTTGAAAACAAGTGCTTAAGTGAGGACAGTCACAGCTTTCCAGCTGAAGTATGAAAATCAAAACGTTTGGTTTGGTTTGACCTCAGAATTAACCCAGGGCTAGGGTTGTAATCTTTTGTGAAAAACACAGTGCCAAAATCTTTTCTGTTCATCCTCTAACAGTAATCCAGCAGACAGGACATGCTCTCTAAGTTACAGAAACCTCAGGTTCAAGTCCATATGTTGATTTAGTATCAAGGCTCTTCCAACAATCAAAACAAATCCAACAGCACATAGTGAGAAAGACCCTCCAAAGACCAGTCAACAGTCTGTTCATCCAGGAGGACTCAAAAGTGAGGGATCAATGCCCAAATCAAACCTGCATCAGGAGAATGTGGTCACACAGGGGGCCTGAAGGCTTTCCTCATCTTTGATCCCACGTTCCACTCAATGTCCGAACAACCCACTAGACCCACGGCAGAGGCTTCCACAGAAATGCTCTGATTTGATGAACCGAAATTTTCTAATAAAAACCTGTTTCCTGCAAAGCCTCTTCAGTAGCAATAAGTTAACCACCAGCAGAGACCTCTCCAGCCAGCCACCATCCCAGCTCCCTTGCTGCTGCAAGCCACCAGGATGGCCCAAGCCAAAAAGCTATGCTTCAGCAAAAGAACCCCTGAGCCCTTTTGATTGAATATTTTTGATCTGAATATTTTCCAATATTCAGAATCTACTAAGTTTTTCCAGCAAAGGGGTGAAACCAGCAATTTCGTTAGGTTTTGGTAGCAATTAATTTAATTACAAAGGCTATAAAAGTTGTGTTCTTCCAGACTTTGGGTATAAAAAGATAAAACCCCCTAGAAATAACATCCTTCCTCTTGCTCATGACATTCCTTATAATAAATGGCTAACTCAAGCTTTGAGCCTCACATTTATCCAAACACTGTCTGGAGCTTCACCCTACCTGTGTGTGCTTCGCCCTACTCTCTCACCACTCTCCACTTGACAACCACACCTGATTTTTGGGAGATCAGTTCCCAGGGAAAGCTTTCAAAATCAGTCATTCTAGAATAATATTGCACCAAACAAAGTCAAGTGCTTTTTGGAGTCTATTTTCAGAACAAAGTCAACTGCCTGGAACGAATCATTGTCTTATCACTCCTCTAATATTACAAGCAGCAACACATGTGGCACAGCTCATCCAGTGGTCCAGATAATTTTGTCATTAATTTATCTTATTTACCATTCTCCCAAAGGATCTGACATCAGCAAGCTATCAGGTGATTATGCCGTGCTTTCTTTCAGGATAATTATTAAAATATTAAGTATTTGCCTTGGGAAGGGAAGGGGACATCTCACCAGAATCAACCCTTAATTTATTATTGTCTGTTTGCAATTACACGAGGGCTAAAATCCAGTCAGCATTTAATAGATTTACTGTATGTCCCAGGGCTGAGAAGGAAGATGGGATTTTTTTTTCCCTACGCCAGTGCATGGACAGTTTCAGTGTTACACATGTTGCAGTTAGCACATTTGATACTGAAAATCACTGCTGTGCTTGGTGGCTGAATTTTAGGGATTTCTTAAGAGTTCTTAGATGCAGTGTGAGTAGTCCATATAAAAGATAAATTTAATTAAACTTACTGCAGAAAGCACAAGATAATCAGAACTCACTAATGTACAATGATTGTTAATAATAATGAAAACTGACTCTTAAAGCTAAAAGGTAGCTCAGGAAACAAGAAGATTATGTAGCATGAAGCAAAAACACCAGATGTATTTTTTCTGTGAAATGATATCTCTTCTTTATAATGGATTTGCTTTTCTACCAGGAAAAAGAGCCTTACCTCAACACAAGTCTAGACACCATCCTCAGATATTTATGTTTAAGCTGCTAGGAAAGCTCTTCTGATTTTAAGCCCCACACATTGTGCCAAATCTGCTGTCAATTTCACATGGTACAAATTAGTTGAAAATACACTTATTGTGGAAGCCAAATGTCAGTAATTTAGCTAATCTGCATTAATGTAATACAGAGCCGAGTATCTCCTACACCAGAAGCGTTAAAGCCGCAAAAATCTAAGACACTAAATTCTTCACAAGCATGTAAAAACTGAAAAGTATTTCTCTAAACAAGGATAGTATGTTTATGGACTGTGAAAACTTATTTCAAATCTCAGCACACTAAAAGGGAACAGTGAGGAACTGGTGGCTCTGAAAGAAAATACTCACTACTACCACATGTGCCCACTCTACAACTCTTCTCATTCCTTAAAGAAATGGAGTGTGTCCATAATGGATTTCATCTGTGGGGAAATTCAGCATCCTGTTTCTTCACTGCACTCACAAAGATCATAAGTCTCTATTTCCCTCATTGCCAAAGGCAAGAGGAATCAGGGCCTCCTCATAACAACAGGCTAACATGAAAAATTAGTTTCAAAATGGTTTGCAGTGTGGAATACAGTTAGGTAAAAACCAGAGTATCGGCTCATGAAATACATTCTGCAGAGCCCAACAAAAGCTGAATGAAAATCATATGCAACAGAAGAAAAATGGATTTACAGAAAAAAAACAACCCATAGCCTCACTAGCTTTTGCAGTGTTTTGGAAACCTGCTGCAATAAAATATCCCCTGATTTTATGCTAAGCACTGAGTGAGCATTCCCAGATGGGCACAGGGGCTTTACTGTCAGGATTTAATGAAAACACAGTTATTCTTCTTACCATTTTTATTATATCTTCTGATGATATATAAACACTAAACAACACTGCTGTGAATAAAGCCAGCATTATTAATACAGCTGATGTTACAATTTATCATTAATGTCTTTCCCAGAGTGTACTTATATGGCTAAGCTACAGATTCTGGCATCAAATACCTCAGCAAAGGAGTTGTTACCCCTGATGCATATCAAGTACACACTACTGCATCACCTATGAATTTTACTTGTTTCATATTCCAGTGTCCTAAAAGAAGGCATGATGCAATTTGCTGGTGGCTCAAAAATAAATGGAACAAATTGGGTGGGTGGGGGAGAAATTTAAATTAACCACAGACTTCAACAAGCCAAGCACACAGGTAACTTCAGGACAGGGTATGACAGATCACAGACACTCTAAAGACACAACAACTTTTAGGAATTATTTCATGACCTCACTGCTTGCAGCTGGGCCACTCATTACATGTTGGGCTGCAACATAATTAGGAAAGAGAGTGCATGACCACAACACTGAATTGCAAAATAAGCTGTGAGAAAGTTTCTGCAAGTGGTTAGAGCAACAAAAAAATAATTCATACCTAATGTTTCTCAAACCTTCAATTCATGGTCAGATGCTCCTTTAGACACAAAACTGTAATTATTCAGATTCTCACAGTGTGCAGAAAAATATAGGAAAGGAGACAAAAATAAAATGTGACAGCTTTGTGACACAAGGTAGTTTATACCCTTCCAGGAGCAAGAATCTCATACTGCACTACAGCTGAGGGGTTACTTATTTGGACATCAATTCCATAATTTTAGTAGATATCTTTGATCAGTCTTGTTATTTACTTACACAAATGCAAAGCACTTATCTGTCTTCCTGAAAACTTAACATATTAACTTACCACTCCCTTCTGAATGAAAACTGTACAGAGTTATCAACTATTAACAGAGAACCAGCTGTCTGGTCAAAATCTCTTGAGAGATGGTGAAGCAAAGAAAAATAAACAGAGAAAAACTAGGAAATCTTATCAACTTACTTTGCTTGTAGAGAAGCCAAAGCATCCGAGAACTTGTTGTTAAGAAATAAATCCAGAGCTGCCATACATTCACGCAGTGCCACATTGAGGTCTGACGCAGATGACCTGCCAGAAGAGATAATAAACTCAGCACATCTGTTCTCCTTCTACCAGCGCATTACTGCCACATTGGAACCCCTCTTCCTCAATTCCAGATTTATTCCCTTGCATAACCTGCTATTTCATCTCTAGCGATTGCAAAAAGTGGAAGCAACTCCTATTATGTTTGTGGATTTGGGTTTTGGAAGGTTTTTTTAACTATGCTTTCACCAAGTAACATTTGAAAAGCAACTGAAGTCTTTCATTTTCTAAAAAAAAAAGAAAGACAAGCTGCACATACTTAACGTAAGAACCATGCAGAATTTGCCATGTGGGAGCACAGCAATTTGATGAGGGCAGGTACCAGGAACACAGAAGCACTGGGTGACGATGCACATCTGATTGTAGGACTGCCAGACTCCAGCTGGTGACATCATGATCATGTTATCACTTTAATGATGACACATTGTCAATCTGCATCAGAATATTACACTGACTGCTGCTGGAACATCTGCCTTCGTTCAGCTCATGTTCAGTGTTGTGCCTGAGCAACAGACCACTACTGACTCAGAGGTGGGTTAAGATTTCCCATTGTGCATGTTCCTGGGAACATCACTGTCCCTAAGAAGTGCTACTGCACTCTAAGGAAAAAAAACTGCTGCTGTGTCTCAAAGTCAGAAGACTCTCAGTGACTTGCTCCGGCTGTACTTTTCTCCTTTACAACATTCAGATGTCAGCCTGACCTGTCACAAGGGTTCTCAGCTGGTCTTTAAGTTACTGGCAACAGGATAATACAGACCAGCTGAGTTAGTTTGGCCCAAGTTCATCACCACCACAACTGCCGGACAAAAAAGAAATCCACAAAAGAAAGAATAAAGCCCTGCACTAATGAAGTTAAGGTCACCTAGCCAGTGTTAGGACGGTTGAAACATCTGCATCTAATGATCAAAGAGCTACACTGCACTAATATATTGTATTACAAGCATGTACAAAACATCCTCCAACAAAATACAAACAAATCCTCATCATGTTCCTGATTCTAAACAGCTCTAACTAATGTGATCTATCTTGTGACTTAGAAACTGTGTTAGTTCCTTAAAAAATGGCACAACACAGAATGCTGAAAGGAAAAACAGAAAGCAAAGTCCTGATAACATCTTAAGGAAAAGGCAGGGGAGCACAGCATAAGCAGATAACATCAGTAATAACCACCCACTGCAGCAGTGGTTTGGTTTTGGTTTTAGGAACATTGACTGCAAAGAAATAAAGAGTATAATTACATATATATAAAAAACAGGACTGTAAATTTGAGAGAAACATAATGTGATGCTGTTCCTAGTGGCTTTGTCATCACAACTTCAGATACGCTGCAAATCCTTTTGCACCCAAGACACTTTCCAAGTGCTTTGCAAGCATTGATTAACCAAGCCTTGGCATCCGTCTCATACAAAATGCAATATCATGTCTGCCTATTCTGAGCTATTCTGAGCCCTACTTAATAATTAAAACTTGGTCAATTATCGCTTGTTGTATTAAAATTCCTACCTTCCTGTTTTTAAGTCTGTGTCCCTGAACCAAATAGCATATTTAACATGACATAAAGCACATCTTCACCTGTTTTAAAATATTTAGACTACTAACATTTTACCTGGGTTTTTTGTTTGTTCATTTCTTGTCATGCAGGAGAATTACCCCATTCAATACAAATAAACCTTTTCAAAATATTCCTTTGAAACAGAAAGATGACAAAGAATAAAACCACTGTTGAAGCTCAAGGAAGAAGTAAGATACAACAATTACTTGGCATCTTTTCTGGAATAACAATTAACGACACAGTGCTACTACCCACAGCAGCAGCAAAAACAGAAGCTGCACGTTTCCCTCATACTCCAAGGAAACCTGCCACAGATGTAGCTCTCAAGTCGAGGGCTTAAGACCTGGGCAAAATACACGCCTCACATAAATGCTACAAACCATCATTTCTCACGGTTAACAATAGGGCAGAAATACTTTAAACTCGAGGGTGCTCAGCATTTTAGCAAACTGATTAGTCATGCTTCAGTGGGCTGCACATTCCCTCCTGCTTCCAACAGCAGGATCAGAACTGCCTCTAAGCCAAACGCAAAATGCTGTGTGCTGCTACTCACCCCTCTGCTGAGTCTCCTGAGGGTTCTGACATAGTCATTGTAAGCCCACTCAGCTTTTAGGCTCGAGCATCAGCAGCACCCGGTGCTCCTGAGCCGGCCGCGAGCGGCAGTCCCGGTGGGAGCGCCGGGCAGCGCCCGCCTGCGGCACCACACTGCGACTGGACACCGCCACGGGAACGGGAGCGCCGCGAACGCACCGACCGCATCCTACACATCAGCGATTCGGAAGCCGGTCCGCGGCACACCAGGTTCCTATGCCACTGGATGTATTTACAGCTGGATACCTCTAATGCAGGAGGGGCTGGCGGCTGCCAGCCTATCTCTGATCTACAGACCCGTCTGGAATGAGCAGCAGCAGCAGCAGCAGCCACCTTTCCTTCTGTCCAGACCAGGCAGAAGCCAAGTACCCCTGTAATTACAGACCTGAAACAACAAGAATTACTGCATGTGGCAGCGGCCCACATCAGAAACCCGCGAACCAGAACGGAGAGTCAAACGAGAGCAGCTGACAGGCAGCACTCCGGCAGTAACTGGTGCAAATGTGAGAAGCTCACAGGCGAGAAAGACAAGCAAGTGCTTCTTCCCAGCAAGGATTCGCCACAAAACAGGCTTCAACCCAGCAGCCAAACTGCTGCTTGTTGTTAGTTCCTGTACCTTTGGGAGGAACTGAGACTTTACACGCTGTTTGTAACAATCTCTCTTTAAAGCCATGGAAAATGAGGTGGGTTGGCACTAACAATGTCGTCAGTGGAGTGAGCTCATCTGGCTGATTTTGCCCAAAATGAAACAGTGTATTCCCCTGAACCGCTTTGCTGGCACATCAGCTGTACCAGCCCTGTACATAACTGCAAGCAGCATTAGCAATCCTTCCTCTCATTATGAGAGCTGGACTGCAGAAGTTGATCAGCCACAATCTACTTACATAAATTAGTTTCTCCAAGAGCATCTAATGTCAAATATTATCTGTTTGCTAGATTACACAAAGCAGTACCAATAATGAAGACATACACTGCTGAAAGAAGACCCAAAAATGATAAACCAGTAAAGGACAATTCCAGGAAGATACTCTGAATCCATTAACATATCCGATCAAACCTCTTGCTGGTTTTATGGCATCCTGTACAGGAAAAGCCTGTGCTGCATTTGATATAAAAATTACCGTAATAGATCCACAGGCTGCCCAATTAATGACTCCATTGCATGTTCCTAACAGCACTGTGTACCTGGGCCACAGCAGGAGATAAAAAGACAAAACTGGGTTTTTATTTTGCCCTGGTTGGGAACAACTACTGGTTACAACTTAAAATTAACTGGCTGCTCCCATGGCAGGATCATGGACTGCTCTGCAAAGATTTTTCATCATTCTCACTAGCTGTTTGTACAATTTCTAATTAATACTATATTCTTCAAATAGTCTTTAAAGCCCTGTATGGTGAAGGCTCTGGCTGTCTCTGCCAAGTTCTTCAAGACTTGATTTGGCAGGTTTTTATTTGAATACTACTTCTCTAGAAACAATTATATGCTCAGACATCCTCCAGTATGCAACCTCTCCTTCCCCACATATATGTGTTTTCTCTTAACCAAAGAAAATAAATGTAACAAAGTCAGATATGACATATTTCCACATTTAAGCCATTTTCCTGCTGGTTCTACAAGGTTCTTTCCCTCTTCTCTTTCAGGCAGCAGGTTTTGCAAGGACAGTCATATCTTTCTCCTTGTGGTTTTGTTCTTTATGAAATCGTTGTTCTCTGCCCCAGGGACCATGAGTGGGGTTGCTTCACAAATCACAACCACAGTATAGCCTGGGAGTTACAGGAAGAGCTGCTCTCCTCACTCCACTGCATCCCCATTGTCTCTAGTTGGAAGCACAATTTCTCGGGATATCCCAGGCAATGCCCCTGTTACTTAAGCACCAGATCCTTTCTATGTCAACACCAGTATCAAGCAAAATTAATAAGCAAAACTAAAACCTGGAATTTTAATGAACAGTAAAGCATCTTCAAAAAAATTATGTTTTCCATGGTCAAAAGGAAAGTGACAAATTATTTTTGAGCATGGGAGTTACCATATTTATGCATAATTTTATTTCACTGTGTGCATGATGCTGACTGATTTCTTACTATGAGTTTGCAGTGCATAAGCTTTGTGATTTGTCATTGAGTTTTAACGATTTCTTCAATTAAAAAAGCATCTTGAACCTTAAACTGTGCAAAATGCTAAAATACTCAACCTCAGTAATTATCAGAACTTTACAAAAAAAGGTAAGTCTGAGGTTTGTGCCTTTATAGTAATGCTTTTAATAGTAATTCAAGAGCTCCTTCAGTACTGTGAAACACTAAAAGCAAGTTAAATCAGTCATATCCTAAAATACGGATGTATTTCTCTGCCAAATCTACCTTATCTACATAAGTCAGCTGAGGTAGCTTGCAAGGGTAACTTCATTTGGAGGAGGAGAATAAAATACAAAGAATTCAACACCATTTAAGCTTCACCAGCGCTAACACTTCAACCATTCACAGATGTGAGGAGCCTCCCAAAGCACATTTCAAAGGTCTCCATTTCAGTGCTAAGGGAAATTCCCTGTCGGACCATCCAGGAGCCACTGGCAGTCACACGCCCATCACCTGAGCTGGGACCAAAGCCCCTTCTCAGCTGCACATCCCACACTCACAGCGAGACAGGCTCGACCTCGGGTTTCCCATAACAGAGCCTCAGATGTCCCAATCCTTAACATAATTTCATCTTGGTGCGATAACAAAATAACAGCTCAAGCTGGTGCCTCGAAGGAGGCACTCTGAACAAAGGAACCCCATGGCTTTTATCCCCTCACAGTCTAAACAGGAAAAAGTCTGGGGGTCTTCAGCCCCTGCTGCGTCCCCACCTGTCCCTCCTCATGCCCTTTGTTGTGCAAAGGGTCAGCAGTTCACATCCCATGGTACCATCACTGACTCCAGGATGTCCTTCCCACTGCCTGTTTTCAAAAAGATCACCCCTGAATATAGAAATTCTTGCCATGACATCATTTTCTGTTCTCCTAATGCTGGATTATCACAGAGACATTAGGAGGTACCAGGATACATCTGGGGTTGCTTCCTTTAACCTTTTCCAGTTTGCAAGGTCATTCCTAAATCCACTACTACTTTTTTAAACAGTTGATTTCTTTGAGCAACACTGCACTACAAATGTTGTGAGCCTGAAAAAAATCTCTACATTCAAAGAAAACAAAAAGCATATCACTTGGGAAGAATTCTTTTCTTCTGCAAGCATTTCCAAACCCACACGAGATCTCAAATAATCTTGGGTGAAAAGAACAAATAAACAGTTCTCACAATAATTTGTTACTATTCAGTTTTCAAACAATACAGAAACGTCTTCATAATTCAAAAGCAAATAAGTTAATGCAAGAAAATTAATTCTCCCATATCCCTTCCTGTTCTATGTGCCAAGCTGGTAATACCTCGGCATTTATCTTTCTGTGTTCTTGAACACTTTTCTGGCCCATGTCTAAGACTCCTCGGTGCTGCAGAAATGCCATTACTTCAACAACAAAGCAACTGGAAAGGTTTCAATATTCGTGTTCTCCAACTATTCTGCATAGAGACACAAGAGAGATGCAATTCTGGAATTCAGGATATCATAGTATTTCGAGTTGTACATGGAGTATGACACCATTTATTTTTGAGGTTAATTCAGCTCTCAAACCACTGAGTTATTGATGCTTCAGCAATGTCAAAGGACTTTTTAAAGGCCCTTCTGTTCCAGGAAAGGCTCACAAATCAAAGGGATATGGCAAAGCAGTCCAGTGAGCCACACAAAGACCAGGGAACTGGCAGACTCGTGTTCTGCCCTTGCTCCCACCATATTTAACTTGGACCAAGCAGGATCTAGTTTGCATTAGGCTCACAGCTCTCATCCTGTACTTGAATGGGCAAACAGTGCAATAAATTAATTAAGATAGGTTTGTTCAGACAAATAAAATGTACTGGTGTAATTTCTACCGTTCCCTTTCCTTGTTGTACTGCCATGACTGCTCAGAGGACTGAAAGCACCGCTGTGGGTGAGCACTCCCAGTCAGTAGAATTGCCTGCATCAAACAGAATGAAAATACATATAAAGACGCACAATCCAGTCTGGGATATTACAAAAATAAGCCCAAACATCCTGCAACTGCAGTGGTATCTATTGGAATGTACAAAGAACAAGTTACCTCACACAGGATGAACAGTGAAATAAAACAAATCTATTCAGCATTACAGAAATTAACAGGATCACTGCAATTAAGAGTAAATTTTCATCATAAATCAGAGCACAGTAATATTTAGCAAGCTTTAATAGCTCTTCTTTTTTAATTCAGATGATCTACAATCTTTGTCACTTTGAAGGTCACATGTCATTGATATCATGCCTTTGGGGGTTTTTAGACAACCTTACAATACCCACTTGCTCTGTTCTCCGAGTCGTCTGACTTTTCAGTTTTACTGTCTCTGGTCCACCTACACTTCTGACATAGTTACTCTCAATTTTCAAAGGTCTAATTCTCATCTCACTAAAACTAATGAGAAAAAACCAAATCAGCAAGAGCTGCACTAGACCACTATCAAGCAATGCTATTGAGCACATTTAGGTACCCCAGCAAACAAACAAACAAACAAAGCATGAAGCAAAATGCAAACTTCCTCTGCCACGTTCATGGTAGGAAGCCAGACAAAATCTGTGAGATTTTTTTCCTAAGGACTGCAAGGTCAGGGTAGAGCTCCGTGTTACTCCTGAAATCAGACTCAGTGAGAATTTAGGGAGGGATGCCAGGCAATTCCCCTTTCTGGCTGGATTCTGCACTTCCTAGCAATGATAAAGGCTGACTGGTAGGTAATGAGAGAGTTACCTGCACATCTTTCTTCAGCTGTTTGTGAAGTCTGGTTTGTACTTGTTTATGCTGACTTACACTTCACTTCTTTCAGACTTCAGTGTGGCGACCAACAGGAAAGGGATGACATTGTGGCCCAAAAAGCATTTTCCTGCAGTACTTCATGTGAGTTGAAATGTTTCTTTGTTTGGTTTTGTTTCATTTTGTTGGCTTTGTTTGCTTTTTTTTTCATTAAATTTATGCAAAGCATTTTCAAAATAAATTACTCTGTATAATGTTTTGCTGCAACTTTTGAAAAAATCATGCTTTTGTTATCATTCCACCACTGAACATTATCTCAGGCTCGATAAAAATAATATATAGTAATGACACAAAATACTTGAGCAAATAGGGGATTATTGCTTTGCCTTTAATCATTGCTTTAAGTGACATTTCAGATTATGTTTTCCTGAGAGCTTCCAACAACCTGACTTTATTCTTCAGAAGTCATCTGCAAAGCATACTTCACAGTACCTTGACCAATAACAATGCCACTTTCTCTCCAGTTAAATAAAAATACAAGCATGGCACTTCAATACACCTTTATAGCTCTCTCGAACCTGCCCACTGAATCAATACTCAAGAGCAGAAAAAGAAGTACCAGTAGCAAGTTATCTTGGCACTCAACATTGCTAAAGCCATTTTGAAGACTTATTCTTTGGCACAGTGGCTTCAAGAAGAAAACAGTTGTTATTCTCTCCATTTCAGAGTGGAAAAACAGCTAAGCAAACTACTTGAGGAGAAAAACCAAGTGAAAACCAAAACAAGTGAGGCTGATGTTGAACTCTGAGTCAGTTAGTCTGAGATCTTTCTGTCACTGTAGCCCTTTCTGACAGGAGACATGGACCAGCCAAAATTAAAAACTTTGATGTAGATGCAGTGAGAAGACTTCATCAGCTCAGGATGTCAATTTTAGTTAGAAAGAAATGTAAAATGGCACCCAAGTTCAGTACTGCATTCTGTTTGATATACATCTGAGATTCCAGCCATTAAGCCAAGTATATCTGAATGACCATCCTAACAGTGAGACTTCCTTCTGACAATCCCTTTTTCACAACAGATGACTGAAAGTTTCATTATCAAGTTGAAGACAACAGCTGAAAATCTATAAAATGGGAGGTCATTTCTCATCACCCCTACTCAAAAAGCTGCTTACTTCTCAGTTCCAACCAGTCCATTAGACCATTTTGTCCTCCAACTATGAGCTGATAATCTCAATCCATTCCCAAAACACATACGATACTTAAAGAAACCACAAATTCAGCTCTGTGAAAACACTGTCTAGGAGCTTCATCGCGGTTTTAAAGGAATGATTTAAGTAAAATGTGACCTACAACAAGAAAATCGTAATCTTTTCCCACAAACTACATAGCCAAAGTCCTGATACATACTTTTCAACACCTTGTGGCACAGTAACGGAAACATCTGAATCCCTCTAGATCCCGTTGCAGTGTCACCCTGGAATGGGAGAGCTGGTTCCAGCAGATGGAGCTCCAGAAAGGCGATGAGGAGCCAGCACCAAGTGCTCCAGCAGCTTCAGTAACACGGACTTTCGGGACAACCTGCCCAACCTGGCAAAATTCACCCAGCTCCTTCCTGCTTCTAAATATTTTTGCACACATTGTTCCCCACACTCAGAACTTCCTGAAGCACAATGCAACCACAGTGTCTCAGCCTGCTGCTGTTGTCAGTGCAAACACAGCACCTGGAGGTTATTTAATGATGTCATTTAGCATCATTATTACAAACACAGAGCCCACGTTTCCAGCCTCGAGTTAAAAAATAGTATTTAAAAAATTGTTGGTTCATGAAAGAATTATCAAGACGGAACGCAGCAACAAAATTATATAAGGCTCTGAAAAACCACAGAATCACAGAATGGTGAGGGTTGGAAAGGACCTTAAACATTATCTCATTCCAAACCTGTGCTGTGGGCCCACACATCTTCCACTGCACCAAATTTCTCAGAGCCCCATGCAGCCTGGCCTTAAGTACTTCCAGATAGGGGTTGTACATAAAAATACTAATAGCCAGATAATTTTTGATCATTTTAGCAAGTCTAACACTCTGGATTTTTAAATCCCACAGGACTTAGCTGTTTTAAATGCCACTAGACCACCTCTTTTGGTCTCTGTAGTAACTCTACGTTAATATCAATGCCACCAAAAAAGCGCACTATTGTACATCTTATATAATCTAAAGTTCAGGAAATTATTTTTTCCATTGTGGTTTCTTCAGCAGAAATAAAGTCTCAGGTAAATGTTTGCTGTTTTCAACTTTAAGATAAAGGGAAAGCATGCAGCCAGAGAGAGTGCACCACTGCTCCCACACTGGATGAAGAACCACGAACAGAGCCATTACCAGCAGATTCCTGACCTCTCCAACAACTGCACTCTTAAATGCCTCTACTTCTGCATAGAGTATAAAACAGATTATTATAAATGTCTTATGTCAAGTACAGAATCCACAAGCTGACCTTTAACGCAGCCATGTCTAAAATTTAACACGCCGTCATCATGGGGGAAGAATGTTATTTGCAGACTGATTCAGCTTTTGAAGAAACAACTCTCTCACACGCACACAATGGAAGTTTATGTATTTTAGGGGCAGTGGGGAGTGCACACCTGGAATGGAGAAAGTTATCCACCTGCAGCTCGTTCACGAGGGCGAGCGAGAAGGTATTGAGTTACAGAGTAATTAACGTCAGCGTTTCGCTGTCAAGGTGTGTTGCAAGCTGCACAAACAGGAGCTCAAGCAAAAGGACCTGGTCTTCCATGCTCTTCCACAGACATGACATGCTCTTCAGCAACCCTTTGAAGCCCAAAGACAATTTGCATATAACTACTGAAGGCTGCTGCACAGGCATGTAATTAACTCAAGCTAATGCTTTTGTCTAAGAAAAAAGAAAACCTCCTCAAAGTGCAAGAACCAGTTTGTGCCTGCGCGGTGGGGTGGCTCAGCCGGCACAGGTGGGCACAGTCGCTGCCCACAGCTGGGTCGGGCTGGTGGCCAGAGCGGCCCGCGGGGTGGCCCTGTCCCGGCCCGGGCGGTCC